>JAUMHR010000042.1:1274148-1286172 GCA_032361145.1 Enteromius fasciolatus | reverse complement strand
TCACAACGCAATTTAAAAAGCAAACATAAGCTCACAACACAACAAAATAAAAAGACAAACAAACGTAAACTCACAACACAATTTAAAAAGCAAACATAAGCTCGCAACACAACGGCATTAAGCAACAACATAACGGAAATGCTCCTGACCACTAGGGGGGTGGTTGATCTACAGAAACGGCTATTGTGCGCGTGTCAGGCGGTCTGTAACAGTTTTTAAAATTTTTACACTGACGTTAAATGTATTGTCCATTTTGTCTGTCCTACCAACAAACATTTAATTTTGTTGTGTTGTGAGCTTATGTTTGCATTTTCAGTTGGGTTGGGTTGTGCACTACTGGGCCACCGCACAAAGCAGCTTTACAGGAAATTAAGTTTCTACTATATGTTTATATATTGTAGAAACTTAATATATTTAACTTATGGCAAAATTTGGTAGAATAGTACAATAGAATACTTCTAGTCTGTGTCATTTCCAATTAAGCTGTAATTTAGTTGTTTTCAGAGAAAATGTTGCGTGTGTGTTTAGGTGATATATAAAATCAGGATATATCAGAAGAAACAAGTCAGTTGCTTTATTCCAAAAAGGTTACACCAAAGAATGCAGTTTTTTAGTTATTGATAGTAGACAAATGACAAACTAGTAAGTGTTTTAACAGTGTCCCAAGACCAAAAGTGCTTATAGATTAAGAATTTGTACGAGTGTGTTTGTTTAATGAGAGAAACAGAAAAAAAAAACCTGCAGAAAAATCTGGAACGCAACAGGAAAGCCCTCCAACTTTCTGACCCTCGAGTCCAAATGGATCAGCCATCTGTGGATGTGCTCATGTTCTGCTTATTCTCAAATACTGCCTGCCTCTGTTATGTCCAAACGCTAATATGATTTGCTCCTCCGAGCTCCTTTGTCTTCTCCGTCCTGTGTAAACAAGAATGTGAGATTTTAAACATCTTCCAGCGACATCAGAGCTGAAGCCTTGGAAAAACGACCCCAATCAAGTCACACTGGCAGGACAAAATGTCAAACATCAACAGCTGTCCAACATAAACATCTATGCTGAGTTCTGCACTGATGTTACTCTCCACATGGGAGGTTTAACATTCCTGTCCACCCGAACTAACTTGTTCAAAGCTGTTTAAACACAAGTTTACTGACTCCTTGTCTGCATCATTCTAACTGTTTATTGTACATATTTTTTCTGTCTCTTTGTTGCTCCTTCTTTCTGTCTTCTCTCAACTTCCTGCCTCCATATCTGTCTCTCTTCCTTTCTCTCTTTCTGTCTCTGTTTGTGGGTGTTGTAGGTACCATGGCTAACCATCTCATCTCCAATGCTTTGTTACGTCCTCATGGCACTAATCCTTATAACACACTACTGGGAGAGTCTGCTGTGTACAATAACCCTACTGCCAACATGTTCAACACGCAAGGTTTGCCTTTCACATGCACATTTACAAACTTCAGCGTTGTACTGGATGGTACTGTGAAATTTACATGACAAGGAGATGTAAGGCAAAATATTCACACTGCATTCACGCTGTATTTCCGTACAATGAGCAAGTGAATGAGCACAGACAATGTCAAGCTAAATTTTGCTAATTTGTCTTTTGTTTATAAGTTTTTAGTATTGCTTTTATTATTAATCAATGATTTATATTTATATAAATTTGTATAAATATAAATTTTATATAAATGTATATTTAATTAAATATCCTACACACAAACTTGTGTATTTCTAGAAGCGTAAATTAGATTAATCAATGTACTGTACCTTTAGTTTGAATATATAAAAGATTTAATACTTTTATTTTCAAAAATATTTAATTAGCTATGATCCACTTTGTCCTTAAAGTTTGATTTAATCAGTATTTAATTTATTAATCTGTCAGAAAACAATATGTTGGTGGTTTTGATCATTTCACTGTAGAAGAAAATAAAAATAATTAACAAAAATATAACAAAAAAACCCTCTTGATAAAAATTTCAAAAAAAAAAAATCTCTTTTTGTATTTTAGATCTTAGTCAATAAATAGGAATCATTTATCAAATGTAATGTTAATTTAAAGATTTAATTTTATTGACAGTGATTAATATGTAGCTGGACTATTCATTTTTTGCAAATGAGCATATTTCCAAATAACGTTCTAGTTTATTTATTTTTAAATTCTGCTTAATTAATTTTAAAGGGACCCAAATAATAAAATTAAGAATTTTGCTCAACACAGATTTACATAAAATAAAGAAACATGTAAAAAAACAAATACAAATAAACCTGGTTTATTTCATATAGTGATTGTATATGTATATTTTAAACTTAATTATTACATGATCTCATGTTTCTTGAAATACTCCATATGTTGAGTATATTAGAGTACATCATAATAGGTCATTTATATTGGGCAAATGTATTAACATACTACATGGCAGTATCCATTCTATTTTAATTCAATTTCCTTAAATTCAGATTTGAAAGACTATTCTGAATCCTGTTTATTACCTTGGGAAATGTAAAATGCATTAATATTCCTAATGGTACTCATACACACACAAGATGATTCAGAGTTAGCATTGATATCCTACATACATACTTCCTGTGTCTGTTTAATGAGCTTGTTTATGTTTTTTCTATGTCCATCTGTTCTGTTTAATAATTTGGTGGTCTAAGAACATTTCAGCTTAGGTTAGCATTCAGTCACTAATGCCTGTCACAGTCTGAGCTGAATATAATGCTTCTTTCTCTCTCTCTGTAGACATGTTCCATAAGCATTTATGTATGTAATCATTCTCTCTCTCTCTCTCTCTCTCTCGTTCTCTCTTTTCATGCGGGTCTGCAGCCTCCTACAGAGATTCAAGTATGATTCATTTACTTCCACAACAGCTCCACGTTTATAATATATTCTCCTCTGCTTCTCTCTTCTTTAATCTTCTCCTCTTCCTCATCCCTCCCGCTCCCTCCTCTTCTCCCTCCCCCTGTTAAATCTGCATCCTCCTATGTTCATCTGTTTCTTATTTGATAAAAGTTAATATCCTATTTGATATCATCTTTCATGAAGCATACAGTACATGAACCTATTCATATTACCATCAATCATAAATACCGTATATACAAGATTTTTGGTCACACTTTATTTTAAGGTCCAATTCTCGCTATCAACAAACCTCAAAATACTCCTATTTGCTGTTTATTAAAGGGTTAGTTCAAGCCAAAATTTAAATTCTGTCATTAATTACTCGCAAGACCTTTAATCTTCGCAACAAAAACGTTGTTCATCATCATGTTTTTGATGAAATCGCAACACAAATGAAAAGTTCCCAGGTTCAGAAACGTAACGTTAGTGAATACATCGGTAAAACAGTCCCTGTGACATTGGAAGCTCAACTTCAGTTTTCATTTTTGGGTCAACTACCCCTTTAATACTTAATTAGGTTTAAGTGTTGGGTAGAATTAGGGATGTAGAATATGGTAAAAAATAAGTGCTTTATAAGTACTAATAAACAGCCAATATGTGAATAATGCTAATAGCATGCTAATAAGCAACTAGTTAATAGTGAGAATTGGGCCCTATATTAAAATGCCACAGTTTTGTGTGTGTGTGTGTGTGTGTGTGTGTGTGTACCAAAATGTTGTAAATGAGGTTCTGTTGTCATTTCCTCTGTTTCAGAAGGCATTCTCAACAACGCACGAGACTCCAGTGTTATGGATACGCTGCCACTTAACGGTAATCATGGCAACAGCTATGGTGTGGCAGCAGGCGATTACCTTACCTACAGTTCCCGTGGCAGCGAGCCGCCCACTACGCTTGAGAAGAAGATCCTAAAAGAGCTGACAGCAAACTACGCTCCGTCATACCTCAACACCCAGGAGCGACAGGGAAAAGCCCACCAGGGCACCTTGACCAATAAACTCAACAACCACCTGGCCAACGGAGGGGTCGCGGGGTCATCGTCTATCACCAAAGATGATGTCATGGTGCTTGACAACCCCGGAGCCTTTCACCGACACGACGAAGGGGGCGGGCTAAGTCTGGAGCTCATTAGGGAGGAGTCACAAGCACCGCTTCTCCCACCGAGACCTCCCCCTCCTGAAAACCATGCCCCCTTGCACACGTTTTCAGCCCACCGGCGCCTGCCGCAGGAGAACAGCGAGAGCTTCTTCCCACTGCTCCCCAACGACACGCACACACACTCCTCACACACACACACTCCCCGCGCGCACACACACTCCCCCCTCAGAGACTCACTCTATACCAGCATGCCCACGCTCACTGACCTCCCACATGGCACTGACGACCTCATCAACGGTCTGCACGACGATGAAGACGATGAGGATGATGATGGCGAGGAGGAAGAAGGCAGCGAACTTCATCTGGCCAACGGCAAAGGGGTCGTAATGGAGGCAGATGATGTATACTACAAAAGCATGCCGAACCTGGGCTCCAGGAACCACATACAGGAACTAGAGAGCTATTACCAGATGGGACGCGGAGGCAGTGACGGGTTCATCGCCCCACCTGAGAAAGAAGACTCGTCGCCTGAAGAACAGCCACCAGACCCCTCACAGCTAGTCACCAGCCTATAGACACCAACGCACACACAGAGTGTGTGTGTATGTGTGTGTGTGTGAGTGAGACACAATGCACAAGGCATGGGATACACTACCTACTGCACTGATAGAGAGACTGATTTCAGATAGCCCCCCGATTCCAGTACATACGAGTATCCTGTCACCAAAATCCTGCTCCAGTTAGAACCAGTAACCAGAACCTAGTAACCCATTCCTATGCTAGAACAAGGACTACCGTGTGTAGGCAGGTCTTGTGGATTTTTTTTCTCCACGATCTCCTTGGAAGCCGAGTAAAACTCTTACGGATCGTCAATTCGGAGACGTGGACAAACTTTTGCTCCCTGCATCATTTGCATAGATCTCCTTCATCCGATGGCCATCTGATTCTTCTCCAAACTCACCACGGATCGTGGAACAGACTGTGGAAAATAGCTGCCGTTTTAAATGACCGTGTATGATAATGAGACTTTGAACTCTTCTGTCGTACTGAACTGCATTACCCACAACTCTCTAGAAGACTTCTCTATGATTCTCTGCTGCACACATTCCTTCTCGTTTAGCACCGTTTCTGAGAGTGAAATCACAATAGGCGCATCTATTCTTGAAGACTGAGAACGCATCTTGTTTTCTTACATTTATTTTTCGGTAATAATCTCAGTCATGGGAAAGGTAATCTTCACTAATTACAAAGAAATGGAACTGTTTTCCATGTAAAATGTACAGATTCCCAATACTACATATGATCGTATGCGTTTCATGTTTTTTGACATATTTTGCCCCTTGTATGTGTTTTTGTAGACTAGACCAATCCCGCAATGCTGTGCAGGTCCTCCAAAATACTATCCCTGATAACGCACAGCACAAACACACGCTCACCTATCTACATACACACTCTCGTTTGGAAGGATGACTGTGGCCTCTTCCTTTTGTTTTCCAAAAGCAACACTTTGCCATTCTAATTCTCACTGTGTCGATGATAACCAAGAGACTCTGGGGAAATGACTGTTGTGTGACTGACAGCCATTGCAGATGGGATCCCAAGGATGCTGGAATGTTGTTGTGTCATGAATTCTAGAACGTTTAACCTTCAGCGCGCCATTTTTTTACGTGTAAGAGCAGAAATCGTACTTTGGATGCAGGTCGAAGAATTCCATCTTATTAGAATTCCGGTCACACGTGTTGACACAGCTAAAATTGTTCTCAGGCTAAAAGATGGTCTATTATTGTGACTATTTCACATATCGAGTTGTGTTTTTAAGAGCTTAATCAAGAAGAGTAAGAAAGGCTAGCGGGATGTGAATTGGAACGGGTCCAATAAAAGTGTGAACTGCGGAAATCACGTGTGCAGCATGTGTAAACATACAATTAACATGTAAAAGAGCAGACTAGAAGGATAGGACTTTAATGGAGTGGTTTGGAAGATGGAAACAACCTTGTAAAGGTCAGTTTCTGAAACTACTGTTTACTTGTTCTCAAACTGAGACTCCCTGTAGCTTGCACATCTATCCCTTGTTAACCCACCCTGAGAAAATTGACTGCATATTTATTCCTGTGATTCAGTCTTGTTTTTTTATTTTTTTATTTTTTCAACAGATCAGAAATGTAGGATCCTAGAGAGCGTCGGGAAGAATCGGATCGGCACTGAGACCTTTTTTATTGTTATTATCATCAATATTATTATTATTACAATATCAATGAAATTATTATTTATTCTTTTCATATGCATTTTAAACTGAATGAACTCATAACTAATATTTGTTGTAACAGTGAAAGTTGTTTGCCAACAAATAAAATGACTGAATTAATATTTACAATATTTCACAAGGGAGAAGTGTGAGTTTCTGCTTCTTTGTTTGCTTTTTTTTGCTTTTTAATTGGATTTTTTAATTATAGGGCGACACTTTTACACAGGACGAGGAATGGTCATGACTCCTCTGGGCAGTTTTCTGGGAAGGATTGTCATGGAGTAAATTGTGCTGTGGATTGTGATTCTCTGTTGAAAATCCTTTTGGACTAGACTTAATCTCTGTCTGGGAAACCAGCCGGAAGACTTTAACAGTCAGTCGTTCTATACTGACCCAGTTTCGGTACCGGCACCAATCAAACGAGCATGGTACCAATTAATTATGCACATCTGAGAGGAGCGCCAGCACAAACAGTGTAATTACGACCTATTGATTTTCATGTCTTTCCATGCAAACAGACACACGTCCGTCTGCAAACACGCCCAAATGTCAGACAGCCTGCGCGTGTGAGTGTGTCTGTGAGAGTTCGCTCTGCCAAATGTTACCATTTTCATGAATATTTATAGGCCGTTTTGACAGGCACTTGAGCATTTTGAAAGGAAGGAAGGATGCAGCTTTCCCCTCCAAGCAGACTGTATAGCCCCATACTCTAGAGCCATGTCCTGCCTTTGACATAAGTATGGTGTGTGTGTATGTGAGTTTCCATGAGGATTTTTTAAAACTATAGATACCGTAAACATTTTACAGTATAAAATGGTCATTTACAAACAAGAACCATTGAACTCAACAATGCACACTGCTACTAAAATCTAAAGTACCTGTAAAGTATTAGTTCACTTAAAGAATGAACATTTCCTGATCAGTGCGAATAGTAATGAAGGTTTTTTGAGGAAAATGATTTAGATTTGTATAACACAGTCTCACAACCCATTCGTACGAGGTGGCAAAATTGTGGTAATTCGTATGATCTCATTTGTAAAATTTTGTCAATTTGTCTAAACCCCAGTGACGGGTAGGTTTAGGGACAGGGTTAGCTGTAGGTAACATACAAATTCATACGCAAAAATCATATGAATTCTCGTACGAATTTTGAACGAATTAGCCACATTGTAAAATATGTATGAATTGCCGTGAGACTGGGTTGGATTTTTCCTATAGTGGACTTTAATGGGACCCAATTGCAGTTTTAATACAGCTTCAAAGGGATCTGCATGATGCCTGCTGAGGAATAACAGTCTTAACTAGTAAACAATCAAAAAATGTTAAAATATACTTTTTTACCACAAATGCTTGTCTTGCACTAGCTCTGCAATGTGTATGCGTGTCTTCAAACTTTAGGTAATAATGTTGGAAAGGTCACACTAAACTATCTAGCAAAACCATCGACTATTTTCAAGCAAACAAAAAAAAATTGTATATACTTTATTACTACAAATGTAAATTTTGAACCATCCTGCACTCACACATTCCGTAATCATGTAGGAAAGGTCACATGTGACGTAGGCAGAAGTATTGACCCTGCATTTACAAAGAGAATGGGCAAAGAAAGTCAAATACCCTTAACAAAAAAAAATGTAAAACAATGATGTTGGATGATTTTGTAGTTGGACGTGAAGTCCGTCCGAGTTTTCACCCCAACCCTATCCCTTTTTGAACCAAAACCCACAGATGAAGAACTAAGCATGTTGGACCTTTCCAACGTGATTATATAACGTGTGAAGATACGCATGTGCTAGTGCAAGACAAGCATTTGTGGTTAAAAAGTATATTTTTAAGATTTATTTATTTTTTTAAATATTTTTTAATATTATATATATTTTTAATGACTGATTGTTTCACTAGATCAGACCATTCCTCAGCTGGGATCGTGAAGAGCTCTTTGAAGCTGCATTGAAACTGGAATTTGGGTCTTTAACCAGTTGGCTCCCATTAAAGTCCACTTTAGGGAGTAAAATCCTGCTTTTCTCAAAAACTTAAATTTCTTTTTGATTGAATAGAGAATGACATGGACATCTTGGAATTATCAGGATATTTGTATTATGGAAGTGAACTAAGCCTTTAACATAAACTGACAACCAAAGGTAGTAAAAGAGAAAGCCACAATCAAATTTCATCAAACTATTTTTTCCACAATCTGAATTATATATTAACTTAAAGATGCAAAACACCATCAAGGTTACACACAACTTTAAATAATGCAATTCATTAAACACCCGAAGATGTAACATAAAACCCAAATGTACATAAGTGATTACAAAAATTAAGAAACATGATTATTTAAACAAAATACTTTCAAATGGGAAACATCATGGAGGGGATTCAGCAATATCAGTTTTTAGATTTGACAGTAAATTAAACATTTATTTGTTCTTTTTTACTTCTTAAGAAGTGTACAATTAAATTTGACATGAAAGAGCTGGCAACAGGAACTGTTAACATTTTTTACAGTATTTTACACTTAAAATTACACTTAATTTCTTACAGTGCAAAAAGTGAGGAGGAAAATGATCTATACAGGTGGTATTTCTGCTGTAATTATGGGGATGCTACCCTATATTATACTCACACACACACACACACACACACACACACATATACCTGTATATATACAGTATATAGGCTATGTATTCATGAATGTATAAAACAACTGAATTTAGTACTTGAATTATTTTTTATAGAGTAATATAATTGTATTTATTAGAATTATATTTAACAATTAATTTTAATGTAAATTTAATGTAATTATGTTAAGTTAATTGTTAATTTCATTAATTTTATTTTTTACAAATATTTAATTATATTAAGAACCACTCAAAGTTTAAAAGCTAAAAATACAAACAAATATTTTAAATATAGTGTTTAAAAATATTTATAATTTTAGCATATTATTTATTTTTTTTGTCTTTAACTAATAAATACTTTGGCCTTCTTGAAAAGTTTGCTGAGGGCTCTCACGGGCCCGGCCCCCTGGTTGCAAACTACTGATGTAGGCAGATGGCAGAGAGGCTGCAGTCCTCTTCATCGCCTCCTTCTCTCTCGCCTTTGTCTCAGGTTAATTAAATGAGACTGGAGAAGATGTGGGCCGAATCACAGCATGGGCTCTGTGATCACTTAGTGCTGCCTGTGACATTTTTACCCAGGCTGCCCACTCTAACATCAAAAGCATTTCAACCACACATGCCCGTTCTTGTCTCAATGCACCAGACATGAATGTGAAATATAAATACCCTCAGTATGTTGCGTAAATATGGTCGCATCACAAATTAAATCTGCACACACTGTGAATGTACATGCTGGATATGACTTGTTTTAATTGGATAGCATTAATCTCTCAGTTACAGATTTTGGCCGGCCCCAGCTCAGAGGTTCAGAGGCCAACAAGTAATCATGCAATAACATTGTAATTCGGACATAATCTGCTCAAATGATATGAAATTAATTGATTAAAAAATTAATTGCGTTTTTAAAGACCAAAACATAGCTGTATTCTACATTATGTGCACAACCAGAGTATTATTTATCAAAAAAAAAAGAAAAAAAGTAATTTTAAAAAACAAATAAATAAAAATGTATATAAATATATTGTTATTTTTATAGAATTTTTATAAATTTGCAACAGTGTAGAACATGAACATGATTTTGACTACTTTTTATATATATAATATAGGAGCCATGAAACGTTTATGCGTGATGTAATGTGACTATGGGAAAATTTTGGGGAGTGTCATTGATTGGGATAATTAAAGCACTTTAAAAATGAAAGAGTGTGAGACAAGGAAGGGGGTGAGTGTGGGAGCACACACTTGTTTGTTGACCATATGTTCATCCATATAATTAATTAATGATTGTCTTAATGCAAAAATGGCCTGTGAATGCTTCAAGAAGTCTATTAATGTTAAGTCTTTGATATGGATTAAATAAATGTCAAGATACAAATGGAATGGATGAGATGAGTCACAAGTTATTCCAACGCTTAGCTCCTGCAGCTTTGGTTCCCTTTCTTTGGTTTTCCCTTTCCCAAACAACTTTGCGTGTATGCAAAGACGGCAATGAATTTCATTGGCATACGCTGATTAGGAACAGCTGAACCTAATCGCAGCATGAGTATAAGTAGGTCAGCAGATCTAGCGTTCATTAGCTTTTCACTTCGGAACCGAGCAGTTCATGCGAACGTTCCAGGAGCCATTCTACTCTCAGCTGCTGCCTCCACCTGGACCCTGCAGGTGCCGCCTCAGCCTGCCCGTCATCGAAGGCTCCCCCCGGCGGCCGCCCCCGCTCCTCCACAGGCCCAGCAGCAGCAGTCCCGTCGGTTGCGTCGAGGAGCCGGGCGTGGGGGTCCGGCCCAGCATGTCCAAGCCCCTGCAGGACCTGGTGGCAAGAGGAAATGCAAGCGGGATGGAAGGAGTTGCTCTTCAGGAGATGGTAACACCACTCCCTCCTCCGGAGGAGGGCCGGATGGAGATCTCTTCGTCTGCTCACAGACAGCCGCTAGCCTCAGGGCTAGTGGTACCCAAAATCTCGACAAAAGAGCAATTTTCTGAGGGGACGAGGTGTTGTGGACAGGCCTGTAAAAGAGCTTTTGTTACACACTCACTCTCCTCTCATTTCAGGCAGCAGTCAGAGCTTGTGGAGGACGAACCAACGGACTTCCGGCCTCACTTCTGCCGGAACGCAGGTAACTTGCACACACATACACCTGCAGGCCTCCCCTCCGAACCGGCTCAGAGACGCTCGGACTGGACCCCTGCGTTCCCCCTCACTGCCCCACCTCCGGCCCCGATGGTGCTTCTTGCTCGGTTCTTGGATGCCTGGATAGGGCTCAGACCATCTCGATGGCTCATCAGCACCATTCTGCTCGGTTATGTAATTCAGTTCGCCTGGTGACCTCCCAGGTTCAGGGGTGTTCGCTTCATGACGGTGAATGCAGACAATGCCCCTGTCCTGCGTGCAGAGATTGCTACTCTTCTGATGAAGAAAGCAATAGAGCCGGTCCCTCCAACCGATATGAAGACAGGGTTTTACAGTCCGTACTTCATAGTGCCCAAGAAAGGTGGTGGGTTACGACCGATCCTGGACCTGGTCTTGAATCGAGCTCTTCACAGGCTTCCGTTCAAGAAGTTGACGCCAAAACGCATTTTCGAATGCATCCGTCCCCAGGATTGGTTTGCAGCAATCGACCTGAAAGACGCATACTTTCATGTCTCAACTCTTCCGCGACACAGGCAGTTCCTGAGGTTCGCGTTCGAAGGAGGGGCATATCAGTATCGTGTCCTGCCCTTCGGGCTCTCCCTGTCGCCAAGTGTGTTCACAAAAGTGGCCGAGGCAGCCCTGACTCCTCTGAAGTAGAAAGGGGTTTGTATTCTCATCTACCTTTTCTCCGTGGTCAGACCTAATGTTTCTTCGGGCAGGAGTGCCCACTATGGTGGTCCAACAGCGTATTTGTGTATTCACAGATGCCTCCACCACAGGGTGGGGTGCCACGTAACAACGGGCATGCAGTCTCAGGGGTTTGGACGGAAGCTCATCTGCATTGGCACATCAATTGCCTCGAGTTGCTAATGGTTCGTCTAGCTCTAGGTCACCTCAAAGAGCACCTTCACGTTCTGGCCCGCATGGTCAGTTAATGCTCAGCACGTAGTAACTCCTTCACCTAGATACTACACTATAGAGACTGTGTCTGTTCCCCGAACTAGAAAATACAAACAACATCCCAAACAAATT
>JAUMHR010000042.1:1250054-1260681 GCA_032361145.1 Enteromius fasciolatus | reverse complement strand
CTCCTACAAATACAAAACACTAAGAAATCCTTAAACATGACCGAGGAAGGTCTCAAGGCTCTAACAGATAGAGAAACATAACTTCTTCTGATTAATTCATTTTCAAGACTAGATCTATAAACAAGGCTCCACAACCCAGTAGGGATCAGCAAGCACCAAGGTACAGTCATTTTTAGTCATGTTAATGTTCCCCTTGGTAAACTAGCAAGTGCAGGAATCCAAAAAAACATATTCAGCGAATGCAAGAACTCACCGTAATTTCATTTTCATTGATTAAAGCACATGTAATAAACCGGAGATTCATTTCCATAATTCTAAGGAGGTAAAACTGCTATATTGTTGTAAGCAGGGAGAAATATTTGATTAGACTATTTTGAATGAGCACATGAGAACGTCGGGCTTTAACATTTCAATAATGATAAATTATCTTTAAAAGCATTTTTTTTTTCTCTAGGCTAATGTTCATTTCAACATTCCAAACAATACAACAGGCTGCAAAGCAATTATGCTTTTTTTCTATTGAGTCAGGGCCTTGAAAATGAAGACTCTGTATTATATGAAACCTTTCAGCCTACATGCACATTATCAATTTGACACAAAGCAGAACCCTTGCAGAGCAATCACGTGCCATCAAAACCACCATTAAAAACCTTCTGTTGAAGACGTGAACCGTAGCACACTCACATTTATGCATGACAAGAGGTGCCTAGCAACAAGAGGTGTTCTGATCAAGTGCTTCTATTCATTTTTTTTTCTGTCTAGTGCCAGAACTAATTTTGTGTAAGATCATTTGCTTTTCATAGACAAGGTTCCCTCAGAAATAGAATTTTGTTTTGCAATTTAACTTTACTGAAAAATAGTATAGTTCATTTTCTATAACAGAGATCCCAAATAGAAGACTTGATTTTGATTCTGCGTCATGAAAACAGACATACTAAAAGTATTAGTGATCTTAAATTATGATCACAATTTCATGATTACCTACACTTTTTTAAATAACCTAAAAAAACTAAATACACAACCTACAGGCCATCCAAGTAGATGTTTGTATCTTTGTCAGAACAGAAACATTTTGCATTAAAATGCTGTAAATGAAAGCAGAATGAGATTTCAGACAGCTGATAAAAGCAAAGCACGGCAATGTCTCCAGTCAATCACTTAAGTAAAAAAAAACTCCATGTTCTTAAGAACCAAATCCATCACCAAGGTATTTTAACTTTAAACCATTGCTTCTGGCCAAAATACATTTGCCATAATACATGCAGTACATAATCCAAAACACAGTCCATAATCCATAATCCTTCCTCCAGTTGAAAAACACCATCTCCAGTTGTGATCTCACATCAAAATCCAACAACACACTTAGAATAGTTTTTGCTTGTAAATGGAACTTACATGCGGATATTTCTGTCCTGAATAGAAGAGTTTTATTCATAATATTGTTTTAAATTCTATTTTAGCTAGAAGCAAGAGTTTGGAGTTTAAGAATTTGTTTATGACAAACACATCTTTACAAGGTGTTAATATGATGGACCGAAGTAGTGTGGATTATTGGATTACTCAACTGTTTGGACTCTCAAACAGAAAAAAAAAAACTAAATTGGCAGTAGCTGTTACAGTACTGGATCTGTATGGACCAGGGGCCACTTGAAAATACTTAAAATAATGAGAAAATTAACATGGCTAAAGGTTATGCGGAAATTGAGCAGCAGCTTTTTTTTGTTTTTAAATTAGAGGAATGTCACTCATCATTTTAGGACTAAGTTTTACATTTTTCCATCTAAGAGTAACACCAACCTGATCTTACGACAATTCGTACATATTTTAAGAGCTGGCTAATTCGTACGAATTTGTACGACCTCACTCGTACGAATACATATAGTACATATTTTAAGAGATGCCAATTTGTATGAATTTGTACGAATGACCTAAACATAACCCCGCCCCTAAACCAACCAATCACATGGTTTTAGACAAATCGTACGAAATCGTACGAGTGAGCACAAATTTGGCACCTCGTACGAATATGTACGAATTGCTCGTGAGATTGTGTTGGTAATACACAAAACATTTTAATGCTAAAATAGCTCCTAAACAGCTTAGAAGTGCTCATAAGGACTTCTAAATCCCTAAGAGAATCCAAAGTATTTCTGCTGTTTTCAATCTGTGTCACAACCGAAACAATATATTAGGGCTGCACGATTCGGGAAAAATGTGCGATTGCGATTATTAAGGTCAAAATTGCGATTTGCGATACGATATATAAGTGGTTTGACTCAACTTGCTTGTTATAAAGAAAAATGCACACACAGATTACTAATAAATAATAATAACTGAAATCTGTATGTCTCAACTGAGATCCAGTATACAGTGCAATCTAGCAACAACAAATGAAAACTAAATTGTACAAAATTAAACAACATCTTTTCATTACTGAATTAAATTACATTAAATTAATTTTAAAAAGAATTAAAATTAAATTAAAAAGTCAAAAGTACAGATAAATAAAACAAATACCCATTTTTATATTTTTACATGTTGCCCCAAAACATTTTAACAGGATGTAACATATACTGGCAAACATGTTCTCAAATCCCTCTTTGCTAAAAGTGCGTTCACACCCGAGGCGACGCTATATTGGACGTTTGTACATGTCGAGGATGTTGCAGGATGTTTAATTGCGTCTTTGCATTGACTTAACATGTAAATGACACGCGCGTACCGCTTCATTCGCGTCTGGTGTGAGCAAGAAAAAAATGTCTCGTTACGTCCACTAATACATTTATGTATTTAATATAATTACAACATTCGCTGTAATGTAATCGCAAAGGCTGACATTGCGATATGATTAATCGTGCAGCCCTACAATACGTTATACAATATTTCAACCTTTTACAAAAGTAGTGAAGTGACTTGTGGCCAGGTATGGTGACCCATACTTGGAATTTGTGCTCTGTGTTTAATCCATCCAATGTGCACACACACAGCAGTGAGAAGTGAACAACCACACACACACCGTGAACACACACCTGGAGCAGTTTGGGGGTCGGAGCAGTTTGTATCATCTGAACTAGGAAAGTTGTTTTCTTTGAAGGAATATTCTCACGACTGCATAAATAGTCAAATACAAAAAAAATAGTAAGTTCTAAAATATTTGGTTCTCAAGTAATGCTGTTATTGCACAGTTGAGCTGCTTAATATTTTGTGAAAATCATTCTAGAAATCAGAATTTGTTGATGAATATAAATATAAAGGTCTATAGGGGACAGCTTTTTATTTTAAAGAAACAATACTTTTAATTAGCAAAGACAGTAATATTTATGAAAATATTATGTTTTTTACTGTATATCATTTAAGCATCCTAAATTAATACCTTATAAATAAAAAAAGTATCCCAAATTCAGAAATACTCCAACACTGATAATAAATCAACATATCATGATTTCTGAATGAACAGTAATGATGCTGAAAATTCAGATTTGCCACAACAAAAATAAACTAATATAAGCATTTTAACCATTATTTAAATTTTCTTTTAAATATTATTTTAATATTTCACAATATCACTGTTTTTTCTGTATTTTTGATCAAATAAATCCAACCTTAATGAGCACGAGCACCTTGATGATCCCAAACATAAACATATTAACACATAAATAACTTTGAAAGGAAACAGTGTATGTGGCTTGATTGCTCTCGTTTAATCTTTAAATCTAAAAAAAGAAGAGCTTATTTTTCCATTTTCAAAGCACTAGCAAAAAGTAAAACATAATAATGGAAAGGAAATATTTACAATCCGTTCACATTCGTGTCACTCAGTACAGTTTTAGGGTGTGTGCGTGTGTGTCTGCATGTCTTTATGGTTTTGGCAATAAGACGTTAGATCAGATATACAAACATCACACAGATATCAGTCTTGTCACTTTGAGCCTTTAAAGCTGTGTGTCACTTCTTGGAGGGAACTCCCTCAGAGTAGTCCTCCAGAACTCCGTTCAGATGATCATTATGAGTCTTAAACCGTCTCTTTTTCTGTGTTCCAGGCTTCTTCCTTTTCTGAATGGGCGTCTGCAACAGCCAATCACAAATCACGTCAACCCTTTACTCACTAACAAATATGCATGCATGTTTGTTTATCTCCATGTGGGTGAGAAACAGAACGCACCATTTTCTTTGGTCCTGTCTCCTGCATGGACGATATGCCCTGTTTCTTCAGGTACTCTTCGATCTTTTCCTCATCGATGGAATCAACAGGAACGCTGCGCCATAGCTTCTGGAACTCTAGAGAATGAATGACACCGACATTACGATAGAGACGCTCCATCTAAATTACCAGAAGGCTTCTTACATTACAGAGAGTAACCAACAGATCGATATTAATCACTCTTCAATAAAATAATCGCCACAAACCTTCATCAACAACAAACTGGCAGTGTTTGTCATTGTAGAAAAGAACCTTCTTCTTATCTGGCCTGGTCACAAATATAATCTGATCCCCAAGTGCCTGAACGAAATACACAAAACTAAATTTAAGTAATTACTGAGAACTACACATTAAATACAGAAAATCAGCTGGCAGACGAATTACTTCTGAATAAATATTATATGCAAATTAGGTGCCGAAAACACCATCTAAAAAACCTTAAAAAAATAAAACAAAAATAGCAGTACATCTGTTTAATGATGCCTCAAAACAATCCAAAGTTTCTGTGTACCTGATACTTTATAAATGTACCATCTAGAAAATGTTCCATCTGTGTTTTAAGATAATAAATTAATAATACGCTAGCATGTTACCTTAATAGCCTTGGCTGAGTTTGGTAGACCCTCTTCAACATCATCTAGTAACACTCCTCCTAGCCCCAGCTGATCGTGTTTGTCCAGTAGTCTTAGCAGAGCTTTCTTATCCTTCAGATGATACTTGGGTTTAAAGGCATATTTCCCTTCCCGCACATCAATCTTAGGATTACTTGCTAATGCCTGGAGGGAGAAAGATTTAGATTTCCTTTTTTGAATGCGTCTCTTGCCCTTGAAAAGGAATATTGTGTTACTACATGGCTCAAAGGAACATATGATTTTGATTGGTCAATTTGTGGTCAAATCACATGTAAATCAAATAAGAATTGCCCCTACCACCCAAGCAATTGAGGTACCACCTACATGCAGAGCATATTTCCAAAATTCTGCAATCACTGGCAGTGCTGCTGCTACTACAGACAACATGCATTACCATACCGCTCCAAGGACGCACAAGACATATGTTTTTCTATAAAAACAAACCAAAACCAAAGAATAAAACAAAAAGAATAAGAAAAACTAAAATCGACAATTAACAAAAACATTAATAACAAAAACAAAACTAAATGCAAATCACGCTAATTTAGGGGCCGATTACATGTAATGTGCTCTTGTTTTCAGCCTGTATTTTATATTGTATATGTATATGTTTTATATTATATTGTTTTATTGCCATATCAATGAACATGTCTACTTAGTACTTCTCTTATCTGTAACAGTTATGTCAATTAAGTATCTTTATCTGTGCCTTCACGCTATATATATATATATATATACACACACACAATAGTGATAAACATGGAATCCTGTGTAATTTGTGTTTGAGTTAAAGGTATTCTATGTAGCGCATTGTGGATGTGATGATTTATGTCAGGGGTGCCCAATCTTGTTCCTGGCGATCGGCTGTCCTGCAAAGTTCATTTCCAACTATAATCAAACACACATGAAACAACTAATTAAGGTTTTCAGGATTGCTTGAAAATTAAAGGCAGGTGTGTTAGATTAAAGTTGGAGCTAAACTTTGCAGGACAGTCGATCGCCAGGAGCAAGATTGAGCACCCCCGATCAATGTTGTATATACAAGGAACATGTTCTGTATTTAAATGGTAATGTACGTGAAACACTGGTTAATGAATGATGATGTCAACAGAATTAATTTAAAAAGTAGGTGGAGGGATTGAATTCTTCTCAGTGCAGATCATGGATTCATATCATTAGCTCATCACAACCATTTTAATCTCTAATCTACTGTCATTAAGCTGATTTCCTACAAAAATTCAATTCAATTCAATTAAAATTTATTTGTATAGTGCTTTTCATGATACATATCATTGCAAAGCAGCTTTACACCAAGGTAATGTTTTACTGTAATGTAATTTAATGTAATGTTTTACATTACATTAAAAATGTGTTTAATATTCATCTAGAATTCTGCAGAACTAGAACTCGTCTTTTTCTTTAACATAAAATAAACCCGACAGTGTGTTCAGATGAAATGCATTTTATTTTTACTTGACTGTTGTGAAATAGGCAGAATATTTTTTTCGTGAGGTGTTCTCATGTGCCTATAAATACAAAAAAATCCAAACAACTATTAATGAATGAAACCAAATGTCTTTCTCTCATGCCCACACACACACACACACCTCGCTCATAAGCCACTGTTTCTGCTTCATGCCAATGTCCAGCAGCTTGGTCTCATCCAGAATTTCCTCCAGAGTCAGATGATGAGTATCACCTCTCTGGTGCCTGGTCTGGAAAAGACAGAGAGAAGCACAAAGAGATGAGATGTAAACAGTTTTTGTGCGTCACGGCTACATGTGTGGATTACTGCCTGACAGCCTTTAATTACTGTCATGTTAGAAAGAGTACATCATTTCACTTTGGGGAAATGCCAAGACTGACAAAAAAAAAAAAAAAGACGAAATGGTTACGATAATATGAAACTGTAACAGGAGTCTGACAATGCACACTATTCACAGTGCAATATTAATTGCATAGAAATTGTTGTTAGGGAAAACTATTTCAATCCCCCCCCCCCTTTTTTTTAAGCACACAACATAAAAAAAACCTTGTAAAAGTACTCATTTTAGATCACAATATTGGTACAAATAAAGTACAAGACAATAGATGTTAGATTATTGAATTAGAAGGCATTTTCCAGGGAGCTTGTGCGTAATGATGGTGAGGATTGCTCAGCTCATAATAAATTCCTTCCCATGGGTCATACAGTTCATTTTCTGAATTCCAAAAATCTCTTTCTTAGTTAAAAAGAAAAGGTTTCACTGAAATATAGATCTGTCTATGATGTGCTCTAATGTGAGACAGGAAAATGACTACTGACAGGCACTGCAGCAAATCCTTGCTTGTTGAACAGAGCACTGAACTGTGCAAATGTTTGTGTTTTCATATTACCTTCATGTAGTTGACAATTCGGGCCAAAACTCCAAATTTGTATCCTGAACTCCCAGAAAGTGCTTTGAGATTGAAGGAGCCATTGCTGGGATCTGAATGATGAAAAGAGAAGAAAGACAACAAGAGAAGTGGTAAGACACTATATAATAAGTGCTGCAACTATTAGGCTATTAATGCAGAACTACTATAATCTTTTCAAACAACCACTAAAGTAATAACACATGTTGTTTTCTAACACAAAGTTAGTTTCTGGCAGTTATATTTCAGACCATTTACAATTATTTCTGCTGTCAGGAGACTAAAAATCTAGAGTGAAATGAAAAAGCAAAACAAAATGGCAACAAAATGTCTATTCTGACAAAGTGAAAAGAGAAAAAGCACTCTGGCCATTCAGACCAATTAATTCATTGGTTTGATGCATTCCACTTGACAACACTTTCTCTAATGCAAAGAAACCCTCTGACAAAACAAATTTCACTTGCATGATAGCAAAACAGCCTTCTGTATGAATATACAAAACGTATAAAATAATAGTGTAATGTAGGAACAACAACAACAGAGCTATACTGTTATTAATAATGGTGAAACTGTTTTTTTTTAATCTAGTTAAGCACAGTATAAATATTAAACATCAATTTCATTTGATGTTGTGCTTTAAATCAAATTAACCCTAACCCTAAGGAACAGAGGATACGGTTTCTGCTGTCTCCGTCTAGAACAGGAGCGCTTGACTCACAGAATTGACTATGATAAATATGATAAAACAGTGATGGCAGCAAGATCTGGTTCCGCCCCTGGCCCAAGCAGAGTTCCATGTAGATATAGGCATAAGCAGTACCCAAGACTTCTTGTGTGACTCTGGAAGAGCATAAAGGTCATCTGGTGGAGAGGAAGGGTCACTACCCAGTGGAGGTCTGCAGAGGGAGTGTGGATTCCAAAAGAGAGGGTGCAAGTAACATCAAGCAGTTTCGTATCATTTCACCGCTCAGTGTGGAAGGGAAGATCTTTTTCAAGATGGTGTCTAACGGCTAACTGAATTCCTCTTGAGAAATGGCTACATAGACACCTCAGTACAAAAGTGGGGAGTCCCAGGAGTATCTGGATGTCTAGAGCAATTGATCCGTGAGGCAAGAGAGGGCATAGATCATCTGGCAGCACTCCGGCTGGACTTAACTGACTTAAGTTGGTTAACCTAACTTATGGATCCATTCCCCATAAATTGGTGGAAACAGCATTGGCAAGGCATCATGTGCCAGTGTCCATCCAAAACCTCATTCTGGACTATTATAACAACTTTTGATTCAGGGTGACATCAGGATCATCAACATCCACTTGGCAACGCCTGGAGAAGGGTATAATAATCTCAGTGCCACTCTTCTCCCTGGCCATGAACATGATTGTAAAGTCAGCTGAGGTGGAGTGTAGAGGGCACATGTCAGGATCTGGCAGTCGGCAGCCCCTCGTAAGAGCATTTATGGATGATCTCATGGTGACGGCAACCTCTGTGCCTGAATGTAGATAGCTCCTCCAGGGGCTCAAACGACTTATTTGAGCAAAGATGAACTTTAAGCCTGCCAAGTCCAGGTCTCTAGTGCTGAAGAAAGACAGAGTGGCCAACCAGTTCCACTTTGCCATAAGAGGGACACCAATTCCAACGGTGAATGAAAAACATGTGAAGAGCCTGGGCACAGGAAGCTGTTGATAGAGCAGAGACACGGTTACAGCACAGCATCTTGGTTGACAATCTGGCAGTGGGTTGGGCAGGAATTGGAAGCTTTCCTAAATCCCGCTACGACCAAGTCAGAGGAAGGGAGAACACGCCGAACAGCAGAAAATTACCTGGCCTTAGCTCTTGAGATTCGAACCCCTGCACATCAAGTTCCTCATCCAACCAGTGCATGATGTCCTCCCATGTCCAAGCAACCTGCATCACTGGGGCTTAGCAGACACTCCGGCATGCCAGCTGTGCTAGAAAAGAGGCACCGCAGTTGCTGTTCGAAGGCATTGGGGGATATGCGGTATCGCTGGCGTCATGACCAGGTTCTTAGGGTCCTGGCAGACACCGTTAGCACGGCAATCACCAACAGAAAGTACCAGCACACCCCTAAACAGCCCATCATCTTCGTCAGAGCTGGGGAGAAGTCACAACAGCAGCCAAATTCCTCCAGAGGGTTTCTCACCACTAAATGGGACCTGGAAGCTCCAAGTTGACTTGGGAAGACAGCTTAAGTTTCCAGAACACATTTCAGCCACTGCACTCCACCCAGACATGGTGTTACCATCAGAGTTAACAAAGCAAGTGGTTCTAGTAGAGCTTACTGTACCCTGGGAAGACCGAATTGAGGAGGCAAATGACCTCAAGAGGGCCAATTACGCCAAGCTGGTAATGGAGTGCAGGAGCAAAGGCTAGAAAGCCTGTAGCGAACCAGTGGACGTGGGGGGCTGGGGTTTTGCTGGTCAATCATTGCACTGAACCCTCAAACTTCTTGGAATAAAAAGGTCAGATGTGCAGCAGAGCCATTAAGAACATCATAGAAATGGCAGAGAAAACCTCAAGATGGCTGTGGATCCGGAGGGGGGATCCGTGGAGTAGTGGGCCACTTGGAAACAAGTGGGTCGCCTGGGTGAGGCTGTTTGATGATTAAAGACCCGGAACACCTCATGACCTCGGGTTCATCACTGATGACTGTTCCAAGTAGCACAAAGAGGTGTATTTTAGAATTGTGACAAATTTTCTGATAAATCGCTCTGTAAAATTGAAGGATGCAGGGTAAAATGGCCGGGAATCATAACGGTAACCTGCAGAGGCACATTCAGCACATAACTTTTTCTACTGACATGTCCCTGTGGGTTGTACACAAAAACAAACATACAGCACAACCAGTACAGTCCGGCTCACAAAAAAAATATATATATATGACCTGGTTCTTTTAATAAAATGCACAAAAACATTGTGTACAAGTTCTCATTACTTTCAGTGAGGTCTCAAAATGAAGCAAGTTGTTATGCACTAAAGGTTAGTGAAACAAATCTTATAAGAAAAAATGCATATCTAAAGATGCTATTTTTATGCTGTCTCTAAAAGCTGAATATGCTGACTCTGCGAGGTACAGAGGTAGGAAGGAATTAATGTATCAGAATCCTATGAGCGTATCACATCCTGTCCATCTAAACCATTTCTGAAGGATGCATAGATGTATCTTTCACATAATGTGTATTTGATTTTGTGACAATAGCAAATACTGGGTGGGGGGGGGGGGGTATTTGAAGGACTTACTTAAAGATAAGGACTTACTTAAAATATTGAGAATAATAACAAAAATAAAGTAACAAGTGCTTACAAAACTGCTAAACAATAGCAAGTGCTTAAAGTGCTAAAGAACCGAACTGCTAAACTGAAGATTAGAAGTGAAATCAA
>JAUMHR010000042.1:1235399-1246502 GCA_032361145.1 Enteromius fasciolatus | reverse complement strand
GAGGAACGAAAAGGTATACAAAGAAATCTCCGCGTAGAAGATTACGTCACGGCAGTTTCCTGCAGCGTCGCTATGACAACCAGGTACTATTATGGAGGTACAGGTACAACTTTTACACAGTGGAAAACCAAACAGAGCCAAGTCGAGTCGAGCTGGTACTGTGTAGTGGAAAAGCGCCATAAGATTTGTAAAACGTTCACCTGTTTGGTTAAGTCATGTCATGTTCCTTTCATCTTTCACTCAGGAGAACAAAACCTGCCTTTAAGGAAAGAAAGAGACAAGAGACATGTGGCCATGTATGGTTTCCCATAGGGCTGGGCAATTAATCAAAAAATAATCGAAATCGACATTCAGAACCTATAATCGATCAAATTTACCCAGGTCGATTATTTCGATTACTTTCCCTTTAAAAACAATACCGCGTGTGGAATCACGTGACCCTGCTCCCTTACGTTACCCTACGTTCACACCAGACGCGACTTGCGCAAATAAATCATGCTATTCACGCGTAGTTGGACGCTTCAACATTGTACGTTTACTCGCTTCATTCACGCGTGAAATTCGCTTTACAGCAAACGCAAATTCACGTCATGGGAGGGGCTTCTGCCAGGCGGTTCCAGTCTCTGTACATAGCAAAGGATATGACTCCCTTGGCTACAGTGGAGCGAAGTGGGTTACACTGATAACGTTACACTGTGCCGTTGCGATCACATTTTTTCCTGCGCTGCCAGACATGTACAAGACATAACCTGAAAAGGTTAACATGCTTGTGTTTCTCTGTAAGAACTTTGAGTAAATTCATGTTCATATAGTGACGTGACAAGATCACTAACACCTCATGCAACCGTGTTTAAGAGAGTTCTATTTTCATTACAACAATCAATTATTTTTACTTTTTTTTTATAAGAACAAAGTGACTGTAAATTTTAGGCAATGTGTGCTTTAATTTCAGTTGTTCAACATTGATGTTTAATAAATAAAATCACAGACGGTGCGTGTTTCCTTTAATTATTTTAAAATCAAGTAATGCACCCTGTGTTCAAAAATCTCTCATTTGTAATATGTGAGCATATTTACTGTACAAGATGTCAGTGAACTATGAGGGCAAAAAATAAATAAAATAATCGTTCATTAATCGTAATAGAGTTACAATTAATCAATGTTTTTGCCCTAGTTTCCCATACTAGGAATTTGTGCTCTGCATTTAACCCATCCAAGTGCGCACACACACACACACCCGGAGCAGTGGGTTTATGAGTCAGTAACCATGAAAGAATTAAAGATTTGACATTAATTAAGAATTATCAGTATCAACTGATATGAAATATTTAATAGTGATATTTTTTGCCCATATTGCCCAGCTTGAATCTAATGCAAACCTGGAAAAAACTATGACGTCATATTTGACATTTTGATTTTGATTGTCAGTGCAAAAAAATGAACTAAATAAAAAAAATACATACATACATACATGCATACATATATATATATATATATTCTTCAGTTCATATAGCTCTAGCATCACATTCTCTTCTTCCTCCACACCCTGCTCTCAAACCCTAGCAACTGGAGCACAGCCAGTCTCAGCCGCATCTTGGCACTGACTCATGAATGATTCACTGTGTGGGCGGGACCTAATGCTAAGCAGATGCGTTACAGTAGGTTGGATGGCTGAAGCCTTAAATGACAGGACAGCCAGCCAATGGTATCAGAGCAGAGACTCCGAACAGCCAGTGCAACACACGGTTCCAGAATAAGGTGGGGCAGGGAAACTGCGTGAGCAGCAAGACAGACAACACAGAGACGAGCAAGAGGCTGCTCCATCACCCTGCATCTCAGACACTCACACCCAGGTATGTCTGGCTTTTATAAATCACACAACACAATGCAAAATTAGACTCAGACTCAATCATCACCTCGGTTTAATTTAAACATCAATAGATTCCTTTAGTAATTGACTCTTCATTTTGAAAATATGCATGACAAGCTGTGGGACCAGAACTAAAATGCACATCATATTGTGTCACAAACATATAAAACGAAATCCAAGCATCAGATTTTGGTTGGAAATGTTACTCGTCATACAAGCAAGATCAAGCTGACTGGGCAATACTAGATCATTACACCACAGAGCATCAAATTGATTGTGCAATGAAAACATAAGAATCAAATTTATTAGTATCTATAATTCTCTAAAGAGACAAACATTAGAAAAGGGCTTGAAAGAAATTGTAGCACCATACTAAAAGATGCTTGGGGTGGGGGGTCTCTGGAGAGCAGGACAAACAGGAGCCATCTGTCAGTTTCAGATGAGACTGTGTTTGTCTACGAGGGGAGTCTACAAGAGTTCATCTAAGGTCACAAGAGCAGGTCTTTAAAATGACTTTTTAAAAGAAAAATTAATTAAAACATTTAATAATTCAAGGTGAAAACATGTTTAAATATTTCTGGAGATGGATGAACTCTATTCTGTGAGTCATGGTTGGATCGAAAGTGAAGCTGTATTCCTGTAGAAGCGCATGTGCACAATCAGACACGCATGCGAAATGCTATCACATGGCTCATGTTACGGTTAACCTAATTACACCTACAATTGCATTCCTGATGTGCACAGATCCTGCGTTAGGTGACATATGCAGTACAGAAAACCATAGATCATCAGAATTAACTTCAAACAGCATATAAGAATATTAAATTATGTAAGCCTAAAGCTACATAATAGAACGCGTTGTTAGATTCACTCTGTTCTAAATCTACACAACACACACAATGTCCACTCAAGCAAACTAGGTCAGCTGATTCAAGTTCATTTCTCTAGTATAGCACCACTGCATTCTGCACACTATCTGTCCTACATAATATACAAGATTAGGATTAGTCCATCCCAAACCAAAGTTGACTAAAAATGGTATGCTAAAGCTGCCTGGATTTTTAAAAGCTGTACCTCCTTATATCTGTAAATGTTGTTTGGGCTAATGTAGCAAGTGTTTGGCAAGGAATATTTGAACTTATCAATGTACACTTCCATTCAAAGTTTGGGGTCCAAAATATTCGTTATTTTGTTTTTTTAATTTATTTAGCAATAGTTTTATAGTGCATTGATTATGAATTTATATTAATGCTACTTTATCATTAAATATATCAAATTGACAGTAAAGGATGTTACAAAAATAAACACAAACATGCATAATGGTTTCTACAAAAATATAAAGCTGCACAATCATTTTCAACAGCAATAAGAAACCAAATCTGCTTATTTGAATAATTTCTGAATAAACATGTGACACTGAAGACTAGTAATAGCTGCTAAAAACAGGAATACATTGACATTTTAAAATATATTAAAACATAATAGTTTACTTATGTAAAATTGTATATTTACTTATGTAATATTTTTTGGATTAAATGAATGCAGTCTTAGTATGTATAAGAGCCTTTTTTCATAAATATTACAAAATTCAACTTTAAACTTTATGGATATTTCTAAATGCATGAACATAAGTAACATACTGTTTTAAAGGTGCTCTATGTGATGTTGCAGGATTTTAGCTCGATTTAATTTTTCTCTCAAACCGTATGCATAACCCCTTGATTGTCTTGCTGTCTGCCCTCTGAATACATTGGGAAAAAACCCAGTTTCAAATCCTGCAACATCGCATAGAGCACCTTTAATATACCAAATAAAAACGCTAGCATCACTACAAACAGTAGGTCTCCAGACAACTTGCGGTCTTTCCACTGTTTATGCAAATCTACAAAAACATTAAGTATTTCCTGAATAATTATTCTAATTTTGGGTTAACCCAATCCCGATAAGATTATAGAGTGTAACAGAAACACAAATGACAAAGACCCGGGTGATCAAACTAGAACAGAACTCTATTTAACTTAACATGGTGCTGCATGATACTAGAAAAGAGTGGGTTGCAATGTAACGAACAAAGATGTCTGATTGACAGCTAAAGCACTGTATGAAAAACTGTGACTTTCAACATGCTCTAATGTATGTCCTCTTTCCATCAACATCATAAAAAAGCACAAAGCAGTATGAAGAAATTGCTATTGAATCTGTCAATCACCCTGCCTCCATCTTTATTTCTACCCACACAATCTTTTCCCGATTTCTTATCTTCCTCTTTCATAACTGACTGTGTTTATTGGTGTCTCTGCAGTATGAACATGTCCAGCAGTTCTGCTCTGATCCAGCAAATCTATCCCTTTCACGACGGCTGGAATGTTGCCTGCTTCATCATCCTCCTCCTTTTCATCCTCACCATCCTCTCCCTCGCCACACTGGCATTCCTCTATGAGCTGCTGGACTGCGGCTGCTTCACCAAAACCAAAACCGTTCGTGACCTGCGCCGCCAGCGCGATGAGGTTGTTTAGTTGTAACTATGGTGACAGCGGACACAGTCTCCATAGGAACCACAACAGCAGATTGGTGGAAAAGGCTGCAGATTTGGACGGAGCTCTTCACCAGATTGGAGTCCCTTAAAACACACCAGACACATACAGAGACAGAAGCCCTCTAGCTCCAACAGCAGCACACAGCACAGGTGTCTCCATGACTTAAAATATTACATGAGATTAAGAGCAGAAAGATGTGGGGAAAGCGTGCTTGTACGTGCTCATTGTCTCCTTATAGTCTGCATTTAGTGTTTCTGTGCTATTGTGTGATGACTACATAAAACTGTTGTATTTTTTGAGATGTTTACATGAATTTTTCCCTTTGTGTGGGATGACAAAGTTTATATGTCGGTATTATAAAATTAATATTCTACATATATTATGATTCTACTACTTAAAGCAAACAACACTATGTTTAAGTAAAGGGAATGTTTGTATGTGTATGTTTTCATTCACGTTTAGGAGAGATTTAATATGTGAATAATAATAGTTCTATCTACATCAAGAAGCACATTAACCAATTATTGCATCTTTGCACAGCCTTAAATTGTGTATTTAAAATTATATAATGAATAAAACTCATACAAGCATGAGAAATGTGTGGTTCACATAAGGGTCACAGAAGATATCTTTAGCTGCTAACAGTAAATTTAAATCTGTCCGTGTGTTCAAACCTGTGCAGAAACATGCCTTTGCTCGCATGTCCTGATTTTGCCAAGTTCGATCTGTCCCCAAGTCAACATATTTTGTTGACCCTGGAACAACGTTTTAATGCAGAAATATAGTCTTCTTGACCAGATACACCTAAAACCTAAACTTTACCCATGAGTACTGCCTAAAATTTTATTATAGATGACTGACACTGCTGTACAAGCACCAAAAACTGATTGTAAGCCTAAACTTCACAAAAAATGTCAACTGTAATCACAAGAAAAATGTTGACCCAGGGATATGTTGCACCTGTGCTCGACTCTAAACACACACAAGAACTGGACTACAACTTTAATAAAGCATGTAGCCAATATTACTGGCCTAAAATACACAAAATACCATGAGAGCTACAGATAAAGACTGATAATGTAATAATTGATCATTTGTAATGATATTCACAATTGTCAATATGTTTTTAATATTTTGTAGTGATAAAAAACAACTTAGCATAAGACACAACACAACAGCAAATTATAAGTGTTACTCTTTTGTTTTTATAGTATTCAAATTCTCTTAAATGATTAAATCTGTTCTGCATATTTCTTAGCAAACAACATTCAACATCAAAAAGGTAAATGTACTAGTAAAATGTACTATTCTCATATAATCCTCATTCTTTGTTGTAATTCTCTATCTTTATTACCATGTACTTGGGTACAAAACAAAAACCGGTCAGCACCAAATGCCTTGTGGCGTTTGAATTCCAGCTTGTGGACCTTTGCTGATTCTACCTCCTCTCTACACTTTGCTACACGGCATAACACCGCCCAAACTAAATAAAATCAAAACGCTGAAAATAAACCTTAAACAAATGAATAAATAAAGTCTGAGCAGACATCAGCCAGGAGGCCAATGATGAAGGTTTTGCTAACTTTGGCCCTGCCCTGAGCAGTCCAAGTATCACAAGATTTATCTGGATGATAATAAATCCTGTTTGTACTTGTTAGGCACACTGACTTAAATTTAAGAAAGCGCAATATAATTCTAGCTGTTTGACACTGGTTTTGCTTTAAACAGGACGAGAAGCAAACATGAAGCTGATATTAAGATGCTTTCATTTTAGAAAAGTGCTTCAGCAATTCAGATTGAAATGCATCAGCCTCCCAAAAGCATTGTCCTTCAGCTACCTTTTTTGTTATATATTGGTAACGTCTGAGCATATTCCAAAAACATAAATACAATGGTTTAGAAATGCTTATGCCATTTAAATAAAGCTAAAACATTGTTACAATAAATCTAAAAAAAAATGTATTCCTGCGATGACAAAGCTGAATTTTTGGCAGCCATTACTCTAGCTTTCAGTGTCACGTGATCTCTGTGAAATAATTCCAATATGCTAATCACACAGTCAAAAAGCATCCGTTATTGTTATTATTACAGGTAATAAATAATTCATATGTTTATAGATACCATGATTAATTTTCTTTGATTCATGGTTTAATTATTTGATGTAAAAATGTATGCATTTATTTGCAAAAATAAATAACACATCTACTCTCTGACCTGTGCTGTTTTTGGAGGATGATGACGTCTCTTTGTCTGGTTTGCTCTTTTTCTTCTTGGAAGATCCAGAGGCCTCAGAGGTTGCTGGTCTCTTCTCAACCACAGGAGTAGACAGAGCTCTCTTTTTAAAGAGCTCTCGCTCTCTGAGCAGAGCTTTATCCATCCTAAACACATACAACACATTCAATCATTTGCTTCAACTGACTTTGAGTGTTTATAAATGTGTATCAATTAATTTATTCTTTTTTTTTTAATAACATTATAATTAACACTAGAAAATATAAATTAATTAATAAAAAGACTCTAAATCAGACAAATGCTACAGCAGGTTTGGCCTGTTTGACTTGTATGGTGCAAAATACATTCACAAATCAATGTACTTTTAAATTACCAACTGAAAACAGAACTGACAATGGTTCAGACGCATTCGTTTATTTTTAATAATTTAAGTCAAATAATAATAAAGTCATAATTATCATCACGGTCTCCATTTATAAGGTGTATACGTTGGCTGTTTTTCATTGAATATCTGGTAACGTTAGTTCAACTAGTTCATTTAAACAAACACTTTCTAGATTTGTAAAGAATAGTGTTTTGTATAACTTATATAGATAGGTGGACGTTGACTGTGTACGTTAACCATAACTTTCATCTCTAATGCACAGCCTAGTAACGTAACTGTTAGAGATATTGGAGGCCAGATGGAAGTTTATTTACCTCCAACATACTGAGATAAATGACCAATTCACGGTAAACGCCAACATATTAAATATCTAACATGTTTAAACCGTTATATTTCAAAATACTTTTAATATAAGTAACAAAAAATACAATATCCGCAACATGTTAACGGTAACGTTACATCACATAAAACATGCAGCAACACATCCACAATTTAAAAAAGTAGTTTTGAGCATTACCTGGATATCTCACTGCCTTCTCTCTCAGAGAGAAGTTCAGCTAAACCTTAAATATTATTCTCAGTGACCATATGCTGTCAACTTAGTGAAGACGCTAAATGGGAAGCTTGTCATAGAATGCTAGCGATGCTAGGAGTACATGGATTTCCTGCGGAAGAACGAGTTTCTTCGTCTTTGTTTTTAATAGTGATTTACACAGTCTAGTGCCACCTGCTGGTCAAAAGATTATTACATCCGCTCCGTTGTACAAAACGCAAATTTACTGGTATAAGTAAATATTTTAAAACAATAAACTGATTTTTTTTTTAAATCATAGTTGAAAACGAATGGTAGATTTATACAAACACGGTTAAAGGTTTGAAAAACCAACACTAGTAAAATTCTGACGGCTCCTCTCCTCTTTACCAGTAGGAGGCGCACGTGCTCTTTTCTTCGCTTAATGAGGTCTCATGTGCTTCTGAAGAAAAAAACAGCATGGCAGCTACAGAAGCCCATAAAGTGATTGTTTACGGAGGAAAGGGGGCTTTAGGATCTGCATGTGTGCAGTACTTCAGAGCTAAAAACTGGGTAAGTTGTGTAAACAAAATAAATGACTCACTCTAGTGTGCCATCAGATACGCTCCATGGGTTTTAGTGATAATGTTGTTAATTATTAATTCAGTTGTCACAGTGTAATGCATTCATCCTCAAAGATACATTTCTTGTGGCCTGTCATATGTAATTTAATTCCAGTTGTTTTTTATAATTTACAGTGGGTTGCCTCTGTAGATCTCAATGCCAATGAAGAAGCCAGTGCCAATGTTACAGTGAAGATGACTGAATCCTTCACTGAGCAAGCCAGCCAGGTAGGAGCTACTACTGTTCTTTTTTTGCCTAATTAATTTTTTATTTCAAATTTTAAAACTAGGAATGATTATTGGCTAATTTGAGTAATTTGTCTGGCTTTGATTCCTAATTTCATGTGTTGTTTTCAAGCATGTTACATCTCTATCTTTCTTTTTTTATGTAGGTGACAGCTGATGTCGGTGAGCTGTTAGGTGAAGATAAGGTTGATGCCATCTTGTGTGTAGCTGGAGGTTGGGCGGGCGGCAGTGCCAAGGCTAAAAGTTAGTATATGCTTATAAATACATCGAAAGAAGCCACTCATTAATTGTGGCACTTTAAGTCCACTTTAAGGCCTCCCACTGTCAAACACAACATTTGAAGGCCCTTTATATAATATATAATGTACCATACACACACAAACACATTTATTATGTATAACAGAAATGTTTTAAACATTTTAATTAAATTAGCCTATATTTAAATCCCTTAATGATATTGTTAAAAATAATTGTATTATTATGCATGAATACTCTCTTCAAATGCATTCATATCTAACTGTGCCAGTTAAATTTTGTATTATCGTTAAGTTTTGAAATGTGAAGTAATTTGTGACTGTATTGTCACAAGAGGGTGCTCTAAAGTCTCATTATGTTGTGAATGTAACACAACGATTTTTTTTTTTAATTATTACAGAAAAATTAGGCAAAACCCCATCCCAATTTTTTGATATTTTATCAATAAGAACATGCTCTTTCAAAAGAAAAAAGTTTCATGTTCACACCTTGCTCTGAACATTGGTGTAAATTAGTTTTTTCCATTTTTGGACCTTAATATCTCAACATCCATAAGACTCTGATATCAAAGGATGTGAAAGACATGGTACATATCAGACCATTTACCAAGTTTGATGCTTATACATTGAAAATTGAGGTTTCTATGGACATCTGAAAACCCTTAAAGTAATAGTTTCAAAGAAAAGTAGAGGGCCAGCATTCAGGTGTAAATTCAGTAACAATGTTGTGAGTTGTAATTCATGCAGCACTCTTGGCCCAGAAAATTTCATGGACCTGGCACAACTAGTTCTGGAGATGTTTCAGTCTGAACATGATCACTCAGACTGTGATACCAAAACCAACTTTTTTCACAGATTTTTTGTGAAAAAAGTATGCAAAGTAGAGTTTAGAAATTTTGTATATGATCTATTGGGCACATTATCCATCACATAGATTTTTGTCAGACAAATCTAAGGGGGTCAGGTGGGGACCATTTGATGATTCCAGCTGGAATGACCCTTCAATGATGTTATTATATTGGTTTCTACTTTGTATAAATGCATTCTCTGCGTCTCAGCTCTGTATAAGAATGCTGATCTAATGTGGAAGCAGAGTGTGTGGACCTCCACCATTTGCAGTCACCTAGCAACAAAACACCTGAGAGAGGGGGGGCTGCTCACACTGGCAGGGGCTAAAGCAGCACTGGGTCCAACAGCAGGTATGTAGGGTTATGCTTACTGCTTGACATGTACAGTATCTTTAATACAAATCTATCTAACTTTTATTTGTAATAAATGTTATTTTGAATCAAATCATATTTGATGCTTTCTTATTTAACACAATAATGACTTTAAGCTTTTCATCTCACAGTCTAATTTTACTAAATAAATTGATTAATTAAATGAATTGACACATCATGTTAGAAATTAGATGAAACATTTTAATCAACTGACCTACTGCCCTAATGAATACATGTGTAAATACATTAATCTACATGCTCTCTCTCATTATCGCTGTAGGATGCATTGGTTATGGTATGGCAAAGGCAGCGGTACATCAGTTGTGTCAGAGTCTGAGCGGCCCAAATAGTGGTCTTCCTCTGGGATCTGCTGCAGTGGCAATACTTCCGTAAGGAACAACAAAATAATAGCTGATTTTCATTCATGCAAATCTTTTTGTTTTTTAATGACAACTAATAATTACTACTTTTAGAGTGACTTTAGATACACCCATGAATAGAAAGTTCATGCCGGATGGTGATGTCAGTTCCTGGACACCACTCGAGTACATAACAGAGTAAGTATGCATGTTTGGGAACATATATATATATATATATATGTACAGTATATTATATATGTGTGTGTGTATGTGGGTGGTTGAACTAAATTATGATGTGTTTCTACATTCTAGGCTATTCTATAAGTGGACAACGGGAGATAGTAGACCTCCTTCAGGTACTCTGATGCAGCTGGTTACAGCAGATGGAAAAACGGAGGCTACACTGATGTTATGATTAAGATGATGGATGACAATCAAATTCTTTTAAGCCAAGCCAATAATACACTACTGTCTCTGCATTAGTGATGCTTTTGCCTTTTTGTTTACATCAGTATCAGAATCAGAAAGAGCTTTATGGCCAAGTGTGTTTGCACATACGAGGAATTTGTTTTGGTGTCACAGTTTCCAGTACACAGAGACCGCAAAAACACAAAGAAGACTAAAATGAAAACACTTTCACCAGATTTCGTTTATTTGGACGTTTTGCTGAACGCTATAGGTATTAAGTGGAGCAGCGGTGCTGATCAAACATTACAGGATGCGCAGACTTAATCACCAAATTACTGTAAACTGTAGTTATTAAAAATAGTATAATTGCATAAAAACGTTGTGTGGTGGCAAAAAAATTGCAATGAAACTTATTCTGATTCATATAGCTTCTTTTTTCCTCTGTCAAATATCCTTGT
>JAUMHR010000042.1:1209062-1229683 GCA_032361145.1 Enteromius fasciolatus | reverse complement strand
TGTTGTGGGTCTATATTTCTGCTGGAGGTCCTGGACATCTTGTTTAGACACATGGCATCATGGATTCTATCAAATACAGAGAGAAAAAAATCAATAATTCACTGACTCTGTTAGAAATCTTCCATTGGGACAAAACAAACATCAAAATAAACACAAGAATTAGTCACTGAGCACAAAATGATGCTTTTGCCATGGCCGGCAAATAAACATCAAATATGGTGCAGTCAGTTTGGACATAACACAGTGATGCACAGCCAAACAGATATCTAACATCTGTGAGATTTTTGTATTTTCAGAATGTGGAATGTCTTCATGATCTGTATCTACAGTAAGATGTTGAAAAATGAGTATTAGTTTCCTTATTAAATCTTGCATATATATGTGTATTCCTACCTATATATTGTAGTGTCTGAGGATTATTTTTAGAGAATCTGAGGTTGCATTAATATTTAATCGAAGAAAAATCCATGTGGAGCTCTCTCTCTCTCTTTGTCTTTTTTTTTTTTGATTATCCATACAGTATAGATGCACATGTGTGTGTTTGGGGATGCTACTTAGTGGATTTGCTACTGCAGGGTCAGAGAGGGCAATGTTTACTCTAAATGATGACCATCCTTTGACCTTCATTGTAACCTTCATCTCACTGTACTTTAAGTTTACTTAAATTGACCTAAATGTTTAGTTTTCACTTTTTTCTTCTTGATAGGGCCCTCACAAATTTCATTTCAGACATTTGTGTTTGATACTTTGTTCTTCAACACCTTTTACTCATTATCCCCCAGTTTCACAGACAAGGCTTAAGCCATTGTTCTGTGTTAAGATGCACACCTGTAATATTTTCTTATAAGACATTTTTGTAAAAGTTGCTTAAATATCTTAATTTAACTAATGCCTAGTCCTGGCTTAAGCTAAGCCCCATTTGTGAAACCGGGCCTATGTTTCATAATACTTTTGTTTTGTGAAACACTGAATAGAAAAGTTGAATTCATTAATGAATTTCAGGATTTTTTTATTCCATATGTCCTTTTGTTGAATGCAAGCAGCAAACAGGCAGCATGAACTCATACAAGCACAATTCATACAACTCCTGTCTGTGTTCAAAACTCTTGATATTAAAATCATGTTGTCTAGCATGATTTTAGAATTTTACTAAATCAAGTAAAATAGGTCAATACTCGATCAGATTTAGGGTATCAAATTGTGGAATGATTTATGATTTATCCCATCTGGCAAAAAACCCCAAAAAACATTAATTTGTTATAAAAGTTGCTTTAAAGGCATTTTTTTCGCTGCTTTATAAAATCGCATTATGTATTTTGTGTTCTTTATAGTGTTTGTTTCTGGTGTACATTATGCTCTTAATAATTTGATGCAGTAATTTGCAAAAATATTGTTTTTGTTTGCTACTTGTTTAAGTTGTGAATAAGCTTTTATGTGCCTCTCTCTATGCTGTATATGGATTATTCTTTGCTTTTTATTGTATGTTTTATATTGTGCAACAACTTTTAAAACTTAAAAAAAGTATAAACTTGAGTGACCTAAAAAAAACTTTCTAATTAATAATTAATTACTAATTATATCTTATTAATATTTCAGTTTCTTTATTTGGTAATTTATTTATTGAATCCTAAATTTTCCTGTTTATTTATATGAAATTTATATGAAACTGAAATAGAATAGAAAAGAATAGACCATTCTTGCTTTTTTAAAAACTGTTTAGCTATTCTCAATCCTCTTGCCATTTGCTATTAACTAAAAGGAAATCAGAGAGTGACATCTTGTGGTCATCTTTGATCAAGTCACCATAGAGACCGGGAGGAAAATTGATAAACACAAAGACATGGATAGAAAGCTTTCTCATTATCCTACTCTCTCTCTCTCTCTCTCTCTCTCTCTCTCTCTCTCTCTCCCCCCAATTTATACAGCAGCGGAGTGGGTAAATTCCATTCCTTTAGACCCCCCTCTCCCCTCTTGCCTTTCCCCATGAGACACAACGCACACAAAGAGCCCAGCAACCACTCTTATTAACTGACCCGAGGGGGGAGGGGTGCGTGAGCGTGTGTGTGTGTGTGTGTGTGTGTGCATCTCTGATCCTCTTTACTAGTATACCTACAGTTTGCATTGTGAAGCCACATGAGCATTAAACTATCAATCACACGCAAAATGAAGCAACAGGCTCTGTGTATATGCATGTGTGTGTACTTCTCTTTACACTATTTTGTAAAAAGAGGGAGTGTCTTGATTTGGCCATGAGAAAGAGAGACTAAGAGGAAAAAAGAAAGTGAAGTAAAGGAGGTGAACTTTTGGGGCCCTGCTTTCCCACAAAACAAGAGAGTAATAGAATCCATATGGACTCTCTCTCTCTCTCTCTACATGTCTGTCCTATCTCATCACACAAGAGAGATTTTGAGCATAAAATGAAAGGGAAATGTATGGAATGATTAAATTATCTTTAAAAAGAAAAAAAACGTTTACATGTCTCCAAACAATGGGAGAAAGTGAGAGGCAGAGGGAGCAATAGAGAGAGAATGTGTGTGTGTGTCTGTATGTATGTGGGAGAGCAAGTCTCTTGTGTGAGTCATAAAGAAAGAGAGATGGAAAAATACAAGTAGAGAAGAGCACGCACACACACACACACACACACACACACACACTGTAGTTGCAGCTCTGCATTGAATATGTGCAATGCTGTATGCAATTCATTTGCACATTAGCAAACTATATTATGCCACACACACTGCAGTAGTTACTAAGGGTATTGGGGGTTTTATCCGACATATAAAAAAGCAAACAGTGATTGCATTCCATTGAATTTTGCTCTAATTGGCCAACTTGTCAGACTGTACTGTATGGAAAGACCCACCAATTTACAGGAGCCTCTCTCTTTCCCTCCACCCCCTCCCTCGTCTCTCCCCCTTCCCCTCGTGAAGTCCTCCCTCCCCCTCTGCTCTCCTCTTCTCTCCTCTCCTCTGCTCTCCTCTCCTCTCACAGCAGAGCGCGCGTGTGATTTGACAGTCGCATCTCTCCTTGTGTCCGGGAGCGCGCGCGTGTGTGTGTGTATGTTTACAATCGTCGTGCTCCACGTGCTGCGTGTGGATGCGCTCCTCGCGCGCTGTCGGTAACAGAAACCATGACCGGCGCGCCGCGCGACCCCTTCTACTCCTCTCCGTTCGGTCCGTTTTACCGGAGACACGCGCCCTACCCGGTGCAGCCGGAGTACCGGATGCACGAGCTCAACAAACGGCTCCAGTCCCGGCCTGAGGTGAGTGATTTACTAAAAATTAAAAAAAAAGCTAGGCGATAAGGACATTCAGTTTCATATTTTATGTACGTTCTTAAATACTACATGAAGCAAACATTAATTTTAGATAAGAGATCAAAAGAGTCATCATGTAAAGAACTTTTCTGTCAATTAAGCTGATTTGAAAGAAAAAGATCTTTCGATTATTAGCCTACTTTATGACAAAAAGTGTTAAAAACGGAAATTAGCTATTATTTGCACTTTTCAAAAAATAAATAAATAAAAAGAGAAAAAAAGACATAATGTATTTATGTGTATAATATCTCAGCATTCTGTTCCAAAAAAAGCTGATATTTCCATATAAGCGTTTTGGAGAAAAATGTGCCTTTTAAAAATTTTTTTTTTTTTATATAGACTACAAAATATACATTGTTGGTAATGACAATTACGCATCAATGCTAGGATACCATAATGGCAGTTAGAAGATCAGAATTGTAATCAATTGTAATATTTTTTACATCATGATATGATGTGCAAGTTATGGGCTATCTGTTTTTATACATTAAAATCTATGACATTATTATTACATCATTACAATTAAAATCATTTTTGTTGCACAAACAATGAAAGAGCCAAATCATCACGTAGGCTACCAAAGCGCTCTTGAAGGTTGCCAAAGCCATTATTAGATCTTTATTACCACACGTTTTTACACAGATTAAACATAATTTAAATAGGTCTTTTTTGTTTGTTTGTTTGTTTGTTTTCTAGGTAGCCAAAAGTGGACAAATCACTTTAACATATTAATTTATTCCTCTCGCATCACCACAGTGTGACCCCAATGTTCACTTACAAACTGAACTTATTCAAGGACTATCACTAAATGGGATTTGACTGAGCACAGAACACATTAGTCTTTGGTTTGGTACAATACCAAATACACTATTGATTATGTGGCGGTTTTCAGGAACACAGACAGCAAGGTGATGTTCTATAATGTTTATGTGGTAGCATGATTTATTGTAGTACTCTCCATAAGACACAAACCGGACAAACAGTGCAATGTGACTACACACGCACACACACACACATATATATATATATATTCTACCTCAATAGGTCCCGATTTGAACTGCAGCGCAAGCTGTGTTAATATTTGCTTTTTCAGATGCTGTCAGTGTGTGTGCAAAAATAATCCACAATAAATAGTACTTTTAAAGTAAAATATTGCCTACTCTCAGAAAAAGCAATGTGAATAAACGGAGGAAAATAAAACGTATCAGCAGAGGTATGAAATGCTGTTCAGCACACCTGGATTCATAATAATTTGACAGATACCGCTAAGAGAGACTGAACTATTGGAACGATGACCTATAGAAACACCCCTTTCTCACAATCTAATAACTCCCTTACGCGTTTATAACGCACAAAGACTAAAGTGCAAGAGCTGTCAAAATACAGTGTATTGTGGTACATGAGCTGGTACATTAATGTCTAACAAAATCGAGTGAATCTCAATAGCAGGCCGGCAGTAGTTGGCTGGATCTGTGGTGTAAATTGCTGCCCTTAATGGGGCGAGTCAACATGGGTGTGTGTTTATAATAAACAGAAAGCTTTGAAATGGTAATCACTGTGCCAGGCCTAATTATGGTCATTTTGGGTCATTTAGAGGCCAAGTACTTCTGTGCTTCTCTTCTGTCTCACTCAGTGTTATATGCATGTTAATGTGTGATCCCGCAGGACTGTGATATTCTGTGGTGGGATGCATTCTGCACTGAGTTCTTTGAGGAAGATGCCACACTGACTCTTTCTTTCTGCCTGGAGGAGGGACCAAAGACGTACAGTAAGTGTGTGCAGAGCCATATCCATCATGTGTGCATAGATGTTTGAAAGGTGGTGGGTAACGGTTTAGATTCTTCAACTTTTTCCGTCCCTCCCCCTATACAGTATATATAACATTTGGTTAGGTCTATGACGTTTTATTTAATTCAAAATGAAAATCCCATTCATACACACAATGACAATGCAATTTCTGAATTAAATGGTTTCAACTGTCCAAATCATAGTAAAAAAAAAAAGGTTTCTATTCTTTAGCATATTTTCTTTTTTTGGGGGGGGGGGGTTGGGGTCTTTTAACAAAATTTCTGCCCCTGCTATATAATATAATTATTTTTTTATAATGCCAAAAAAAGACAACAAAACAGAAAATTATATTCTGTTGATTTTCATGACTTTGTGTCAATGTCTGTAAATAATTTGAAATAATAGCAATTTTAATATTTTTATGACTTGCAAGGCTATAAAATGGCATTAAAATTCTCAGTTCATATCTTCATAAAAATGTTTTTACCTTTAAGCTACTTTGAAAATAATGATTCAGATAAATTAAAAATATAAAACCATCATGAATACAGTAAGTAAGAACTTATGTTTACACTAGATTTTGGTTTTTGGTGGACTTTGTAAACATTAAAATATGCTAAAATGATTACTTGAGAATGAGAATAAGATCTGTGAGCATATATGCACTTTAAGATATATAAAACACTGTTTTATACAAAAAAATGTGTAGAATATTTGTTAAAGCGCTAATAAAACTATAATAAATGAATAATACCATAATAAAATCTGCACGGTTTGTCTGATTTTCTCTTTCTAAGGTACAGTTTGAATTTAGATTAATTTCAGTCTGTTTAGAGTTAGACAGGAACATAGTTGTGCTGGATTTCACTTATTCTCGTTCATTTCTTATTCACTGTGTATGTGGTGAGATTTGATTGACAGGTCTGGGGTGTTCAAATAAATATGGGCCTGCAGACTTCACACACCTCTACTGCAGTGATTGACAGCTCCAGAGCACTAACTGTTCTGAGCGCACACACAGCCTGCTGGACTTAATGCCTGCGGCACTCAGTAGCCTGTTTGTTTCCAACTCTTAGGGGACCACACACAGAGACTCACACAAACACACACATTTACGGTTGCCAGTTAAGGTGTTCGGCCAGTGTGTCGCCCAACTTTGAGTCTCTTTCATCACATGGCCATTAATAAATAAACACCTCTGCACGGAGTCTATTCCATTCTCTGCCTTATGTTTGGTAATCAGTGACTGCAACTGATGTCCTTAAAATGAAATTTTCTTCTCCACGTATGTTTCTCTCACTCTCCTTGCTTCTTCCCCAGCCATCGGGCGCACCCTGATCCCTCGTTACTTCAGTTCTCTGTTCGAAGGAGGAGTCTATGAGTTGTTTTTTGAGCTGAAACAAACAAAGGAGTCGTTCAACAACTCAACTATTACTGTCGACTCTCATCACTGTACTATGACAACACAACACGGCAAACCTACGTTCACTAAGGTACTGCACACACACACACAAGTCTGGCTCAGTGAGTCTTTGCTTCCTCATTTTGAGCACTAATGTATTCCTCATTGTGAATTCTGGGCTGGAACTGCACAAAACAAAAAAGGAAAATATAACCCCCACTCTCTCCCTCTCCCTCCTGCTCTTTCTCGGCTTCTTCCTCACTCTCTCTCTCTCACCCTCCCTCTCTCATCCACAAAAAATGCTTCTCTTTTTTTCTATCCTATAGTTTTATGCGCTAAAATTGTAGGATGATCTTGATTGAAAGTCCGCTAATATTGTCTTTGAGCAAGTGCGTTACAATACTGTGCAGAGAATACTCTTGCTTATATCATTTATATCGTATGACATGAATACTTTGTTCCCAAAGACCAACATAGTGTTTGCTTTTTAGTAAATTAACATTTGTGAATTAAATATTGATTCGGGAGACTGTATGTTATAGCTAAGTTATACAGATACAGTTCCCAAGTGTGTGTGTGTGTGTGTGTGTGTGTGTGTACTGGAGGCATTGATCAGAGCGTGTCTGCTGGGATTACATCCCTCCCGTTGCTATGCCAACCTCGCAGCTACCCTCCGTTCCCCCGGCAACAGAATGTTGGGGTTCAGAGTTCCACACAGAATCCTGCTTGTGCTGAAAAACTGCTTTAATGAAAGAACCGTATAATTTAATTTGTTTTAAATTAAAGAAAAACTAAAAATAGTTCGAAGTAATTCTCTCACATGTTGTGCACTGGTCAAGTCAGTGTTATGATTTCAGAAGATACGAGATAATTATTTGTCTTTGTGTGATGTTTTTTTTTTCGGTAAGTAAAAAAAACAAAACTGTATGACAAACAAACTGAAGAACGGATTCTTTTTTTTTTGTTACAGGTGTGTACAGAAGGTCGTCTAATTCTTGTGTTCACCTTTGATGACCTCATGAGAATCAAAACATGGCACTTCACGATCACACACTACAGTGAACTTATTCCTCGCAGTGTCTTGGCTGTAAATGTGAGTTACTTTTATGTAAATCAAGAAAATCATCCTAGTATCCTCCTCCCAAAGTCCTAGTTTTTCCTCCCACAAAGTGATATGCAACCTGGATGACCTTCTACATTGACCAGAATTTGCAGCGTACACAGAACACACGTTTTGAATACTGTATAATGCAATATCCTAGATTTGACCATTGATTTTAATTGCAGGAAACAAAACAGAAGTGATATCAGCAACCAAGTTCTTGATCTAAAAAAAAAAAGCTAAAATTTACAGTGGGGCAAAAAAGTATTTAGTCGGCCACTAATTGTGCAAGTTCTCTCACTTGCACACAACAAAAAAAAAAAGAAAAAAAAAAGGAAAATCAGATTGTAGGATTTAAGAATTTATTTACACATTGTTGCTGGTATTTTGGCCCATTCCTCCATGCAGATCTCTTCTAGAGCAGTAATGTTTTGGGGCTGTCGCTGGGCAACATGGACTTTCAACTCCCTCCAATGATTTTCTATGGGGTTGAGATCTGGAGACCCAGCCACGTTTCATCTTCAATGCCCTTGCTGATAGAAGGAGGTTTTCATTCAAAATCTTCAGCATTAACATTAAATGTTCAGCAGTCATTAATGTTAGTGTCACATGATTCATGGACAACAAAACCAGTCAGAAGGGTACATTTTCTAAAATTGAGATTTATCAACTGAAAATCGCTTTTAAATTGGTCCAAATGAAGTTCTAAGCAATGCATATTACTAATCTGAAATTACGTTTTAATATATATATGGTTGGAAATGTACAAAATATCTTAATGGAACATGATTTTTATTTAATATCCTAAGGATATTTGGCATATAAGAAAAATCTATATGTTTGACCCATGTAATGCATTGATGGCTATTGCTACAAATATACTTCTGCTACTTATGACTGCTTTTGTTGTCCAGGGTTACATATTGGCTGTTTATTAGTGCTTATACTGTATAAAACACATATTCTGCATGACCATCTACGTCCTAAATTCCTAATACCTAAACTTGACAACAACCTTAATGAATATTAATAAGCAGCAAATTAGGAATTTATTAAGGCAAAAATGGTAGTTTTACTCTAAATTAGATTTGAATGTAAATTATTTGCTGGCAATACCAAAGTCATGGAATTGATTGCTAGGGTGAAGGTTAATTAATAATGTTGTGTCTTGTGTGAAATGTAAGTTACATTGCTTAAAATGTCAAATACTTTGTGTGTACATTAGGTTCCCTTCCCTCTGCGTTAATAAACTTTCATGTGATTCAATAATTGTTAACACAAGTAAAACACTGTCCTTACTTTTTTCTGACACTGGGTGTGTTAAATATTATGCGTACAAGTCAGTTTCGCCTCACATGAGCCATGAACTGTTTAAATGAGTGCAGAATTGTTGGGTCGGAGTGAAGTTTTTAGCTGTATGTTAACATTTACAATACTATTTTAAGCTTTAGATGATTATTGTCATGGAGTCTCAGTCATCACGGTTATTCCAATCACCTGCACCCTCATTCACACGTTCCCAATCACCAGCCTTCTGATCCTCTGCACTTGTCACCCACAATAAAGCTCCCCTTCAAAAGCACACTCCTCACTAGCACTCACCGTCTGGTCTACCGTTCACTCCGTAAATCAAGACAGACTAACTCTCTCTGTGTTCACTCTTCAGAACTATTCGCTGTGCTTCCTCCGTTCCAGATCTCCACTGCTCCACATTTCCCTATGGTCAGGTGGGACCCCTGTGAGATTCTCCAGTGGAGCCCCCCCTGTCTCAGTTCCTGTCTCCCTGTGCTGCCTTGACCCCTGTTGCAGTCGTCACCAGTAATGGTGGGTCCACTAATGCAGAGAGTCCGTAGACGCAGAAGCAGCATCACATCGCCCAGGACTACTGGGCGTTCCAGGATGTGTTGAGTAAGCAGGCGGCCACCCAACTACCACCTCATCAGCCATGGGAGCTTCTTCATTGAGCTGCTGCCTGGGGCTAAACTCTCTAAAGAAGGATTATCGCAACCTAAACCACTCGTCAAACCATCAAGGAACTCCAGAGGTTCCTGGGCTTTGCCAATTTCTATCGGCGATTCATCCTCCACTTCAGCAAACTCACTATTCCCTTAACCTCCTTGATCCGAGGGAAGCCCAAGTCACTGAGGTAGGATTCCAAAGCCTGGCGATCCTTCTAGCAACTCCAGGAAGCCTTCAGCATGGCCCCCATCTTGCGCCATCCAGACCCACAAGGGCAATTCATCGTGGAGGTTGATGCCTCTACCACCGTTGTAAGGGCTATGCAGTCCCAATACCACGGCGGGCCTTTCCGCTTCCATCCACAAAAACGTCCAGTAACTCCGGGATGCTAAGCGCCTCAAACCCCATCAGGCCTGCTGGGCTCTGTTCTTCACCCGATTTCAATTCACGATCTCGTATCGCACAGGGGACCAAAACATCAAGCGGACGCCCTCTCACGATTGCACTCCCAGGAGCTTTCCACGGAGCCCGAGCCAATTCTCCCTCCAGCCCTCATCGTGAGTCCCATCCAGTGGGCCAACAGATCTGCCAGGCCTCTCGCTCAGAGCTGCCTCCACAGGGGACCCAGAAGGAAGTTATATATCCCGGTGTCCCAGCGCACTCCCCTTCTGGGCACAGTTCACAGGGTTCCAGGCTCTGGACACCCAGGCAGCCTGCGTACCCTCTCGCTCCTCCAGTCACAATACTGTTGGTCCAGTAATGCTCAGTCTGTGCCATGTCTAACACTCCACGACCTCTGCCCACAGGAAAACTTCCTCCCCTTCCTGTTCCCCGGTGGCCATGGTCCCACATTGGAGTGTATTTTGTAATGGATCTCCCCAACTCTGAGGTGTTCACCTGCATTCTAGTGGTAGTAGATCAGTTGTCCAATGTCCTGCAGGTTTGTCCCTCTCAAAGGTATACCCACTGCCTTTTCCACTGCTGAATGTCTTTTCCGACATGTTTTCAGAAATTAGGAGGAGATCGTATCTGACGGGGGTCCCCAATTTATCTCCTGTGTATGGAAAGCCTTCAAGTTATTAGGAGTCACTGTCTATCTCTCCTCAGGCTACCACCCCCAGATTAACAGCCAGACTAAGTGGAAGATCCAGGAGCTTGGGCGCTACCTCTGGTCATACTGCTCCGAAGACCTGCACAGCTGGAGCCGATTCTTTCCCTGGGCAGAGTACGCCCAGAATTCCCTGCACCACAGGGTTAACCCCCTTTCGTTGCTGTGGACCACTGGTTTCATAAGAGCAAGTGGGTGTGGGACTCGACCCACATACATCTGCAACAGGCAGTGCGGAGACACAAGTTCTTTGCGGAAGCCCGACGCTCTCAGCCTCCCCAGTACCACCCAGGCAATCTGGTGTGGCTCTCCACCCGTGACCTCCTTCTACGCCTGTCCTGCCGCAAGCTGAGTCCCCGCTACATCGGCCCGTTCAAGGTGCAGAGGCAGGTCAATGAGGTCACCTACCATCTGTGACTCCCAGCCAGGTATCTCATTCACCCCACCTTCCACGTTTCACTACTCAAGCCCTTCTCTCCCTCTGTCACAGCAAGCACTGAACCGGCCACACCTCCTCCCTCTAAGTGCCTAGACTTCCCAATCACCAGACTTCTGATCCTCTGCACCTGTCACCTGCAATCAAGCTCCCCTTCAAAAGCACGCTCCTCACTAGCACTCACCATCCGGTCTACCGTTCACTCCATGAATCAAGCCAGACTAACTCTCTCTGTGTTTGCTCTCCAGAACTATTTGCTTCCTCCATTCCAGATCTCCACCACTCCATTGACTATCCACTCCTTGCAAGGACACCTGGTTCCCATGATCACGCTCCAACTGGATCTCCCTGTTCTCCGTCCTTGCCCCTACCCTCCAATGTCTTCTGTTTGTCTCATTACCTTGCTCCTTTGTCAATAAACCTTACTCTGACTACTCCTACTGTATCATGACAATTATCATTTAAAAATAATCAAAAACGTATTTGCTATTTTCTAAATAATACGATTTACCCTGTTATGTTCACCATGGATTTAGTTTGGCACACTGGCAAACTCAGGTATTTTCCGATACATTCACAGGTAGTTGGTTATGGTACAACAAAATGCATTTCAGCCCTTTTTTATCAATCAAGGTGAAAGCATCCAAACCTTTTAGCTAAGCTGTCAGGATGTTGCTATGGAAACATATGCTGTAATGAATTAGAGCTCTATCTGGATGGAGCACAAAATAAGAGAGAGAATAAATGGACTTGTGTGTCCGTGTATGTGTGTCTTTGTCAGGCACAAGACCCTGGAGCTCTGGAACAACTGTCCAAAAACATCAGTCGAGTGGGACTTACCAACCTCACGCTGAACTACCTCAGAGTATGTTACAATCATGTATACACACACAAACACTCTCATACAGATGGTATGATTTTTAATGTGCTAAAAAACTGAGTGAAAAGATTCTTTTGTTTGTGTGTAGTTGTGTGTGATTCTAGAGCCGATGCAGGAGCTCATGTCTAGGCATAAGACATATGGACTGAGTCCGAGAGACTGTCTGAAGACCTGCCTCTTTCACCAGTGGCAGAGGATGACAACGCCACCAGGTCTCACTCTCTCTCATACACACACACACACGTTGGGTTTCCATATTTTTAATAGCGACTTCCCATAGGCATGATAGTTTTTTTATGTACAAACTGTATACTCTATCCAATCCAAATCTACCTCAAATTACTGATATTAATATCCTTGTGAGTACATTTGTTCCCCATAATGTAGAAAAGAACATGTACACACACACACACACACACAAATTTTAGTATCAAAGAGCACTGTATATATATTTTTAAAATACATTTTTATTGTATATTATTTTATATATATATATATATATATATATATATATCCCATTTTGTTGTAATTGCAGCTCAAACATTTAGTACTTGTGTTATATTTTCATTTTCATTAATTCCTTTATTTTTATTGTGTATAAAAAAAACCTTGAACAGTTGTTTATGGTTTTAGTTTTAGCTAATTATAACTCTAGCTTCTACACTCTTTATTAGATCTTATCTTGTTTCATGTCTCCTCTCAGCTTTTTTTCTCTCTTAAATACAGTCTATAGAAACACCAGCATTGTTTAGCTACTCTTTCCCCCCAGCGTTTAATTTCTTTCTGTTGTTCTCCTCTTAAGAGCTACACAATGTCTTTAAATTTACAGTAGTTTGTACACTGTAATCATATTTCATATTCCTAATTAACATTTCAAAGCACTAAGCACAGGCAGTTAAGGGTTTTCTGATCTGCAGTAATTTATGGAGGCTTTGACCTTGTGTTTTTATTTATGAGCTATTTTACTGGTCTTTTTTTTTTAAAGAACTACCTCCTGCTGTTCTGTGACAATAAATAATAATTTTGACTGAACAATAATCTTATTGTTTTTCTCAGGCAACTCTCTTTCGTTGTTCCTCTCTTTTCACCATTCTCTTTACTGTTTTTCATCCTCATTATTATTTACTGAAATATTCTTAATGTTGCTAAGAAGTGAGTGAGGTCTTTTGACCGTTATTAATTTTTTTCATTACAGTTGGACCCTCGCCCAGCTTCAAGACAGAAATATTCCCTTCTAATTCCAAAAAATGTATGTATGCTCTTCTATGCGCTTTCATTTTTTTGTCCAATTCCCCAAACATTCTAGTTAGGTTTCTTCTACAATCATAATTCTTCTAAATATTTAATGATAATAATAAAACATTTACTTCAACCTGAACAGAATCAATCGAATAAAAATGTCATATTGATGCTTCTAGAATGTTCTGCATTCAAAATATAACCAACTGCAATGATAGTATTTGCATGCTGTATTGTGATTTGTCTTCTTTTTTGCATCTCTTTGCATACTGAATTGTGACTGAACTTGCAGTTCCTGCATATATTTAACCTTAAAGCTATGTTCAAAGCTATGGCTGAATTCAAAATAGCAGTACTATGTACTATGCTAGTATGCGATTCCTAATTCAGCTTATGTGAAAATTCCTGTGTGCAGCTGGCTAAAAAAAACAAGACACATACTCAGTGTCATGACAACGGCAAAGCCATTTCATTTCATTTACTCAAAACTGAAGCCTTATATATAAAACCAACACTATTCTTTTGTCGCCGTGCAAGCAATGGCGTTTCCCTCAGGAAATGCAAATTAAATGTTTTTTATCGATACATGCTAAAAAATAACATCAGAATAATGTTATTTAGACCTCTACAACTCTTGTTGGTTACATGTGCAGTATTGATTAATGTTTTAAAAGATACAGTACGCTGTGTATTCCCACTCATCTATTAATCCATCGATCCACCCTTTTTTGAACATATTCATGAAATGTAACGTTAATTCAGTTTGCATTATGCTGCTTTTATGTTTGGATTGACAGCAGAGCCAGCCAAACCAGCAACAAAGAGACGGAGGAGGAGGAACTCAGCTGGTAGTGCGTCCAATAGCAGCACAGGAAACAGCAAGAAGCGCAGCCCAGCCAATAACTTCAGCCTACCCTCACAGGTACATCACATAGGCACATAGGTTTACCATAAAGCTATGTTCGGAATGGATATATGCCATGCTACCATACCTTTCTTAATATTGCTAAAATATATGGCAACACTTTTTTATAGTCTCTTAACTAGTTGCTTTTTAACATGCATATTACTAAAATATTAGCCATTTATTTGTAGTAATTAATGGTATTGCCTTGTACTATATGACCTCTACATCCCTAACCTTACCCAATACCTAAACATAACAACTACCTTACTAACTTACAAAAACGGAACTGTGACTTTCTCAGAGTTTCAATAATTCTGTTTTGTAATTTTGTAAATGCCACAAAACTTGGACCAACCTCCATTTCCAGTGTTATTATAAAGTTATATTGGTTGCAATCTTGAACTCTTTTGGCAGATTTAACTGGAGTTCATAACTGGACAGCATTCACTGAATTACAAATGAAGAAATTGCATAACAACTGTAGATTATAAAAAATGCAAACTGTAAAATTAAATACATATTGCACAGTATTCAGCACTTAGTATGCCATTCCGAACATACTGTAGATGCTTGCAGAGAAGCAGCGGCCCACACTAAAAAGATCATATAGGAGAGATATATTAAAATTGATATACAGTATGGAGAATGTCTGGATGTATGTACATATATGTGCATGTGTGTGTGTGTGTTTGAGTGTGTGTAAAGAAATAACATAAAACAGTATAGAGAGGTAAAAACAGAGAGAGCAGCTTAGTAAAATAACCCATCTTATTTTTTCTCATATTGTAATATTTCTATGCAATGTATTATAAAATCAATACATGAATTGTATTATTGTCTATAATAAGTAGTAAGTTTCCAGTGTGATTGTAATTTGTAATGTTAGAGTAATGTTTTAAAAAATATGTAGTTGTTTGTCTACTCTGATTAATTTGTTTGTAATTAAGACTAATTAGCCGTAATTGATTTGATGATAATTAGTATTGTCCGTCTCTGGTCCCCAGCCTAAACGTGTCGCCGGGGAAACGAGGGGTGGCGGGTGGCTGGAGGCGGAGCTTAGGTAGGTGAGTGACACATGCAGACAGTTATCACGCAGCATGTGCTGTCTTAACGAGCTACTTAGCAATGCAAATTTGCTTAATTAGCACATATGTTGTTATTTAGGTGTTGTTTATCTGAAACAAAAAATCTAATTTAAGCCTAAAGAGCTAGTGGAGACGAGTCTGTGTGCATGTGTGTGTATGACTGCGCATTTAACAAAGCTTGTGGGTGTGCCACATTTTTCTATTTATGTAAAAATATTATCAGAGCTGGGTGAATTAAATTATACGACAAAAAAATTTGTTAGTAATCAACTACATTAGACATTTCAGGTGATATAATCAGAATACTTTTTGATTGCTTTTAGATTACTTTTGATCTAACTTGTTTTTCGCAATGATTTAAATAAGATAATCTTGTACCATATTGATAAAAAAATACAATAGTGTAAGAGAATATATTACGTTTGTGGTAATTATTATTATAAAGTCCATTAAAAATGACCATATAAGGTTTCCCAAACTTAGGATCGTAAAGGTACTTGCAGGGGGTTTGTGAGTTTTAAGTAAATAATTAATTAAATCATCAAAATATCAAATTAAACCAAAACTTTTAAACAGCAAAATAAAACACTACCTAAAATGAATTATGTTTTGTTTACCTGCATGCCATGTGAGAATTAACCAGTGTCAGAGTTAAATGTGAAACATATTATCGAATATTTATTTTAAAAAAACTATCAGGTGTGCCTAAATTAAATATATTAGGGAAAAGAAGTTCAGATGATAAATTATGAATAATGTGTGAATAATCATGTCATCAAAAAAAAAAGTAAATGTATTGTGATTACAAATATTTTAAAATGTAATTTAATTTAATTATGAGTATATGTAATTTTTGGAATCCGATTATGTAATCGAGATTGCATGTAATCGATTACTACCCAGCTCTGCTTATTATGCACATCTTTTTGTAATTTAATTTTGCAAATTTTTTACTCTATGCTTGCATTAGCTATATTACAAGTTAAGGTTTTGGAAAATAACAGCCATAAATTATTCTGCTTCTGTCGTTCTTCTCTCTCATTCTACTCCCCCGCCATTCTCTCTCTCACTCGACCCCCCACGTCTCTGTTTATGTCAACTCTCTCTCTCTCTCTCTCTCTCTCTCTCTGTCTCTCTGGCTGTAGGATGTGATGGTGGTAGGGGAGCCCTCTCTAATGGGAGGGGAGTTGGGTGACGTGGACGAGCGTTTGATCACACGCCTCGAGAACGAACAGTACGACCCTGTCAACGGTCTCCATGATGACGGTCTCCATGACTACACCAACTCACCGACACTTGGAAACGGCAGCTCCTGGAATGGCCAGAACCCTAGCAACCAAGACAGTAAGCCTGATACCATGGCAACGCCGCAATTGGAGTAATGTGATCTGACATTGGGTAGCTATGGCAACGGTGCTGTCAAGGGATAGGGGTATTTTCAACTGTACAGGAGAAATTGCAGGAGAGAAGGTGTGTGTGTGCGTGTGTGTGTGTGCATGCTAGCGTTTATGTTGGTGTGACACGGTATTCCATACTTGAGACATACAGCTTCAACCATTTAGTTTAAGTATTCCGAGAGAAAAAAAGATACTGCAAGTCTTGTAAATATACAGATCTATCAAATCATTTCATATCAGAATTTTTCTGCCCTTTTTTAAAGCTCAGTGGATGTCTCAGCTTCATTCTGTACCGTACTGTTTGGTTTCGCTACAACAACCGGATGAAAAAAGTCTCATTGTGAACGCTATAGCGTTTCGAGCATAAATGCAGATATCTTTATTGTTCTAAATTTTAATGCATATTGTAAAACACATGCAGATTTGTGCTGTTAGTTGTGTATTTTATGTATGGTTTTCAATAATTTGCGTTAATAAAATGTGTTTGGTTATGATATTGTGTGTTTGGTTATTGATATCAATGTAGTAAAAACAGCATAATCAAGAACACAGTAATGTTCATTGTTATAATCTAAATAAATAGATATACTGAAAACCTTTGGGCCTATGTTATGCGAAAATAATCTCTGGTTCTTTTCCTCCCTCTAGTGGCCAAAGAAACGTGGTACAAATTCATTGTATGAGAGTTCATCTAAAAATGGAAATTCTGTTTTTAAATGTCTTCATCCCTAAGATGTTCCAAACGAATGAAGTTCCCCTGGAAAACTTTAATGTAAAAAAATATAAGCAAACAGTATTGGTGACCACTGATAAAAATCGTTGGACATTTCACAAATTTGAGGGTGTAATAATAATAAATGATAATAATTACATAATTTTCATTTTTGGGTAAACTTTCCTTTTAACATTTGTGAATTTCTATTAAGTATTATTGGTTTGACGATGAGGTTGCTTTTCTGTTCTGGCTGTTTTCGATCAACAAATGCGAGAAGTTCTTCTTTTCTCTTGTTTTTTTTTTTTTTTTTTTAACATATGGAATTGAACGTGGCTTCTTAAGTAGACCTAACGTTACCTCTAAACATATCATTTCCATATTTTAATGTTTCTATGTTTCTTAATGTTTCCATCGCCTAATAGTCAAAACAGATAAGCAAAACAAAGTCATTAAACACATTTTAGAGGGGTTACTTGCATGTGTATAATACTTACCAGCTGCATTATGGGAATTGTAGTCATGTTTAATGACGTATGCTGTGACGCCTGAATGTTGTGTCTGCGGGGAAGATGGCGGACTCAGTAGCGGCTGGTCTTGCGGACGAAAACGAGACTGAAAATGAGGACAAGGAGAGAGAGAAACGACTCTTCAGCGGCGTCAAAAAGATAGAGAAACAAGCCGCTGCGTCAGACCTTACAGAAACTCTGGGGTTTTACGAGAGGAAGGCGAAATGCAAGGAGAGAAAGAGCAATGTGTCAGGTAAGAGTGACAGCGGCTCCCTGCACTGCAAACACTGTTTTTAACCCAGTAAGCTGTCTAGACAGCATGTATGGGCATCATAACAAACACGTTATGATGGTCTTGGTAAGCAGTGTTTGATATAAACGTTAGAACGCGCCAAAATAACGTCTAGTAAGGTGGGCAGCTCACTACTAGGCTCGTTTAGTAGTATAACGTTAGACACACACATAGAGCTCAATACATCAGAAGCATCATTAGTCACTAGAGCTTATTTATCTTTAACAAGATCAGATAGTTCAGCATCTCTCGGTTTATTTAAGGTACCAAAAATACCAGCGTGGCTCATGTGACACGTTTAGCCTCTTGTATAATGAGACTAACTTTAGAAGCGTGAGGATCAAGACAGCTGATCAGGTAGGAAGATGTAAATAAAGACCAGAGCAGCATCAACTTCTCTTATGTTTACACGAAGTTGCTTAGGAATAGTAACATTGTGTAATGGAATAATAACAGATAATGTTTAGCATGCATATTTTGAGACATCATATTTCTATAATAATGTGCATAAATCACTGGTGTGTTAATGGCTTATTAATGCAATTTTGTATAAAGCATGGTTCCTGCAGGAAAAAAAAAAGTGGGTTACACTTTAAATTAGGTGTTGTTTTTGTGCTATGTTCTTATGCAATGCAAACAAATGAAATAAAATATATTAGGAGCAGTATACATATCGTATTCGTGTTGTATTGTAGAACACTTTTGCCACGGTTCAGGTAGCAAACAATAGTTATGCACTGGTTTTATTAAAGCATAATTGTAGATATTATTAAACTGGGGTTTGCTAACCCCTGGGATCCATGAGGGAACTGCAGTCCAGGGTGTTGTGAATAAACGAAAAGCTGATAATTATATAATTTAAATGTAAAATAAGTAATTTCTATAAAAAAAAACAAAAAAAACTAGACTAATTCATTTTAGTAAATCGACACCCAAGAATTGTGAACATGCAAATATGTTAAATTATTTAAATATTAACTTAAAATCTTAAGGGATGTTTAAGAAGTGTATGATTTATTTATTTCTATTTGTTTATTTTTTCCAAAAAAGGGTTTTCGGCTGTCAATTTATCCAAGCTACCTCATTTTAAATAGCTATAATATATTGTTTACTTTCGCTAAGGTCTTCTTGTCACAAGCTTTTAGAGGTTGTCATGTTCATTTGATGATACATTTAATCACTTTGTCATACAACCCAGTTATAAGACACTTATACACACAAGATAAGCTGTTATCTCTTTAGCTCTTTCACTCTGTTTGTTTTCCCATTTAGTGTGTTCATTCTCCAGTTTATCCTTCTCTGTTACTGTTAAAAATAGAACCTAATGTGTGTGTTGGCCACAAAACTCATTCACAATGTGAGCTGTTCATCTGTCATGCCCTTATCTCACCACATTTGGCCTTAGGTCAACATAAACATGGCCTAAAAACAGCCCAGTACTTTCTGTTCTGCTTAAATAGATGGATCTGCTCTACTGTAAATCAAGTGTGTCAACTATATTCCTAGTCAAAGCTTATGCTGCTTTAATATTATAAACATAATGCAAAAATTAGCTTATTGGGCCTTTGTGAGAAGATTGCTTAAATTAGTTCTGGAATTAAAATTTTTTATCTTTAAACCAAGTTGTAATGTAAAATGTAAAACCAAAATGTAACCAACATGTAAAAGAAAGAATGATTAATTATTTAAATGAACACTGGTTTTGTGACAAGTGTCATTTAAAATGCTTAATTATTTTGCTGGCACAATAAGAACATCATAAGCATTTTTAAAAATAGGGCACTGTTCAAAATATTTGGCTAATTTGCTTGCTTTATTTAGCAAATGATCTCAAATTTAAGTATCTTATATTAGAAAACTAAATTCTAAAATCTTAAATAAGTATTTAGTTCAGCGTTTTTACAAGAGGAGGCTTCTGAAACCTACTTTAGGTTACCACTGTGACTCTTTGTATTTTATAATAGTGCATGTTTATTTGTTGTGTGCTTTTGAGAGAAATGAACAACAGGTACACTCAGCCTCTTTTTTCACACACAAGTTTAGAGCTTCTATCCTTTACATGTTGACAGGATAATGCTAAATCATGAGTAAAATGGTTTCATTGTGTTGGACAACACATTCATGTGTGTTTATTTGTGTGCAGATCTCTCTCTTGTAAGGTTTATTAGTGCTGAGTTGACTAGAGGATATTTTCTGGAACACAATGAGGCCAAATACACCGAGCGGAGAGAGAGGGTCTATACCTGCCTGCGTATACCAAAAGAACTGGAGAAGGTACCAAACACAAACGCGTAGTCTTCTCTACAGTATCCTTTATTTGCATAAAACCTCTGTGCATTAAGCCTGATTTATGTGCCACCAAGCATGTTAATGTTCTTAAATGGGTAGTTCATCCAAAAATAAAAAACAATTGTCCCAGACCTATAAATGTTTTTCTTCTGTGAAACATAAAATAAGATATTTTTAAGAATGTTGGCCATTGACTTGCA
>JAUMHR010000042.1:1196173-1207535 GCA_032361145.1 Enteromius fasciolatus | reverse complement strand
TATGCAAAAATACATAATCATAATCATATCTGCATTTCTTGACAGCTGTTTCTATGCAAATAGCTGTCTAAATCCAGTTCTTGAGCCTGTGAATGTACATCTTATATTATTCTTGTCAGTAATCCAAAAACGGTGGACTTTCAGTGGCATTTGGTGATTTCAGCATATATGTATAAATGTAAATAACTATACCATACCAAAACCCAGTCATAAATTTTCATATTTATTACTTTATCATTTAGTAAAACTTGTAATGGAATTGTTGTTAGAGAAAATAATTACACTTTGTAAATATTTTCATTATATTTAAGTAACTTAACAGTTTCTAATAAATTAACCGTTTCAGTTAATAAATACTAAATATTTTAAGGCTATGTATGCGTTTGTCTACATTTACACTCCTGATCTTCCCCCAGCACCAAATCATGTGTTTAGCATGATGCATGCAACACTGAGTGTGTGACGCAAGATCACTAACCCAGTGGCTGTGTGTGGAAGAAGATCTAACTAATAGAATTGTTTTGTGATTATAATCAGTTACTCTTCCATTGTGTAATGTCTATGGAGCCAATTTAACCTGAACATATTTTTTCTCATTTCTGTGTGTTTCTGTGTGTGTGTGTGTGCAGTGGATCTCGTATCTTGCAGCCTGCCCAGGTGTGTGATGTTCTGAAGGGTTTTATCATGATTCTGTGTTATTTCATGATGCATTATGTGGATTACTCCATGATGTACCACCTGATCCGGGGTCAGTCTGTCATAAAACTCTACATCATCTACAACATGCTGGAGGTAAAGTATCACAACACTCACGTTGGTTGCTATTATATTAGCAGTAGTAGAATGAAGACTCTGTGTTTCTCCACTAGGTGGCAGATCGCTTGTTTTCATCTTTCGGTCAGGATATTCTGGATGCTTTGTACTGGACTGCCACTGAACCTAAAGAGAGAAAAAGAGCTCATATAGGAGTCATCCCACATTTTTTCATGGCAGTTCTCTACGTCTGTATCCTTCACGCTTGCTTTGTTTCAAATGCCTAATAGTCCTATTTGGATATAAATAATGATACTTTTATATAGATTTGAATAATTAAAAATTAATATTAGTAATTTAAATAAATCAAATTATATTATATATTATAAAATTATATATATAATACATTTTTTTGCATATATTTAATACAAAGTGTGAGTACAATTGATACTAAAAATTAATACACAGATACACAATTAAAGATTTAGCAAGTTCTGCATGAAATCTATTTAACTACACTAAAACTGCTCAGTTGTATTTTATATTTTTTAATTATTTAACTTTTTTTTTTACTTTTTAATTATTTTTACAGTTATTTACATTTTGTGTCATATTTGATTTTTCAGTCATAGGTTATAACTTTTCTTAAATTAATAATCCAGTTCTACATGCCATTCTGATTATGGTTCAGGCCACTACACTGAACGTGGCTTTCAATTCACACAACAAGTCACTGCTCACCATTATGATGTCTAATAATGTAAGTACCTCGACAGTAGCGTTGTTTATTTGGTTTAATTACATTAAGTGCACTACAAATTACTTTCACACTCTTATGCCTCCTTTTGTGGGGTTATATTCATGCGTGTGTTTTTTCTCTGCATATAGTTTGTTGAGATCAAAGGAAGTGTATTCAAGAAATTTGAGAAAAACAACCTCTTTCAAATGTCCAACAGTGGTAGGTCCATATATGTATACAGATAGAGAGTTAATGAAAACACGTCTATCTCAAACTGTCATTGATGAATTGTCTCACCTTTATGTCTTTCTCACTATAGACATCAAAGAAAGATTTACAAATTACACACTCTTACTAATCGTCTGTCTCAGAAACATGGAGCAGTTCTCCTGGAATCCAGGTATCCAGTTAACAACCGATTCATTTCTGAGTTTGTGCATATACATGACATTGATGTGTGTGTTAATCATTGTTTATTGGTTATAGATCATCTATGGGTATTGTTTCCTGATGTTTGTATGGTGATCGCCTCAGAGATAGCAGTGGATGTTGTCAAACATGCCTTCATCACAAAGTTTAATGACATTACAGCAGATGTGAGTTCAAATGATTGTTGTTTTCTTCAAAAGATAATATTGTAGATACAATATTTGAGTAACTACCATAATATGTATTATTAGCTGAACCAAAACAAAAAAAACCCAGAATTTTTGTAGTTACGTAATATACATTACTGATCAAAAGTTTGGCATGTTGATCAACAATAAAGTAAAAACTTTAATATTGTGAAATATATTTCAAGTTTAAAATAACTTTTTTTTTATCTGTGTTTAGATTTTAACATTAAATTCTAAAAATGTTGTAACATTAAATACAATTAAATAATATATAATAATATAAAATTAAATAACAAAATAAAACAACTAAAATACACACTACTTTCTATCAGAGCTATACATTTTCTGCTAAAGATATTGAAAAAACTTTAGTTCAAATATGAAGCATTACATAAACTGACAAAAAGAAAAGGGTTGTAAGCTATACCTTATGCTATTGAAGTGACAAGACACTAATATATCTTTCTTTCATATAAACTAAAGAAAAACATCTTGAGAACTATGACATGACCTATTTAAACCAGAGGGCTTCCCCATTCTGTACTGTTCTTTCTTGTCTAAAAAAGAAAAAAAAAAGTCCTAGTCAAGAGGAAGTCTTTACAAAGAGAGACAGGTTTCCTTTGGGAGTGTGTCTGAAAATCAGCACCGCTCTCAGTGTCTTGGATAACCCTGACAGATCCACTGACCCAGATCTATCAGCACACACAGAGCCAACAGTGGAACTCTCATTAGAAGTGGGGATGGTTTCATACATTCTGTCCACTGCAGGGCACCTCTACTGTTGGCATACTCATAAGATGAACGATAAGTAACACTACAAACAAAACTGTCCTGAAATATGGTTCTAAGAGAGGTGAAAGAAAGTGAAAAGATGATAAAAATAGGGGCAGAGCAGGCAAAATACACTGCGGATGGGTGGAGAGATATGTAATGACAGAAAGAGGAGTGTAGTTACTGGCAGGGATTAGAGACAGATCTGCTTAGTTTAGGCAGGAAGATTAGTGTCACAGCACACACATGCACACATTTCTCTCTCTCAAACAGTTTCTTTCCTAGAGGTGGATGCAGCAATTGTTTTTGATCATTTCTAGCAATTTTACCATTTTCGATATTTTTAAGGGGTGATTGAATGTGAGTTAACTTTTTTTAACATTAGTTTGTCTTCTTTGTTTTGCACACACTTTGCTGTGCATCTCTGTCATTCAGATCATCAGCTCCATCAATGAACCGTGTTCCAATAATACACTTTGTGTATAGACAGATAGGTATTCTTCACAGCTATGAGAAGTGTAAATATGGACATGCACGCTGTTGCCATGGTAGCAAGCAGTTCTTGCTGGCAAAGACTTCTTACCATTTTAAATCGAACAATTACTTTACAGAAAATGCTACAACGCAATCATGTATTCTTCTGTATTAAAGCAGTAGCATTTACAAATAACAGCAAATCTAAAAGTATGAGACATCAACAAACCAAAATAAACATACTATTCTGAAATGTCCTGTAAGAGCCATGCTTGCACAGGTTCTGCCTGATCTGTGTCTCATTTGGGCTTAAATTGATGAGCAATATTGAGGACGGCTTTTTTTTTTTATATACAAATGGAGGTGCGGGGCGTGACGTTTCTAGGTCTATTAGCGAATGACATCACACTGAGCCAGCTAACCAATCAGTACATTGCATATTTCTGAGGGAAGGGATTCATGAAACTAGTAAATTCAGAAAAAAAATCATAGTGTACATAGGAGAAGGGACATGGCAGTGTAGAATCAAGGTAAATTATGTTAAAAAAAAGAGGTTTTTTTTGTTTTTTAATAAAAGCACACTAAAAAAATCTGTAAAATTTACGGTGAAAAACTGGCAGCTGTGGCAACGTTTTTGGTTTTATGGTTTCAAACTGAAATATTTAATAAACATTAATTTAACAGCATTAGATGTAACAAACAACCCTAAACAACATAACTGATAAGAAAAACTAAAAAGAAACCGTTATTAAAAAGAAAAAACATTAAATTCAAACTAAATTTGAAATGCAATGCAGGGAATTCTGGGAACGTCAATTTACGTTTTTTCCCCTGTAAACTTTACAGGAACTTGCCATTAACCTTTTAACAGGTTTTTACAGTAGCATTTTTATTTTGTTTCTGTTAAAATAACTGTAATTTTTTTTTCAGTGATTAACATGGTAGACTGCACCATATAAACACAATCAAACCTTTAAAAAAACAGTCAACCACCCCTTTAAATTCAGAGCCAGGATTTGAAATTGATCAACAGTGACATTTGCAATTGAACATAAGAATTTTATTTGAAATAAACACTGTTCTGTTGAACTTTCTGATAAAAAAATGTGAGGAAGATGCTGCATGTCATTTTTGCTGGTGATGAGTAAAAAAAAAAGGTGTTTGTGTCTAAGCTGTTCCACAGCTCATGCTGGCACAGGCACAGTTCAAATATTCGGTGATTCCCGAAAGCATAGTTCAACGAACATTCACAGTTAACGTCACAAGCGTACGTGGTTAGAACTACAGCTTTGGACCTGTGGTTAGAAGCATAGTTTCTTGTTAGTAAGATATATTGGCTTTCATAAATATGCTCTTGGGCACAAGAAGCAAACTAACATGCATTACTGTCTTTATCTTCCATTCTATCTAAATATAAAATGCGTTTTTAAATACGTATTTTTGCTTGTCTGTTCGAAACTGTTTTTGAAAAGTGAGCATGTGCATAAATGGCTAAGGGAACCCCGGAGTATGCATAAGAGGGAACCCACAATGATTCAAAGATCAAATCAAGCAAAATGATAAATTAGTCAATACGTGTCATGTTCAATACAGCAGCATCTTGGAGATCTCTAATTAGCGAAAGTCATTCCTCCACCACATGCGTGTGACGTCATTAACAATGGCTATATGTTGTTGAACTGATGTGGTTCAAATGACGGAGATGCGTATGTGTTTGGGAAACAGTCGTGTGTAGCTAGTAGCTATGGTGGTTAATCAGCGAGTTACATTGTTGTTCGGTAAAACACCCTAGGGCAGGAGGATAGTCCTTAAGAAGAAGAGATTACATTTTAGGAAGTGGATATGATATGGAACATCTCGATCGATGATATGGTCGATCTTTTAGCATCAGCAGAGAACACTCTTTGTCCACTCTTGGTGTTATTCTCCTTCACACAGTCAACTCTAAGTATGTGTTCCCACCATTGAAATGTTTGCATCAAGTAGAGTGCAAGATCAGGCAGAAGAAGGAATCTGTTCTGTTGGGGTGTATATTCCGTCACAGCTCAATCTGGCACTCCAACACAGATTTGTGGACTTTGCATGTTTGGCTGTATCACACCAGCATCAGATGCACATCTGCAATGCATGTTGAGTACTATTACTGAGGCTAGAGCCCCTGTGGTGCTTCTACGCACATAAATGGAGAGTGTTCAAGAGCTTGCTTGAAACAGACCCTGTGAATGGTCCAGTTATTCCGTCTTTTCTACAAGAGCATTGTAGAAAGCTCAAAATATTTGTAGCCACTATAACTGCATTTCATGGTGAAACTGATAATCATCCAGTAAAAATGTTGTTTTGTGTAAATTCTTGAAAAGAAGCTGAATCCTGCCTACCCTTCCACAGTACCAGCTTGGGATCTAGCTCTGGTCCTGTTCTAACAGGCCCTCCATTCGAGCCACTTCAGTCAGCTACCTCGGGCGCCCTCTCCCTTCAGACAGTTCTCTTACTTGCACTCGCATGGGGTAAAAGTGAGTCAGGGACAAGCACTCTTTATCAGTTCATAAATCCTGCATTCAGTTCGGCCCAGGTGACTGCAATGCTAAATAATGCTATTAAGAGGTTACAACTTTGTTGGTTCTTGCTCTAAAAGAGCCAGCCACAGGAAATGCTATTTTTGCTGTTACTATGTCTTGTATACGCATTGCGTGTTTATTTTGAGCACTCTAGACCCTTTGGAGCAGCTTTTTGTGTGCTTTGACATGCACACTTAAAGGCCAGCCTGTTTTAAAGCTGAGACTGTCTCGCTGGATTGATGATGTGATAGCTGCATCTTACAATTATCAAAGCTCTAAATGTCCTTTAGGGGTTTGAGCCCACTCCACACAAGGTATGGCTTCCTCTTGGGCATGGGCCAGTGGACTGGAGGACATTTGCTTAGCAGCTGGATGAGTTTTGCTGAATACTTTTTACAGATTTTACACTCTGGGTATTTGCTATCATCTCGACTACTGTCAGTATGGAAGAACTGTCTTTTCTCTGGCAGCCAAGGTTATGTCTAAAGCTGTTCTTTCACACATTTGCTTTATTCTTAGGACCTTTGCCTTTTGGCTATCTGACTGACCAAGAGTAAATGCTCTCTGAAATACTTTTAAATTTGATTGCCCAAACCACTTCAAGAGGTGGTCTGGAATGCATTCCAGACAAACCTGCATCTGGTTGTTAAAACCACATATGGAAATAGTACTACTCCCAAAATGTAAAAACAAAAATAAATGTGTCTGAGAGCATGTTACAGGCATGCTAAGGTTTCATAGCTATCATTATCATGTATACTACAACACCAGTAGGGCGACAACAACAGTATGGTGCTTCTAATGCTTGTGCAATATTTGTTTCAAATGAAGAACGAGTATTTTGTACCTGGAAAGTCTTTCCTGCATTTGCTAAATGTTGAGTGTGACCTTTGCAGTAGCATAGTAGGACTTTTGCACAATCCCCATAGTGTCAGCTACTGACGCAATGTTGAGTAAAACCAATATCCAATACTGTTCCCTCATCTCAGGAAACTGAGATTATGCTAGAATGAAGATTTTTAAAAATAAATAAATAATGAGAAATGGTTCTTGAGCACCAAATCAACATATAACAATATTTTTATTGTTATATGTTGATTTGGTGCTCAAGAACCAGCTTTGTAATCACAAAAATAATAATTAAAATATATTAAAATGTAAAGCAGTAATTTTAAACTATACCAATATTTAACAATATTACTGTTTTAACTGTGTTTTCACATAAATTGGAATAGTAGTGTAGATTCACATTCTATTTTATTATATAAAAAATGCCACATCAATTTGAATTCATTCACAAAAGTGAATTAGACTGAAGTTTATTTCGTAGACTATTAAAAGTGATGAGACTGGGAAGAATTGCCAATCTATTTGTCCTAAAGAGCCAATGGCTAAAAAAAATGCTTATGCAAAGCTGCTCGACCCTCTGACATTAATTAACTTTGTCAGTCTGTCAGTTAGCCAGGGCTAAGATAGTGGAAAAGATTATTTCTTTTAAGATAAGTGTTTTCTGCACCACCATGTGAGTTTACAATCTAAATTGAGCTAAAAGGGCCAGGACTACAAACATACAGAGCAATATGAGTAATCTATTACATTCTTTAAGGAATTATTTGAAAAGACACTTGTACACCAGAGTTTTTTAATGGAATCATTTAAATGAATCTTTCACTGAACCTTTAAGTTTACTAATTTTATACTTACTCTTGAATTACTGAACTCACTATTACTTGTAACTGTGTGTGTGTGTGCAGGTCTATAGTGAATACAGAGCGAGCTTGGCGTTTGATCTGGTCAGCAGCAGACAGAAGAATGTAAGTGCTTTTGAAGCAAAAATCAATAATAAAGAATTGTCAGAATGATGTATCAAGCTGATTTATTTTCATTTCAACAAACAACTTGTCTCTTGTTCACGGTTCTAATTACGTTGACTTAATGTCAAGAGCATTTTGTCCAGCTTTATTCATTTGTGAGTGTTTTCCAGGCATACACGGACTACAGTGACAGTGTGTCCAGAAGGATGGGTTTCATTCCTCTTCCTCTTGCTCTACTGGTAACTTCCCTCCTTTTTGATAATAATTACAAAATTAAATCTATCATACAGTAAAAAGTAAAAGTAATCATTTTTAGTTAGGTCTACTGCTCTTGTTAACATGCATTATTGTTCTATTTAACGTTTAATGTGAGACTGACAGCTGACATTTACATTAGCTATATTTTTCAAAACTTCTAAAGCCATTAGCAGGGAACTGTGATGTGTAACGTGATATTACAGTTATAATCTTGTAATATGTGATTGACAGTTGATCCGGGTGGTGACCAGCTCAGTGAAGATCCAGGGCTCTCTGTCCATTGTTTGTGTTGTGCTCTTCTATTTGGGGTTAGAGTTCACATTTTTAATATCCTTTTTGGTAACATTTTAATATAGGGACCGATTCTCACTATGACTCAGTTTGTATGAAGCACATGTTCTGTATGACCATTTTCTACATCCCTAATCCTACAAAATATTTGACAACTACTAACTATTAAAAATCAGTTAAAAATGAACTGAACCTAAATTTTGACCAGTGGCGAATATTATCTGAATGGTGCGCTGTGTTTGTGTGTGTTTACTCAGTATGATCACCCTGAAGGTGCTGAACAGTATTTTGTTGTTGGGGAAATCCTGTATGTATGTGAAAGAGGCAAATATGGAGGAGAAGCTGTTTCAAAATCCCCCCTCTGCAGCTCCAAGTAGAGTGTCCAGCAAAGCCCATCGTACCAAACACACACGCGAGCCACCAGGTAATACGCACACACACACTTTCTGACCCACATAATAGAGACAACCCTGATATTAGTTTGCAGAGTCAAGCTTTTTGTTCTCACTAACCCATTGTGTCCATACCCTTCTGAAGGTGAGCCAGCAGAGGAGGGCATGTCTGCATCAGTCACCACGCAACCCACCCAAAGGGATGAATGCCCCGCCCCTCAGATCCCCACCAGCGAATCAGATCAGTTCCTGACTACACCAGATGAATCTGAAGAGAAAAGCCTTATTCAGGACGATACCGAACTTAAACACAGGGCGCCCAAAAAAGACTTGCTGGAGATTGACCGCTTTACGATCTGCGGTAACCGTATCGACTGACATTAACACGCACCCTCAAGTTTAAGAGTGACGCCAGGTATGCACTGAAATGCCCGCCCTCTCTGCCAGCTTGTTTTGTTTGACATTTGAGCCTGAGCTCGTTGGAATGGGACAGCGAGAAACTGCAGGATATTTATTAATAAGCGATGCACCTAATTTATTTAAGACTTAAACATGCTTATACACTGACAATCACACCAACACAACCAGTTTTAACCAATTGGAATCCACCCAGTGATTTTTTTTAACGCTTTCAAGATGTTCAAGATCATCGGCGGAGGTCACCTTTGGACGACAGGGAAAATCTTGGTCTGATGGTCATGTACTTACCTTTCAAAGGGGGCATTCAGTTATGAAAAAGAGAGAATGGGATGGATTATATGCCTAAATTACATACATCAGAAGATTCCATTCATTTGAGGAAAAAAATAGCAAGATTGAAATAATAAAAAAAATGTAATATACACTGCTCCAAAACAAATGTCAAAAATAGTTTTTTTTTTTTTCATTCATAATTTCTCTTCTCAATACTTTGTGTGAAATATTACCATGTTCATTGTCAGTCAATACTGAAATGTGATTACAGATGTGTTTCACAGATTTAGTTTTCTGTATTTTTGAATGAAAGCAGGCTGAAATACCATATCACTATTTTATTTATTTATATTTTTAAGAGAGTTGCTCATTTCAGTTTATGTTCAGGGTTGCCTGTGACAAAAAAATGGTGTGTTTTTCCATTTGCCATCGTTTGAGGTAATAACCTTTTTAAAAGGCTATTGTGATACTGTGATGAAACGCATGCTCGTGGAATTAGAGTAAAGTGCTTTAAAAGCCGGCATCTGAATGAAAGGATCATAGATTTTTACAAGACAGTCGCATGGAATCAGAAAACTGAAGTACAATATCATGACATGATTTGCCAGCTAAAATGAAGGAAAGATATAATATCCCCTACCCCCCCACACAAGCTCTTATTGAACCAAGAGTAGCATGTTGGATATTAGAACAATCGTACACTGGTGCTTATGTTGGGAGCAGATGATAAATGGTCAATTACCAACATTCCAAAAGTCAGAATCTTGACCAAAGCAAAGTAGGATATACGACTTTTTGCTAATATCTTAGGTGTCTTTAAAAAAAAAAAAAAGGCCTGTTGACCCCAAATAAACAGTTTTTACAAGTCAGTTAGCACCAGAATCTAGTAATGTAAGCTAATAGCAATGAGCTTCTTCATAACCAACTTATCAGTTGACAGTGACATTTGTGAAAGCCTGTGATTAGTAAAAATGCATCATGTATAGAACTTATAGAACTTATTGGAGTGACACTGTCTTAAAAAAATTTTTGTGATCCACTAATATTTCTTAGTAGTACGAGAGGTTAGAGGTTGTTTTTTGTTTCTCAGTAACGACAACATGTTTTGTATTTCTGTTTATTTTTTTATTTACATTTTTGACTGATTTTGGAATTTGTGTTTCTTGTATTACAAATGTGTGGCTGTAATTGCTTTGCATTGAAATATCATTAAGATGGCAATTTACAGTCAGTCAGCACGTCGACAGTCGTCATAAGGCTGTCATATTGTGTAAGGTGCTCAGTTTTTTCAAAAACACAAGGTTGTTTTAATTTTTCATTTAGAAATTTATAAATTGAAAATATCAAGTATGCCAAGGAATTGTTTACCCAGTTATCAAACTAATGCAAACTCTGAATCACACTTTTCAAAACCTCTTCAGAAGCATTCACCTGACTTAAACTGCCAAAATTATATCAAAGAGCATTTATTGTTTTGTTTTTGCATTTGAACACTGATGTTAGAAATACTTCTGCTTATTTTTTTGAAAGAAATAGACCATTATAAGCAAATGTTGGGTTTTGTTGTGCTTTTCAATGTAACTGCCTGTGCATTCCCATAGGTTCAGTCACCTTTGGACTTAAAATTAGGCTAAAGCTTGACTCCACTGGATATGGATCAGTACTCAATATGACTTTGCTTGACAGAACCTTTCTAATTCATACTCCCTTCCATTTATTTGGAAACACACACACACAAAAATCCACCATTCAAGCTCTTTCCATACCGCTGAACTTCACTACTGTTGTTTTCTCAACTGGTCAATATCATGTTGTTGTTTTTGGTGTATTTTTGTACCAACATAGGCTTCAACATTCAAGGTTCTTACAACTTGTTTTTCCTGTATAAACTAAAGAGGAATGACGATGTCAAATCCCTTGTATGGGATGTTTTAGAGACAGAATTGGGGAGAGGAATCAGGGCGTTGTGTTAATTAAAGATTTGTTGTTTTGTACCTTTCTTGTT
>JAUMHR010000042.1:1185708-1196073 GCA_032361145.1 Enteromius fasciolatus | reverse complement strand
AACTATTGTTAGAACTATATCTTTATCGTGCTTGGTGTGAACAGGGCCTGTATCCACATTTGTAGAGAGGTCAAAATGGCAAGATTTGGAGTTCATTACGTTATTTTGCTCAGATATTGGTAGGTCTAGTATTCTTTGTTGCTTTATGTGCCAGTGGTGACCGTTCTAAAATGGGACAAACTTTGTTTTTACTTAGTATACTTAATAAATTATATGGGTAAATTGTACTTATTTTGTCTTCTGGGAAACATGTAAGCCATTTTTGTAATTTCTATAGTCCAGTACAAAATGACAAAATAAGATTGTTAAAATAATTATAAGAGTTTACACAAGTTCATGCAGTTTACATCCCCTGCTCTTAATGCATTGTGTTGCCTAATAGTAAACGTATGAGTCCCTCAGTTGTCCTCAATGTGAAAACATGGATCTCAAAATCATAGTATCGCTTTTGGATAGGCTTAAAATATGCAAAATTGCTGGAAAACCAAAGAATGTGCATGAGCAGGAGGATTTTCTGAAGAATAGCAGGCAGATGAACTTCTCAGGAATAAACTCATGAACTAAATATAAAAACAGTCTTGGATCATCCGGGAAATTACATATTTTTAATAAAGTGCTCATACCAAGTACAGATTGCTTTCACAACAAATCTTTGGTGATTAATATAGAAAAGAAACATTGAGAACTATTAGTATTTACTCTTAATTTTCAATACTATTGAAGATTCTTTTAATTGTACAAAAAATATAGGTTACATTTGTAGATAAGTCATGATTCCAACAGTCATTAGAACTGTCCCATCACATTTTGGTTTGAGTGGTGGCAAATGCATGAGGTGATGTAGGACCGAATTAAATCCAGGCCAAAAATAGTTGCCTAAAGATTATGTAACACTAAACTGATCAGTGCTAAAACCATAGAGATCTAAACACTAAACCGATTGAGATTTTGACTTGGAATGTGTGTAAAATTAGATCACAGAATGAATGAACACCACTATCAGACACGTCTATTTAAAGCAGGATTAGAAATTTCGAACAATTAAGCTGTACAAAATCTCTAGAAGGCTCTCAGCTGCCAAGTTGATGTATGCTGGAGTTCAAAAAGTCTTTAAAAAAGTCTCAAGATTTTTTTTTTTTTGAAATGTTTCTATATTTACTATTCAGTTTGCTCCCCATGTGATGTTGATAAACAAGTTTCGGGAGGAGCGCTGATGCATGATTAGCTACAGCTGTTACCAATTTCCTAATCAGCCCAATTTCCCTTCATCCAATCAAATTCATAAGCCTACCTGGACAGCACGCCAAGTACACCTACATTTTTTATCATAAGGAAGCGCAAACTTGTGAATTGCTTTCATAACTGTAGCAATCATGCTTGAATGAACAAAACATACTATCACAAATTGCCTTATTAAGTTTATATAATGAACCAGTTGTGTTTATGAAGACAAGAAGATTTTAATAATTATTTTAACATTTAATTCAAAGTGCAAACTCTTTTTCTACTGCTTTTTCTCTGAGATGTTCATGCGGATTTTGGTTGTGCTGACTGACATAATACAAACTGTGGGCTCTTTCTCTGTCTGTCTTTCTCTCACTCTCTGTCCCTGTTGGTATTCATGTCCATGCACACACAGACGCACAGAGGCTTTTCAGCTGTTACAAATGTAGCTGTGGAACAGACCTTCAGCTAGTGTCTTGGCAGAGCCCAGACTTTTATGCTGCTTTTATGCTCATTTGACTTCCTGACTGCATGAAAGAATATAGTGTGAATTTTTGTAAACAATGACTGATAGTTAAACTTTCTATTGCTCTAAAGTTGTGACCACAGTTAAACTACTATAATTTTTTGATTTTTGAGTCTGATAACCACAAGAAAAAAATATTTTGTTAAGTACATATAAAAAATGTAACAATGCCTTCCATGTCAAAAATGGAACAATGCCTTAATATCTGTTGATTCTCTAGACAGAGCGAAACAATAAATAGAGGAAAAGAATCTAAAAAAAGAAGTGCACTTATAGCAGTTGTATACGTGTATAAGTTGTATAAGTTTTAGAAATTATGACCAACCAATGCATTGTCATTTATTTATGCTGTGTTGCTTCTTAAATAAATAAAGGAGGACAGTGCATAATAAAACATGGAAATGAGTTCTGTAACCTGTAAGCTGAAATCTAAACTAAAATTTGTATCAAATGCTATAGTCTTTTGTGCACTTTCACAGAGCAAAGGACTGACATACTTTGACTTGGCTTGACGTGATTTCCCTCTAAAGCCATCTCCAGTGCGCGTGCACTAAACTGCACTAGACAACAGAAGAACGTAGCGGGAGGCGCAGGTCAGACAAACACTCAGCTCATCCTGAGCTCTCCAGAACGGACGGATGTTTACCATGAAGCCATCAAAAGGAAACGGGGAATAAACCCACAAGCTGGAATATATTTTTCATTATTGATTTGTTTTATTTTTTTACGTGTTTAGGGTTATTTTTATCATAATTTTTTTCTCTTTTGTTTTTTTTGATGTCGAGGACTGGAGAACGTTCCAAACAAACATACTTTTACCTCAATTCATCTCTTCTCCACTTTTCGTTCCCTCCCGTTATACATCAAAATCACCTGGCGTAAAGGACTGATGGACATGTGGTGGAAAGTGGGGCTCGTGCTGGTGATGTGCTCGGGTCTCACGAGCAGCGAAGCCCGAGAGGAGTACCGGGATTCGTCTCCGCGCAACATGATGCTCAGAGCGCCGGTGGAAACGTTGGACTTTGGCTTCGTACCGTCTGTGGTGTACGAAACGCACGCGTATTATGAACCGGGTCCCATCGGCGTTCTTTTTCACATGGTCCACGCGTTTCTGTACGTGGTTCAACCCAACCCTTTCCCCAAAGGTGAGATGCACACTGGCTTTGAGAACATGCAAAAGTTTTCTACATTCTAGCGTGTGTATTTGTTCGTCAGTTTCCACATATAAGTCCACATATTCTTACAGAAGTGTGTTTTAGACTTTAGGTAGATGAATATCGCAGGAGCTTTAGTATCAGATAAAGGACTTCTAATGGCATCTTATGGCACGCTGTTTGAACATTTAGTTCTTAAACTTTCCTATCTTAAGTTACTGTAGTGTACACTTAACGGTAACAAAAGGTGTCCCTGTTACAGAGGAACTACACAAGTCCTGGGTAATATGTATTAACAACATGTTTTTGCTGTAGGCCCTACACCAAAAATATATATTGTAGAAACCAGTTTTGGTCAGAAATAGCTAATAAATAGCTAGTAAATTTCACAATTATTTGTGAAGAAATGAAAGTAACACATTGTTTTAAACATTACCTTTTGAAATAGAAAGAATGAAACAGTATTTGGTATCCCTTTATTTTAAGGTGCCCTTGTTATCCTTGTTACACTCACTAATTAATATAATACCAATTATTTTATGCATAATTACATACAAGTAACCCTAAGCCAAACCCTAATCATAACCCTAACCATAGTGAGTACATGTTGTTAATTAATTAATAAAAAGTAATTAATTAATATTACTCAGTACCTAAGTGTAGTTTACACTGTAACAAGGACCCCTTAAAATAAAGTGTAACCTTGTATTTTTTTAAAACATAGGCTACTTCAGTAATCTTTGTTTTATTTGCAACTTTTTTAAACTAATAAATAAATAAGTTGTAACTGTGCATATTTTAGTGTTATTACTATAATAAGTACATGTAACTAGTGTAACAATGTAATTACAGTGTTAACACTTTATATGTTAATAGTGGCCAATTTATTTAATTTATTAGTAATCTAATAATTGTTAGTATGTTTTTAATTTTCACTTGCAATTCATTATATATCAGCCACTTCTTAGTGACTAATATGTATTCAGTTACAAGTTGTACTTACTATATGGTTAGGGTTATAAATGTATTGTCATTAAAATAGTAAGTACATGTAATGTGTAGCCTTAAAGTAAAGTATGAATGATTTTCCTGTTGCTATTATAGCGCACTGTAGTAAGTACTAGCATCTAATAATCATATAGCCTACGTACATGCTGATTATGCTTGACATTACTATTTAATTCAAAATTAAATTTTAAACAAATCAAAAAAAATGTTTTTGTAATTACAGTAATTTGCTGGAAAAGTGGAGAAGTGTGCGGTGAGAAAACATGATGCCATATTTTTTGATTTTGGCATTTTTGTAATTTTGTAATAGGGCAATAATCATAATAAACGATGGATGTGCAATAACAGTGAGGCACAAATGTCTGATTTAAACATGTATATTGTTAAACAATCTGCACCACTAACATAAAGTAATGCTAGTTAGAGTTAAAGAATAAATGTTAAAATGGCTTGCCATAAGTAAAATAATTGATATAATGTGATGTGATGTATTTTTAATATTGCTAATAATTTATTCACCATTTGCTTTCTGAACCTGCAGAAAGAATATGTTGCAATTTAAATGATACTACTACACTAGATAAGACTGCACTGGTTTTGTTACAGTACTGGTTTTAACTGGTTGTACAGAGTACAATAGCAGAGTTCTGGAAAGTTCATTAATTTACAGATTTCCAGGTGTAATTCAAAAAGTGATGTTCAGTATATTCAGTGAGGTCATGATGAGTGCGTGGAGACTGGAATCATGTGCAATATGCTGTAGCATAGTATAAGTGTTACATTACAGTGTATAGGTGAGACTAGCTTTTACACAAAACTATAGGGGCAATTTGATAATATTTTTGTAAATATCATCAATACTTTTAATTAATTATTAATAATATACATTTTACAAGAAAAAAAAATAGTAGAAGTATGTAAAAGTTTAACTTTTAATGCAGTGTTTTTTTACATGTACTGTGTACATGTAACAATATATCTTACAATGGCAATAATGGAGAACATATTTATATTTTAAATAATGAATTAATAATTTGCCTATATTTTTTAAACCTCATGGAATGTCTCTAAATGAAGAAAAAAAAAAAAAATGCAGTTACCCTAAGAAACATTTACTGCAGAAAAACAATGTGACAACTAGCCCCGGTCTGTTTAAGGTCAGGTTGTTGGCAGGTGGATTTCTTTGTGAGGCATGTTGGAAGTATGTTGAGTATAGAGGGACACTTGTGTGTGTGTGTAAGTGTGTTTTCAGAGTAGAATAGGATTGCATGGTTAAGTCCCTGCTGCCTAACCAATTAGCCGATCTGCTCCATGAGTCACCTGCCCAATCAGGTAAGCTGATAATCTGAGTACCATATGCTCCAGAGGTACACGCAATGCAATGCTCCTAACAAATCATACAACCAAAAAAAACGTTTTGCAATATTTCTGACCTTAACCCACCGATTTTAATGAAAAATATCACAATATAAGAAAGGAAATGTCATTTTGAATCTGTAAATATGTGGGTGTGGATTTAGAGACAGACACACATCAAACACAAGCTACAAAAATATATTATTCCCTCTGCAATCTTGTTAGTACAGCTAAATCATTCTTTGCAGATTTGTAACTCCTGATCTTATAGAAAGGTACTTCTGATGTGGAGATGAGGCTGGATTACTGGATTAAAAAGCAGTAACATACTGTACACATGGTCCAGGTTAAAGACCTGTATAAAGCTACAGTATATTTCACATTATGATATGCTGTCTGTCTGCAACTCTTTTTCCAGACTGGTCACAGCTCACAGGTTTGAACACAGTTGGAGAGTGTTGTCTGTGAAGGAATAGATGGATTTATGCATTATAGACATAATGCAGCTTAATATCACTACATTCGTTCTGTCTAAGGCCTGGGCTTTAATCCGGGGACTCCCTTCGTCTCAGCCCAGATAAAGCTTAATATCACTGATCACTGGATTTAAAAAAAAAAAGAAAAGGCCTGCACTGTAACTGAAGGACAGGATCAACACCCAGATATGACCCAGTTATCCTGGGATTGTTTGTTTGTGAAGTGCTGTTCTGTCTGTTTAGACAATGTGTCTTTATTTGTTAACATTATATAATATCATACTATACTACTTCGAAGACTTCAACTGTTCAGTGTATTTGACTGTGTGAAAAGGAAGGAAGGAAGTGAGAGTGTGTGAATGGGGGTAAGGATTAAATAAGAGAGGAATGGGGTTGGTAGAAGAAGGGAGAAAAGGGGAAAAGAAAGCATTAAGGGAGAGGGACCACTTAACTGCCCATCAGCAAGACCAGTGTAAGAGGATTAACCATATGCCATTATAACCAATGATACCCTTTCCTGGTCACACAGGATTGTTCTTGTTCTCTCTCTTTCTCTTAAATGCCCAATTTGAGAGTTGCCACATATCTCACACACATATATGGCATTTAGACCCTCTAAAATAAAAAAGGTATTTTCATGGTAACAATGTTAAATATACTGTATCACCACATACTGTAATGCACACTTTTGATCAATTTATTACATCTTTGCTGCATAAAAGTAGGCTATTATTTTCTTTAAAAAAAATTATACTGACCCCATAGTTATATTTAGTACCTATAGTTGGTGCTATAGTTAGTGTCTTGGCCACTGCGTTATATTTTGGATCACATTCTGTTGATCCCCTTGCAAGGTGTCATGGCAGAAAAAAATACCTGCTAAATTTAGTACAACTGCAAAGAAGCTTATCCTTTTATGCAAAGGTGTTTTAGGGTTAAGTGTTTGTTTATGTTCAGGTGAGTGAGCATTACAATTCTCAGTTCACTTCTGCAGTACACAGATCGGCCACTAAGGGAGGAGACCTTTCACAGAGGACACTCTAACAATTTGTATTCAATCATAATATCACTACATGCATGAACATGTGTTCTCTTTGTGTACAGTACGCGTGTGCATATGCATGCGAACATGAAATAAAGAGGCGAAATCATGAAATTGTACAGAGGACATTACGTTTGTTAAACTCTAAACCTCACATTTATTAAGAACATTGTTTAGTCTCAAACCCTTTCATGGGACAACATTACAACATTTTATGTAATATAATTACAAATCTTTTATGTTATTGTTTGATTAAAATAACCAGTAATGTCTTAAACCTATAAAAATGTTTCCACTACTGCCATCAGTAACGCTTAGAGGTAAGGTGTTTAAATGCATTAAAGCTATGTTTAGTTCAGATGAGGTAAAACGTGATGGCTGAGACTGTGCCACAGGGTATTAGCGTGAGTATCCAGTAGCTTTCAAACCAGTTTTCTGTTTTCAGTTCAGATGGAATATATTTATATATATTTATTAGGGCTGTCAAATGGTTACATTTTTTAATCAAATCAGGATTTTTGATTTGCGCTATTTTTGACAGCCCTAATATATATATATGTATATACATGCATGGATGAATGGATGGATGTGTGTGTCAGATGGTTTGTAACAAATGCTAACATACTGTAGCACTGACAACAAGACTGATGTCATATCCACTGTACTGTTAACACAGCACTTTACAGACACCTGCAGTGCTTCACGTGGGTCTGTGATTAACTTGAATCTGTTGTTTTAGCATAACGGTGCGTGGCCCATTAGTGGTATATACGAATCTAAGAGCACAGTATACTGCTGTAGACCATGCATTCAAACACTAATGGTCATCATAAAGCATAGGAGAGACTGTTTTGTGAGCTAATCTGGTAAATTGTTCTGTTACAGATCTCATTGTTAAAATGGTCCAGCAGAACATGGGAGGAATCAAAAAGGAAGATTACAAAAAGGTGTGTGTGTGTTTGGTTGTGCTACAATATGATTGTATTATATGGAATCACATGCTCCAATCACAGTTTTTCTCTCTTTATATTTGGCATGTACACTAATGATGTCTCTGCAACTCTACGCCAACGCAGCCAGAGAATGTTGTATTATTGCTACAGGTACTGTAGTAAATAAATCCCATGCTCTAACATTTGCCGCTACTCAATCTTTGCTATCTTCATTTGGGGATTTTTCTTAAAAAACCTAACAATCTTTATCATATCTTAATGTGCAAGATTAATTGTTCTGAAATGTTCTCTGTTCTTCTCCAGGCCATCTACTATGAGCTCGGCTTCATACTCCTGACAGTACTTGGGGTGATATTTGTGCTGTTCATGCCGATAGTGGGCCTGTGTTTCTGTGTGTGCCGCTGCTGTGAGAACTGTGGGGGTGAGATGCATCAGAGACAGAAGAAGAATGGAGACTGCCTTCGAGGCTTCTACATGGCCACACTCATTGCTACCTCTGTCTTCCTCGCGTGAGTATTCCACAGTTTATACATTCCACGTGCTTGTAGAAGTCAATTGTTATGAAAGACATAAGAAAGTAATTAATTTTGAATTTGTTCAAATCGACAAATATGTAGTAATGAGATTCCTGGTGGAGAATATTGGCACCATCCAATAATCTGTGCATAAGCATGTCAACTGACCTGTTTCTCGAACTACTGTAACTTATATAATAATGTATATAATTAATATAATATATAAATATATTGCGTGCTGTTCTTATTTGTTAAGCATTTACAAATATACACACATACCATATCTGTTTTGAAAGTATTTACATATATTTATATTTAGATAATTTATATTATATAAAAATTCATTATATATTTGTCAGGGTTGTAGCAGGAGGATGATGAAGAACGCAGGAGATCGTGGGGTTCAAACAAATAATAGTCATTTCATAAATCCAAAAGCAAAGAGAGTACAACACACCTATCACATTCATTGACAGACAAACTTGAACTCAAAGGACATGGCAATTATACACAATGAACTAATGACTGAAGGGATGACAGCTGGGGAGACACAGGTGGAGTTAAATTAACTAATAATGACATCAACACAGGAAAGACCATATATGGGTAAACAGGAACTGAACTCAAAAACTAAACTAAAACAGGGAGACATGAATATGAAACTAAACCAATAATACAGAAACACAGACTTAAAACAGAACTAAACAGACAATGAACGTGACAATATTTTTCATAATTATATACATGCATGTGTGTGTATTTATATATAGCCTACATAATGAACATATGCATATATTATGTAATGATATAATGTAATGATTAACCGACAGCACTAATAATTGTTATATAAATGGTCAGAGTGGAAGCTGAACAGTACAGCTCTAGACAAGCTTGAACAATTTGGAAACACATTTGATCATATCTTTGTTGTTATATTTTATATCTAAATTGAAATGTTCTTTCATTGTTTATTTTTGTTACATTTCTGATTCAAACTGTATTATTAAGCAACACATATTATCTAACAAAGTTATCATAGATCAAATACACATTATGAATTGCAAAGCACACTTAAAAATATTTCAGAAAATATGCATATTAGTAAATATGTCGTTGTGTGTAGGCCGGTTTGCGTGCAAATGTGAACAATAGTGTTTCTAGTTAAAGTACATTAGACTTATGTAGGTCTAGAAATAGAATACAGGTCAGGTACACTAAAGCACCATTGCCCTCTCTCTCTCTCTCTCTCTCTCATGTGATAAACACAGGCTGTGCTGCTCCACACTAATCTAGCCTAGTCCAGGCTAGTTACTGGGTCTCTCTGTGTGTGTGGGGTTGTGCAACTGTGTTTTCTGTGTTCTGTCACATTTGGAAATGATCAATTGCTAACTGATACTGACATTTTTAAATAAGACACATTTTGTGCACATAGTCAATCGGTTGTCTGCACCATTGCTCGGGAATGTAATGAACACACCTGCAGTGGTCTAGAATGACACACACACAGACACATTCACACATGTGACATTGATAGCCCTGAGTCTGTCCAGAGAGAAAGTCCCCTCTTTATTTCTGTACCCCATCCCCCTCTTTCTTTTTGCCTCTTTTTTTTCTTTTCTGTTTTCTTTCTGTGACAGTGCTGACAGCAGTTGCTTGGGTCACAATGTGCGTTTGTGAGACTGTACTGTGTGTGGGGGGGTGTGTGTGTCTTGATGGACTTTCAATGACTTACTGAGAGGTTTGCAGTAATTGTGCAGGACAAGGCCTGGGAGCAGAGAACATGACTGTGCAAATCTGCTCTGTTTCTTTCTTCACTCTTTTCTTTTTCTCTCTCTCTATGGCATCCTTTGTTGAATCACATTTCCCCTTTATTAAATCTAGAGAGAGAGAGAGAGAAATGAGAGGGAAAGAAGGAGTGAGAGAGACAGTTTAAGAGGAAACAAGAGAGTGGGGAATAGGGAAGGTAGTTTGTCTGGCAATAATCTGTAATCAGACGCCACAATTTAATATGTATCTGCACCATTCAGTTAATAAAGTGTTATCTCTAGTTTGTGGCTATGTGAACATCACTATGTGTATGTTTTGTCTGTGTGTGTGTGTGTGTGTGTGTG
>JAUMHR010000042.1:1156708-1178651 GCA_032361145.1 Enteromius fasciolatus | reverse complement strand
TGTAACTTCGATGTGTTATCCAATAGTTGCCTGATGTTGAGGCACCTTTGGCCAATCTGGATGCTGTGCTTAAAACGGACCTCAGCAATATTGTACAGAAGGTCAGATGGGTCTATCTTTATCATGCACCAGCTGTAAGTCTCCTGTAATTTACTATGACAGTTTTTTTCACCTCATTTTCTTTTTGTTTATCACTTTAGGGCTACTCTTCTTTTAATGACACCCCAAGGTTGGTCAGTGAACAGACAAAAGGAATTGTATCAGGTGAGTTCTCTTTATTCATTTCTTTAGCTCTGTCCCAAAATCTGTTGTGCTGCTTCGATGCCTACAAAGGGAATATTTCTCATGATGCCTTAATGCGCTGCCTTCATAAACAGATCATCTGTTGGTACAGCTTTCTCCATGCTAACCTCATTTGTTCTCTGTAACTAAAGGAAACACAAACAAACACTGAATATTCTGCTGTTGTTCTTATATCTGTCCTTGTGCATGCGGGAACCTATCTGTCTCTTTAAAAATGAAGCTCTACCCAGTAAGTTTTCCCCAACTAGGTACAACATTAATCCTTACAGAGGTTTAGTGCCAGATGGGAATATCCCTCCAAATTCACTAACGCATATTAACTTTGTATTTCTCTGTCTATTAAAGAAGTAAAGGGGCTGCTGGATAAGTCTGGTGGAGAGATAATTGCTTTCACAAAGATGTTCCCGGTAGAACCAGCACTTGAGAACTTCACAAAGTTCCTGACAGAGAGTCAGAGGAACATTGAAGCGTACTATCCACAGATCGACCAGCTGGACTTCTACAGGTACTTCTGTAAACTCTATTTCCGGTCTGTTATTTGTGAAAGTGACAACCATATAGTGCTAGAAAATTCTAGTAGTCTTTTGTAACATTTTAAATGTCTGTAATGCCAGTTTTGATCATTTTAATGCATCCTTTCTAAATGAAAACAAATTAAATATTTGGAGACCAATGCAGCTTTCACTCATGTCTTTATCTCTGTGTTTGTGTCTTTAGATGGATAGGGTGTGTGGTGATTTGCTGTATGGTTGTGTTGGTTCTGGCCTTTAATTTCCTGGGTCTGCTGTGTGGATCATGTGGCTATGATAAAAATACAACACCTACAACACGTGGCTGTATGTCAAACACTGGAGGAAACCTACTGATGGCGTGAGTTACACCAACACCAAACCAACATACACTGTATAAAATGATAGTTTGATGATTTGATGATAGTTAAGATTAGATATTAACCTTCTTTTACTTTTTTTGTTTTCTTGATGGTCAGTTCTGTTGGCTTTAGCTTCATCTTCTCCTGGATGCTCATGGGAGTTGTCGTCACCACATTTGTTGTTGGTGGAAACATAGAGAAGCTTATGTGTGAGCCGCTGGCTAACCGACAGATTTTTAAGGTACTGGTTCTCAACTCTATAATAAGAAACAACAGTTGAACAATTTGATTTGGTGTTTAATAAAAGATAACAGCTTACACTGCCCTCCAAAAGTTTGGAAACACTCTAGAAAAGTGGGGTTTTGAACAATATTGTGACAATAATTTGTGATCATTTTGCAAAGATAAGGGACAACACAAACTCCGAAAACACATTTTATTACATAAACAGTTTATACATAGAAAATACTTACATTTTCGAATCAAAATATCCACCGTTAGAAGCTATTACAGCTCTGCATAATCTGGGCATCCGAGCTTTCAGTCTTTTCAAACATTGACTTGATATATTACTTCAAGCCTCCTGAAGGATTGCCCAAAGAAGATTCACACTGGTTGGACACTTCTTACGTAAATCATGGTCCAGTTCTTCCCATAGTAGCTCAAACGAGTTGAGATCGGGTGATTGGGGTAATCAAAATGAAAATTATTGCTGATCTTCAAGTATAAATGTCAAGTTACTTTAATGTATTTGCACCAAAAAAATAAGGATTTATGCTGATATCATCCAAAACCACACTTTGCCAGGGGTGTTTCCAAACATTTGGAGGGCAGTGTATATTTACACAAACACAATAGATAAATAAAACTTGACATAAGTAAATTGGGTCACATCTTGCACACTTGTGATTACAGATGTAAGAACAAACTCTGTGTAGGGAGAAGAGAAACAGTCCGTTATATTCTTAAATAACACACATAACACTGGAGTCCTTGTATTCATGTTAAACTGTGGTTAAGCCTGGGCTGTGTGTGTGTGCTTGAGCAAAAGTTTAAAAAGGCGGTTGGGGATTCATAAGTAAATCTGGGTTAGTTTCAGAACATACACACAGCAAAGCATTTCCACACAAACACTTCTGACCTCAAACACATTTAGAAGACCTTAACTTATTTTACTGTATATACCTGAATTTGAGCAAGTATTAAGAGGGGGAAAAAAAGTTTCTGATTCTTGCAGCACAGTTTCACTTCAGGTGTCACGCTGGTACTCACACATATTGTACGTGAGACACGGATCTTGCAGATAAACAGGAATTTTAATTGGCAAAGCAAACTGGTACAAAGCACACGCGAGGTAGACACTTAAAAACTGACACAGTGGGTAGAAACACAGACGCTTAAATACACATACTAACAAGGACATAACTAATGACATCTGGGGAAGAGGACCAATCAACATCAGTACATCAGTCTCATGACCAAATTATACGTATTTTTCAAGGTGGCTAATTTGTACGAATTTATACGATGTCACTCGTACGATTTTGTATGATTTGTCTAAAACCCCAGTGATGGGTAGGTTTAGGGGCTGGGTGAGGTGTAGGTAATTTGTACAAATTCATACAAATTGGCAACTTGGAAAATACGTACGATTTAGCAAAAATCGTAAGAAGTCGTAAGAATTCGGACGAATTAGCCACCTCGTAAAATATTTACAATATGTAATTGTAGTGAGATCGGGCTGTCTTTTCCTATTCTGTTCTCTCTCTACATATTGTCTAAAAAGGCTTTTGCTACCAAAATCTGTAATGCTATTTTTTATGACAGTTTGTTTCTTTATGGGCGATCCACAAAAGAAAGGAAGTCATACTTTCGTAACATGGAATGGAATTTATGTAAATTACGACAGATTTATAATTTTTACAATCTTAAATGCTGTTCAGATCATCGACACACCATATATGGTCCATCCTGCCAAAAAGAACTTCCTTTCTGCTATGCTGTTCCAAGATCCAAACATCGAACTAACTATTGGCAGTATGTACAGGTAAGTGTGTAAGCAAAAATCAATGCTAAAAATCAGTTGCAAGTAGTTAGTCTTGAAGAGCTGTTCTGTCATCTGCTATCTACTTGTCCAAACTTTTGACAGAATTCTCTTAGATTTCATTCCAATTATTGTTAACACTGTAGTATAGCAACCAATTCTCACAAATAACTAAACTTTTTTTAGCATGCCTATTATCATTAATTAGTTACATTAATTTGTATTTAGTTGTACTTATGAAGCACAAATTCTGCATTACCATATTCTCTACTACCTTACTAACTATTAATAAGCAGCAAAATAGGAGTTTATTGTGGCAAAAGTCATATTTAATGGTTTGTTAATAGCAAGAATTGGACCTTAAAATAGAGTGCGACCAAAATATCTTAATTTGTGTTATTAAGATAAACCAAAGCCTCATGTCCTCATTACATGAATAAATAATTTGTTAGACAAAGAAGCCTGTTTATTCTGTATGTGTTCACTCTCCTTTTTTTTTTTACTTTTTATCTTGCTCATAGAGATTGTTATGAGAATAATGGTTTATATTCAGCATTACAACTGGAAACCAACTTCAACTTCAACAAGTTTCTCAATGCCACAGTGGTGCGTGTGCAGATCTGAAAAAGACAAAAAAGCATTTAATATATCTACATACTGTACTGAGCATGACATCAATTCTTTAACCATTTGTTTGTGATTTCTTAACAGTATAACCCGGAACTGACCAAAACATTTAACAGTGTGAGTGTGGATCTCCAGGGGATGTTTCTTCTGGAACAGGAGGGCAAGGATAACCTTATTGACTTTGCCAACATAGGCATTGGAGATATCGACTATCAAGCTTATTTAACTGAGGTAACCAACACACTCTCACAGACACTTACAGACACAACGACCTAAGACATTTTTTTAATGAGAATGATTTAATTGACAGGTGAATAAAGGAGTGACAGTTGTGGATCTTTTGTCTTACGCAAATGAACTTGAAACTCAAGCTGACCAACTGGTGAGTCAAATACAAATCTGTATAATATTTGAAGATATCAGGTTAGGTATACTGTATGTATTAAACTAAGTTACATCAGTTAACACCCAGAGGCTAGTCCCTGCAGTATAGAGGTACACAAGTACTTCTTTCACGAGGAGAAAACACACAGCTACAGGATGTGTGGAGCTGCAGTGTGTGCAAGTGTTTAAGGGAATATGACTGAGGGTCTTTTTCAGCACTGGGCATAATATGTTGGTCTGAGACGTGAGCCTGTTTGCTAAAATTGCAGTTAAATAAGACCCAGCCGTTAAATCTTAATGTAATAATTCATAGTTAAATGTTTTTAATCGTTATCTATAATCTACACAAAGAATGAATAAAAGAAACATTTCAGTATTTATTGAATACAATTTTTGTTTTATATCAATTTGCAGAAATAGTTTTAATCTCAATTTCAAATGACCAACAATGCTGCAATAATTAAAATAAATGGAATTGTATTAGTTTAGGGTTAATAAACTCCAACTCTGAAATTAACCTTAGATTATTTAATCTTACAATGTATTTCCGAAATGTTTCAAATGCCCAACATACAACGCTGTTAAAGATGTGGTAAAAATGTTTAGACTGTTAGGAAAAAAAATTCACAAGTGACCGATCTTAATTCTGTGGTGATGCATTATCCACTGCTGAATTTGTTATTGGAACGATTAAGTAAACTAATGAGAATTATTTTTAATTCGTTTTTAAGGAAGGACAATTAAATTTCTTTCTTTCTATCTTTTTCTTAGCCACGAGGGGCTCTTGAGAATGCGCTTAAGGGTCATGCCAGTAGTATAAGACAGATCCACAAAGAACAAGTGGTGCCAATGGAACAGGCTATGGTAAACACGGACACACACACACAGACTTAAAACACACAAAATTAAAAAATGTGAAAAAGTGTTAATTTTTATACAATTTATATATATATATATGTATATAATGATGTCCTCAAAAGGAGGTATTGTAAGATGTAGCTCATTTCTGGGTACAAATTTGTCTCCAAAATATGATTAAGTACTGTAGGTACAAAAACAAACAGACAAACTGGTGTATATATGGTTATGGGTATTCTTCACAGGCATGCCAATTTTTATAATGAACTAGTCCTTTAACACCACCTCTCAACATAACTCCCACAGAAAACATTTAAGTATTCAAACTATGTTATTTATGAGGACACAGGACATTTTATTCTAAGCTTTATTCTTTATTCTTTTTTTTTTATGGAACCAAAGAAATTTGTGAAAGCAAGGGTAAGCCAACAGTCGGTAATGTGACGTGAAAATCCAAAAAATGAATGTTTTTAGAAAACTGTTTTAGTAAATGTTGGACTGCACTTTGTGTTTTAGTAAATGTTTGTGTTTGCAAGTTTGTGTAAGTGTCCTCTTTTTGGCGTGTGCTTGTGAGTTTTCAAAATCTATAATTGAATGATTAAAAACAGGTTCAAAAGAGCACACTTGAGCCTGACTGACTGAAAAGATTTAAAGGGTTACTATACCCCAAAATTAAAATTTTGTCATTGATGTCATTCCAAACCCATAAAAGCTTTGTTCTTTTTGGATATACTTTTTGAATGCAAATTAAAAAAAATAATGACTTTTTTCAAGAATTCATCTCTGTGTCTCCTCCATCTCCATTTTGGAGAGTATCTGCATTATAGTTGAACCATTGATGGACAATTTTGACAATGTCTTATGCACTTTTCTGGGCCTTGACAGTCAATGGGACAGTCTCCTGGTTTCCATCTAAAATATCTTAAATTGCGTTCTGAAGGCGGGTTTGGAACGACATGGGGGTAAGTGATTAATGACAAAATTTTAATTTTGGGGTTGGAGTAACCCTAAAGAATTACAATTAAGGAAACCAGTGACTCTTTGAGAATTGACCAGATTGTAAGTGATTTATATAGCATTTTATATTTATTTAAATAGATTTTTTTTCCTGTAGGGCACTCTAAGTCAAAGCATTAAACTGCTTCAGAAAACATCCAGAGAACTACCTGTAAGTACAGTTCATATAAAAAATCTTTACGTAAAACTCTATATATACCAAATGGCACTTGGTTTTTGATATTTGTATAATGCCATGACATTTACACATTGTTACAAGTGGTGTTCAGATAGATTCAATCAATAGAATAGATGAATAATTACGCGATATTCCTCATGGTTTTTCCTCTAGATTAAAGTGACAAATGTCTTAAATGCCATCGAGGGAGTAGAGTACCTCATCGCCAACAATGCCTCACATGTTGTCAAACAGGTACAAATACATTTATTCATTATTAATTTACTGATTATTAATCTTGATCTGTATAAACATAGACTGCAAAAACATTCATTATTTATCTTGCTTTAAAGATTTTCAATTCAAACACGGGGGATGATCTATATTATATGTTTTAATAGGTCAGATATAAATGTTTTTTATGTATGTTTTTTAACAATTTGTTGTGTTGTTGTTACAGGAGACTGATAAATTTATTAAGAGAATTGTGGGATATTTTTCACAATATACGGAGTGGGTCAAGCACTCTGTGAGTATGCTAATACAAGAAAAAGTCCAAAAAGGCAGCACTTTGTCATGTAACACTGCAACTTTATCAGTTAAACTAATGTCTGTCTCTGTATGTGCAGCTGGAAATGGAGGTCGCCCAGTGCAAGCCCATCAGCAACATCATAGACTCACTAGAGATCGTAGCCTGCAGCTTCATCGTTGACTCAGTGGTAAGAAATACAACAACTGCTTTCACACTTATATACAAGAACTCACACTCACCAAACATGCTACATATAATCATGAACATGTCCAGAATATGAACGTCCCCTAACATGCACATACACACACAAACAGAACAGGACAACATTACAGTGTGTATGCAGTGTGAACTGAAACCAAGAACTCCAAAGGCAAATGCACACACAGTATGTGTGCTTATATGTCTATATAATAATAATAAAAAAAAGATTTATATAAGCTGTTTATTGTGCATTTTAGAACACATTCTGGTTTGGTCTGGGAGGATGCTGCTTGTTACTCATTCCCAGCATCATAATGTCGGTAAAACTCGCCAAATTCTACCGCAGGATGGACACCGAGGACGTCTATGATGAGTGAGTGAACACATACAATACTTGCTGAATTTAGACTGAATCATTCATCATATGCGAAGTGAAATATGGCAGCTTTTTCTAAAAGTCATCACATTCAGAACTGCAACTAAACTGATAATCTTTTCATTTTTAACATTTAATGAGGATATTCACTCCACATGTTTGAAACAACCTTGTTTCCTTCTTTCAAGAATCATCATATCCTGACATTCCACTCACTTTCCATAATCTCCATTTGTTCACATTCTGATAACAAACCACTTCCATTTCTCATCTTTTCATCTACATCTGTACTTTTTTACTTATCACCGTGACTGCATGCTGAAATCATGATATCACTTTACTTACTGTAGATCATCTCATGCTCAATTTATAAGCAACTAATGTTTATATTCACTGTTTTATTTACAGTAGTATGGATGTTGTTGTAAGTGGTTATCATAATGAGCCTTTATATGGCATAAACAACCCCGTGATGAGCAGGTAGAGTTTATTCCGCCTCTTCATCTTTGCATGATAAAATCAGTATTAGCTGAAGTCGGTTGTGTGCATGTGCATCTATATGTACAGTATGCATGTCATATCAGCATGAGCTGACTTTGGACAACAAAAATATGATTTTAAGATTCTTTTATTAATATATACAATATGTATTTTACTAGGTTTAAAAATGAACAGATGTCTTTCATACTGTACATGATATATTCTATAGCCTGAATCCACTTAAGCATGTAAAACTTTTTTTTAATTTTATTTACATTTTTCATATATTTAGTTTTAAACAGACAAAATAACATAGTTCTGTTGTTTCACTGGTCAAGGTATGAAGATTTTTAATGAAGGCATGAATTTTTAAATTGGTGTGCTTGTTTTGCTACACCAAATAAATGGATCTGTTTCTGTTTTCAGTAAATAATGTAATAGCATGTTATTCTTTTCCCAGCATTCATCTCCATCTCTATCACAGTTTTCTGTTCTTTTTTGTAGCTAATTGAAAGATATATTTTGCTTACTCTTACTGTTATTCTAAACTTTTAAAACAAAAAAGTTTTCAGTCAACCTGAATATTTTTTCAGCTATCCATCCTATGATACAATGAGGTGGTATCCTCGGGCCTCAGCCCCCCCAAGACAGCCTGACTGGTGACACCAATTCACACACACAAACACTTTCACACGGGATATGCACCCCTATGTGCATCTTACAGGTACCAAACCTTTCAACAGTTCATCTGTTCTCCTTTTATTAACCTTTTTCTGTCTTGGCATGGGTATGTCCATACATCTCCTCTCAATTCGTTCATCTTCATCATTTCTGCTTTATGTCTTAACTTCGCAACTGGAATCTCAGCTTGAATTTTTCTCACTTTGTACTCATTCATGGTCCACCACCATTACTTTATTAAGACACGTGCTCTCCATCTTTCTTACTTTTCTCTGTCACACATCAGGAAATCACCATCAGTGTTCTACACAGTCCTGTGTATGTTCCTCATAGTTACTTTCAATTAATGTTTCACTGAAATCATACAAGCTTTCACATATTCTTCCGGTATACATGTAACATTGCATGACTTTCCGTGACTGCTTGATCTTTGACTCATTTATTTCTTATGCTCCATCTTTGTTTAAATTAAGTAATTGTAAATGTTATTTCTGTGACATTTGAGTTAAATGTTCTTCTTTTACCTCTACAGTGGTACTGAGAACTGGAACTAAAGAGAGTTTAGCAAGTAAGACAATTATACTCTGTCATATGTTATGGTACTTGAAGCTTTTAAGATTTTTTTTAGTCTAAATTGATTGATTGTTGTTTTGTTTTTGTCTTTCTTAATTAAGATTTTGAGGACGACAACCGAAGACAGAAAAGGGAATATAATCAATAAAAATGTAATTACAGTTTATTCCAGTTCCTAACAACAACACGTACTCTGACCTTAACTGAAGAATTCCAAGCATATTCTACATACAGTTCATCATACATGGTAAACAGCAATGTGTTCTTTTTATACACTTTCAACAAGTTTTTGAAAGTTTTGTATGTATTTTGTTTTATAAAATGTCCTGTAGACAGTTGTGGGTACATCTAGATTTTGTATTGATCTTTTTATCATTTGATATAAAGGGACAAGAAAGGTCTGTGTTGTCAGTCTGTGAAATTGTTTTGTCAGTTATTTATCATTAAATGCTGTTTCTGAATCAAACATCTGAAGGTCAAAGCAGTTTTTGAAGTATTTACTGTAGAAAGTGAAGTTCTTCATGTATCAATTTATCTTTTCAGTTCTTCTGTGAAATGTTACCTTTTTGTACATTTTATTGTTTAATGAATGAATCAAGTATTAGTTTCAGAAACATCTCTTAGTAAGAGGAAATGTAATAAGTACGTTAAATGCACTGGAAAAGGCTCAATGTCTTGAAAGACAAATTAAGCCAATGTCCGAAAAGACTGCTTGATCCTAAATGTCTCAAATATCAGTACTTTTGATACAAGACAATAATTACACCACTAAAAACAAATAACTATTATAGATCAATTTTTTTGTTTGTTTCTTGTTCTTGTTTTCTTCTGAGTGTCTTATGTAATTTCTTTGTGTGTCTACTTCAATACAAGAAACTGACAATAGTTTAATGTACTGTAATTTCTTAAAATGCAAGTATCAGTGCAGCACACAGTAGTCCACATATTCCTTTATTGCATAAACCAAAGGTTATCTCAAATACCAAAAAAGGTTTGTGAATGAAATTTAAACTACATTGCATATCTGTTAGTAATACCCACAAATGCGGACATCTCTCTCATAGTCTACTGTGTGCCACTGTATGCATGTGTTCTTTGGCAGTGGTATAGTACAGATCCCCAGGGTCTTGTTGTCAGCCCTGTTATGAGACTCAAAGGCACTTGTACCAAGTGTTTTGGATTTTTACAATGTTAATCCCACTGGAACTTGGAGGCTTTACAATAAAAACAACCAGCTCAACATGGTTTGTGTTTTATAACTATTGCACTTTTTTTGTTGTTATTTTAGTATGCAATTTTCAGATTTGTATTCCCTTGCCTGTGTTTCGCTCCCCGCGTATGCCCATATTTGGCTTTCCCGTTCTTGTTTTGTCATTTGTGTTAATTGAGTTCCAGGTGTGCGTTATTAATTATCTAGTTTATTCCCTATTTCCTGTCCTACTTAAGCCCTATGTTTCTAGTGTCCTGTGATGTCTGTTAGATGTTTTCCTTCATGTTCCCGAGTTTGTGCTACGCTGTATTCTGTTGGATTGCAATTAAAGACTGTTCTGAGTGTACTCCGTGTTTCCCCGATCCTAGTTAGCACTGCTGAATAATATGTATAATATAGTATATATATAATATATATATAATAGTTTAGTTCTAGTTATTTTAGTATATCAATTTAAACTGAGAAAGGTTTACTTTGCAACTAACTGGAACAAGTTTGTTTTTCCACGGTTCGCAGTTAAAGTAACAGAAATGAAGTGTTCAGAAAAAACAGAAAAAGAAGTGTTCTTTTTGTTTTGTTTCTAGTTTTGTTTAACTTTAATAGCCCTAAAAATTGAAAGATCCAGTCACCATTCATTGTAATTGCATAGAAAACAGTGGCAATAATTAACAACAGATGCGATAAAGTGTTTTTCAACAAAAATGTGCTGGCATATGAAGTGTTGTTTAGCCATTAATTCAGTTCATTCTTTAAATCACAACACTGTATGACAGTATAAAGATTACAGTGTTAGTTAACAATTAATCAACTAAAATGTGACTAATGTTACTAAATTATGTCATTTTTAATCATACATTTTCAAAGAACATGTATGAAAGCTTTCTTACAGGAATGGTCTTTTTTCCCTTCTTCAAACAAACAATATACAAACATGACAGCTAAGGAAAGAACTGTCAGGAACTGTTTCTTGTATCTTTTTGTCCTTTCCTATCAGTGACATTTTTTTTCAATTTCACAGCGGATGTGTTTTATGAACTTGTGTGTCCCCCAGCATCACTCTCAGCCCTTATCACCTGCTACCTGTAGGTTCCTCCTGTAGTTTTTGTATGGCCTCTGCCATGAGTTTGCAAGCAGCCTTGTGCTTGGGCCAGTGTTTAACCTGACACTCTCTACAAAGAAAGTCAAGATAAATGGATTTATAAATGATAATATGATCTTGCACAAATAATGGCAAAGACAACAATTAAGGAGCAATTATCATATATTACCTTCTCTTTATCTAGTTTATAAATTAAGGGAATTACTAAACAGTACAGTAAATTAATACTCAGTTAAAATCTGAAAGACTGAATCATGTTATACCTATTGCAATACCACTCTCCCTGACAGCGGGAGCAGCGTTTTGCACCAGTTCTTCCACAGGCTCCACACTTGGGTTTATCTGGGATTAAATTCTCCATCACATCCAGATTATATGTTTGAGCCAACCTGATCAGAAAGGTGCAAATAAACAGTTATACAGTATATATGCATGCATATATACTGCATGATCGTCCCTTAGGAATGATATTTGCAGATAGACGTCACCTCACCTGCTAGCTTGTTCTCTTAATTGACTTTCAGAGGGGTTGAAAACCTGTGTCACTTGGTATTTAGCAATGGCTTTCCACTTGTTGCTGTTCTTCGTTACAATATTATTCCATATCTCTGGTACCTAAACAAGAACGAGAATTTTGTTTTATGTTGGTAAGATTTTAAAATCTTTCATATGCTCATCAAGGCTTTATTTATTTAATCAAAAATAGAGTAAAAACACTAATATTCGGAAATGTTTGAATTTTAAATAACTATGTTCCATTTTAATTTATTACAAAAAATACTTAATTATTGTGACAACAAAGCTGAATTTTCAGTCTTCCGTGTCACACGATTCTTCAGAAACTATTATTGTTATTATTCTTATTATTTTTTTATATTACTGACCCCAAACTTGGTAGTGTACTGTATGTGTATGCTGGAATACCTGCTCCAAGATGAGATCTTTTTTAGGGGCTGCTGGATCTGTGACAGCAAGCTGACTGAGAAAGTGTTTGAGATCAAGTAGATTTGGTAACTGATCTATCACAACCTCTGTCAAAAACCCACGAAGCTGGATAGAAAGAATTATAATGATATTATGTACAAGGCAGACATACTTTATAAATTGACTATATATATATATATATATATACAGTAAAAGGGAAATAATGAAACCATATAACATGTTATAAAGCTGATTATGTGCCTCAATTTTGTTTGGTTTTGTTCAAATATGCAGGCATGTTATAATATTCTAATTTGCTATACTACAAAAGCATCACCCAACAATGATATTTAAAAAAATAATTACCAGTTTGCAAAATCTTACCTTTAAGAGCTGTGTTTTGTTGAAGCTATTGAAATCATATTTTCTTTGGCAGTCTGGTTTGAGTAGCAGGTTCAGTAAAGCCATCCACACCTGGCCATCATGTTTACTTAACTTTAGCTGATCTTCAGGCAGGACGGTTCTCCACTTCCCTTCCGAGTATTTTTCCAGTATTCCTACATGTGAGAAAATTGTCATGTGGTCAAAAATGTTTACCGACCAATCCAACCTTAGCAACAGTTGCTGTCCTGCCATATTACCAGGCAAGACTTCTGCTCATTTCTAATGTAAGTGTATGGAGGTTTTTGGATAGTTTGAAGCAGAGATTTATGGAAATTCTTAAAAATATGTTAATCCCAAACTGTGATTATGATTTTTCTTAATATGATTTAGCAACAATTTATGAGCACTTTTCCTGATAAACGTGCTGCTCATTGAAATATTTGCCCCACTTCTATGTGACATTGTGTATAGCTGTTCTGTAGTTTGATTCTTATGTATTGTGATTGAATTTTTCTTATTTTAAACATTTAAATAAGAATTATTATGTATATTCAATATATTGTATGCTTAAACAATAGTACAACTTGAAGACTAACCTCTGTTCCAGGGGCAATTTTCCACCAGCTGTACCAGCACACAGGGCATATTATGAGTGCACAGCATCCTTGAGAGCACACTCAAACCCAAACTACATGAAGAGGAGTAATTTCAATATTCATTAGAAGGCATATATTTTAAAACTGTTTTTAAATATCTTTTACATTTATTTTATGTAAAATGTTTAAAAGAATAATTAAATTTGCAAAAAAATCCTCTGTTTTTCCTGTGTCAAGGTGTACAGTAGATGAGTGTCATCAGAACAGAATCGGAGAAATGTAGAATTAAATCACTTGTTCACTAATGGACACTCTCGAGTGAAAGGGTGCCGTCAGAATGAGAGTTCAAACAGCTGATAAAAACATTATAATATTCAACAAGTAATCCACACATCTTCAGTCCATCATTTGTTGAGTTGTGTTTTTGTAATAAAATAAGGATTTCTAATTAGAGGATGACATGGGAGTGGATTGTCACTCCTGTCCCGTCCCACTCCCATAGAAAGAAATCCTGTCCCATCCCACTCCCAGACCAAAGTTTAAAAAATAATCCCGTCCCATCCCGCTCCTGGTAAAATAACTCCCACTCTTGTACCACTCCCATATACAGTATATACAAAAAGATTGCTTCTGGGACGGCTGGGTCGTGTAGTTATTTTTTAATTGCGTTACATTGTAGGCGTATTAAAAGGAAACTACAAAATGGTGCATGATTTACTTTACTTTATTTTTTTTGTCTTTCCTATTGGTTGATTCCCGCTCCCGTTAACTATTTTATCCTGTACCGTCCCAATCCCGTGATTAATAGCAAAGATGACTCAGGAATCCCACGGGAATCCCGTGAACCGTGGGATTCACGAAAAAATGTCAGCCTCTATTTCTAATAAGGTTATTTTAACTTTAAACCATCACTTCCGGCAAAACTACAATGCCATAATCCATATTAACACTTTCTCCAGTAAAAACTAATCTCAGTAATCAAAAAATTTGGACTGTGTTCATGTGTAAACGGAGCACATTTATCATCTGATCCAGACTGAACTTTTTCACTGCAGACAGCAATATAGAGAGCTTGTATTTTAGCTGAAAGTTAAATGGTTTAAAGATAAAAAACATCTTGTTAGATTTGTCTGTAACAAATACAGACACATTGTCTGTAACCACAATACATTAGGAGCAGTTTCCCGAACAGGGTTTAAGACTAGTCCTAGATAAATAATAACAGCTAAATAAATGTTAACAGCTGTCTAAATTGGAAAAGGCTTGCACTGAAATATCTTAAAATGCATTGTTGCCATTGTTTGGTGCTCACAGATAATGCATTTTTGCATTGTAAGACATGTTTCTAAATATTCTTAAATGTCCTAAATTAGCAAAGGTCTAGTCCTGGCTAAATCTAATTCATATCCGGGAAACCGGCCCTAATAGACTGGAGTCATCTCAATTACTTGTGGATTATCTCATTCTGTCGACACCCATTCATTGCAGAGGATTCAGTGGTGTGCACAAGTAAAGTTTCTCCAAATCTGTTCCAAAGAAGCAGCGAACTCATCATTTTGTTGCATATTTTAATTCATTTTAATATTGTCTCTTTAAATAACTGGTAGCTTAGATACCTCTCAATGCGATCAGTGATGTAGCACAGTACTGACAGAGCCTTGATAGAGATTTCAAACTCTAACATGTCACTTTGTCTTTGCAGATCCTGCAACAAACAGTGTACAAGTTCTGGTAAATGTAATGTAATTTATGCTCATGAGAATGAGTTAGAATTATATTTGATGTGATGTTCTTCACCTGTACAGATGCTGTGTCTGACATCTCTGTGTGTGTGATTCGGTCCCCATTTGGGATCTCTCCAGAGACAGAGCGTCCTGCCAGTAAAGTGAGTTTGCGATGACAGTAATCCACTAAATCAAGCACGCTATCACCAGCAGCCTCGCTGGACTCCTGCATATACAACACAACAACATTTAGGCATTCTTACATTGCTATCGTAATTAGAATGGGGTCTTAGTTTTTAGGTCAACTAGGTTTATTGCAAATATTTGTTTTAAATCACACTTTCAGATATATAAAAACATGTTTCTCAGTATAGGTGTGCTAACCTTGTGATACATAATTGTCTCCAGAAGGTTTATAATAGTAGCTTCATGATGAATCTGAAATTAGGAGAAAATGCAATGACCCAAAGAGAAAATGTGTTTAAATCATAGCTGTTAAATTGAAGCTGAGACCACTCACCACCATGTAGAGTAGAAATGTGCTCTTCGGATTAAAGTCCTGGAGTTTGCAGATTATGGGAAACACTTTATGTTTCCAGACTTCTGTAAGTATCATTCCATGTACTAGCGCAGGTATCTGGAAGAAGTCCGACAGCAGCTGTTATTCATTAACCGGTTTCATCTCTATACTAAAAATAAGCTTTTTCACAACATTAGAGTAAGAATTGCCAATGGGAAAGCTGATCTATGATCAAGTAATACGCTAACATTCAAAAAGGTTTTGATTGTTCTGTAAAACCCATTTAAAGTACCTGTTTAACTTTTCAATACATTTAATTAAAATTAGTTTGTTCTTGTGATAGAAAAGCTGAATTTTCAGCAGTCATTCCTCCAGTCCTCAATAAATATTCCTTATTTCTTTGAAAATAATGTTGAAAACAGTATACATTTTTCAGGATTCTTTAAGAAATTTTAAAAGAACAATATTTAAAATCGTTCACAACATTATAAAAGTATATACTGACTTGCAGACAAATACATCTGATTACCTTTCCAAGAGAAACAAATAGGTCTTTTATGAACTCCTCCTGATTGGCACTGGCATTCAGAATAGCTTGCATATTCAGCTTCTCAATGTATTCATGCTGACGAAACCACCTTTAGAAAAAATAATAATAATAACGTTACTAATGGTATAGATACATTTTGAATTAAACCTGTTAATCGTCGTTTACCGGTCATTTATTAGATATTCCCGTACCTTGGGCTTCCGATATCGCGCAGTGACATATTCTCCAGACTTTGAATATAACCCTCGGCTTCGCCGTGAAGAAGTACTGAATCCATCACTTTTGTGACCCCTCTAACTTTACTGTATAAAGTAAAAGTTGAATGTTTTCGTCCACACAAACAGCGCGGATAATGCCTTCCGTTTCGTCACTATGGTTACAGGTACACACTGAGTACGGAAGTGACGAGCTCTAACCTCACTGACTGCTTATTCGAACTGCAGCGTTCAAATGAAGAGGGTTAAAATGGTACTTCGATACAAATATTTATTTAGATATTATGTAAAACAATTTATTGTTACCTTGTTATACAATTGCTAGAGTTTCATTAGCCCTAAAATGTATAACACACTGTCAAAATCTCTTCATAAAAGCTTCATTGTAACCTAACTGGTACTTATTTTTTGTTTAATACCATTTTAACATTTTTTAAAGACTACCTCTTTTTAAGTTTCCTAAATGAATCCATTCATTTTTCTCTCAGATGCATAAATACAGTGCGTGATTTCACTGTACAAAATATTTGAAACCAATATTACTCTTTTTTATTTATTTAATAAGCGGTGCTTATTTTGTATTGCTGTTGCTAGTTTTCTAATCGAAATCTAATTAATGGGTTCAACAGAAATGAGTGCTACACTGACCACTGACATTACAAGTAACGCGAGTTACGTAATAATATTACTTTTTCCAGGTAACTAGTAAAGTAACGCATTATTTTTTAACTTTTAGAGTAATATAATCAAGTTACTTTTTCAAAAAAGTAACGCCAGTAGCTTTGTTTTCTTATTTATTGACTGACAAGTCTCCTGACCTTATGTTGGGAGAAATCAGAAATACAGAGGGATTGTGTGCGCTGTGTGAATACAGTGTAGTTCTAGACTAAATGTGAATGTGCATTAATTCATCTCACTCTCAAAAAACTGATTTAGTATTCATCAAAGTCAAAGAAGCTTTATTGTCACTTCAGCTGTATATAGCAGATGCAGTACACAGGTGAAATTACGTTCCTCCTAGACCAGAGGTGCTACACAGAAGTACAGAAATACAGACATACATGGAGTTAAAGAAAAATGTAAATAAATAATTCAGACTTTAAAGATGTAAGGCTAAAGACTTAGGACTAAAGATATACTTAAAAACTATGCTAATCTATGTGCAAAAATCCTAACACATACAACAAACAAGTGCACAGAAGATAGACAGTGCAAACAACAACATAATGGTCCGCCTTACTGAGACGACCAAGACAGTTTGGTGCATAAATAGATGATGTAGATGGCTGGGGAACAGAGATGGACAATGTATCAAAAGAAAGGTTACAGAGGTATAAATATAAGTACAGATTGAGATGATAATGACAAAAAGTGACGTGTGTGCAAAAAGAGCATTTTAGTGTGTTTGTATATGTATGACTGTGTCTATGTCCAGCATAGTCTAGGTTGCTGTCCGTGTATGTGTGCGTATGTGTAGCCAGGTCAGCTCAGTACTCTGTTGAGATACCTGATTGCCTGAGGGAAGAAACTGTTTAACAGTTTAGTTCTGCAGGATAGAAAGCTTCTGTACCTCTTTCTGGATGGCAGGAGGGTGAAGAGTGTGTGTGAGGGGTGGGTGGGAACATCCACAATGCTGTTGGCTTTGCGGATGCAGCGTGTGGAGTAAATGTCTGTGATAGAATTAAGAGAGACTCCGATGATCTTTTCAGCTGTCCTCACTATACGCTGAAGGGTCTTGCGATCTGAGACGGTGCAATTCCCAAACCAGACAGTGATGCAGCTGCTCAGGATGCTCTCAATGATCCTTCTGTAGAAGGTGGTCAGGATGGGAGGTGTAAGATGAGCCTTCCTCAGCTTACGCAGAAAATAGAGACGCTGCTGGGCTTTCCTGGTGATGGAGCTGGTGTTTAGTGACCAATTTAGGTCCTCCGTCAAATGAAATCAACTCAGAATATGATGCAAACCTGCAATAATTAAATTATACAAATGTATCTATTTTATTAACCAATGTCTTTGCTGCTGACTTTTGATGATCTAGTTCAATCATACCTACAAGCAAAAATGACCTAAAAAACTATTGTGCTTCATTTTTTTTTTTTTTGCTGAAGAGTATTGACCTTTCTTCTGTATTCTACTTTACAGATGGGAATTTACTTTTTCTTCAGCCCTGAGGTTTATTCATGACACTTTTTGGTGTACTTTTACATTAGAACTTATATTAAAAACAAACACTCAAGCTCTGCCCGTTTTCAAAAAGTAACAAAAAAGTAATGTAACACATTACTTTCCATAAAAAGTAACAAAGTAACGTAATTATTTACTTATTTTAGGGAGTAATGCAATATTGTAATGCATTACTTTTAAAAGCTGTTTTCCCCAACACTGAATTCTAGTACATGTAGAACGTCACGTAAACCAGACGTTAACCGCATTGGTTAAAGGCAAAGTCGACAAAACATAAATGGGTTCCAGGTGAATTACTCTCCTTGTCTCTTCTCCTGAAACTAAAACGTCTTTCACATCAATGGTCAATAGCCCTCTTATGTTAGCATGTAGGATTATATAATGAAGACCATGAAGGATCCATGAATGTAACCACACCCATGTCCTTCCCCTCAAACCATCAACACACACTCAAAAAAAAAACGAACTACAAAACCATCTACACAAAGATCAACACAACCTCATGGAAGTTGGTAACTATTTTACATTTTGGAATTCATTCATATGATCTAATTTGAATGTTTTGTACAATCTTCTTACATTACAGCAGTAGATATATTTAGGGGTGGACCTTCATACTTTTCCTAACAATAGTACTGTATGTTTTCATTTTATACCAAATTAATCATGTGATTTCAAACTAAATCGACAACTTTTATGTTTTCCTGTGAGATTATGTTGCAAATACCATGCCAGACAAAACTAGCCGGTGTTTTTTTTTCCACACTCTCCAAATCACTTGCACACAGTTTCATCTAGACTAAACTGCTCACACACATACACTTCTCCAAATATTCCTACAATTAGTTCTTTCAGGCAGCTCCAGACTGGGGGGCCTCTAGTTTAGATGTATGCACTCTCCCTGCTTAAAGACCCCTTTGTGGCACATGCATTTATAAAGCCAGCCTGCACCTCCAACACCTTTGCTGAGTCTGTTCTACACCGCCATCATGAGAACCGTATGCAGCGCCGTTTTCCTTCTGTTCTGTTTTATTTGGGCGACTAACGCTCAGGCCCAGAACAGCAGTAACCAGGGGAACGGCATCAACCACATCGAAAGCACCCAAAACAGTCGACAGCAGCAGCCACAGAAAGGAAGCATCTGGGATGAGCCCATTCGTTTCAACACCAAAGCAAAAGATAGCTGCTCCATGGTGATCTCCGGCCAGACCAACTTCACCAAGCTGCGTGTCTCCTGCAAGAGCAAAGGCAAGTCATACTGGTGTGATTTCCTGGGCAAACCTAACCTATGCAGATCTTATAGCAACAAGCCTCGGCACTATTTTAGTCAGATCATGTGGGACATGAGGAAGCTTCACAACGCCTGCCAGGGACCACGGGTCTACAAACCGCATATGTGCCGCCATGCTTCAGACGAGGCCCTGATGGTGTTCCATGCCTCTTGGCCCAAAATCTCCATCCCAAAACCTACCCAGGCTTCCTCAAACCAACAAAAGCAACAGCAGCAGGTCAAGACCAGCATCACCCCTACCAAACCTCCAAGCTCAAAGCAGCTGCCTAAACCTCAGCAACCAGCCAAACCAGCCTCCAAACCAGTCAAGCCTGCCATTACCAAGACTGTTACACCACGGAAACCTGTAAAGACCATCACAGCCAGACCTACTGTGGCAGACGAGACTCAAGCAACCAAGATGGCAGAGGAATACTGCTGGCAGAGTCTCCAGGGCATCTGCGCATACTTCATTAGCTGGTTCCAAAATTAATTCATCAACATCTCTGGTAAGCACATTGTTATATACTATAGTAAATAATTAGTCAGTGTTTGTAGAATTGTAAATGGAAATTAACTAATGTAAAAAAAAAACTACTAACTATCTATGACTGTAAATAAACTAGCTTGAAGGAACTACATAAATTGCAGGTATTTTACGTGATATCTACTTCTGGTTGTAATTGTTAGCTTTGGCTTGAGGACTAGTACAAGACTAGTGTATTTATCACATGAAAGACTGTAACTCAGAAGCTAGTTAGTGTGAGAAGTTGTGATGTAAGCAGTGGAAAATAATAAGAAAGCTAACCTAACAAATCATCAATCACTGCTTTACACCCACACACAGGGCCGGATTAACATGGCCTGGAACCCCCCCCCCCCAATTCATATTTTCGGTCACACATTGTATATGCCTATATCATTCGTCTCCTTTAATATCGTTGTTCAACTGTGGCTTGGGTGACGTGCGTCTGACGTTTATATACTGAAGGCGGATTTGCCTCACCCAATCAGCGTCCGCTTATTTAAATGTTTATTTTAATCCATTGGATGTTAAGTTTTTTCTTTCTTTTGACCAATTGGGGACCCCCTGGGAGGCGGGGGCCCCTAGGCTGAAGCCATATAAAGCCTGTGCATTGATCCGGCCATGCCCACACACCTACCAAATTTCAACAGGATATTTATGTTACATCTCTGCATCCTTCCAAAATAGCTCAAATAAAATGAGTTAAACAAGTGAATTATATATATATTATGCATTTCCACTGTTGAACAAATTTGAATCTTTTCTCCTTTCTTTAGGTTTAAAGTGTCAGAAAATGTAGATTTGTCTGACCACCAGCCAAGTGTCTTCTCCAGAGACTGCGGATTTGTGTGCATGTGTGTTGAAAATATGGGAAAGACTGTACGTTTGTGGTTTTGTGTGTTTTTATATAATGCTAAGAGACAACAAGAATGAAATAAACATTTTTTTAATATGTTGTTTAATAAAAAACTTTTTTAAAATCTGTGTATTCTGTGTGAATAAAAAAAATCCTTTTTTCTTTCTTTTTTTAAACTTATTTATGCACGTTTGTATATTAATCTAGATAATGCAATAAAGTAGACAGGCAGTGATGCACATAATAACAATAATTGTTTTATAATAATTATTTGATAATTACATTTTTATAGCATTTAGAGTACTCTTGATCTCATGTTCTAGTTGCACATCAGTTTACAACTAAACTATATTAGCTGAAATATATTAGTAAACAAAAATCATTAGAAAGTTATCATAATTCTCTGGACGACAAAAATAGGGAGAGTGCAGTGCCAAAACTAACTGAAACGAGCATGCTTTTTGTTTCACTGGACATGTCAGAGCACATCAACACCACTAGGGGGCAATGGTACATGTCATTTAAAAAGACTCGGATTAATTGGTTAACCTATATGGATTAACGTTTTATATAAAGCAGCCTATTATTGTAATGTAGCAATTTTAAAATTCCTTCGGACACTGGTAAAACATCTATACTATAATTATAGTACTAATTAATATTAGCAATTTATATTTTCCTTGTAAAAAAATATGTAGTCCTACATATATATATATATACACTATATTACCAAAAGTATTCGCTCACCTGCCTTTACTCATTCTATGAACTGAAGTGCCAT
>JAUMHR010000042.1:1142908-1156261 GCA_032361145.1 Enteromius fasciolatus | reverse complement strand
TGTGCTTCTGACGCTTGCTTGTCACACAGAAGAAGAAGAGAGCCGGTATTTACGCTGTTTATGCTTTTATGGTGGCGTCTTTCATCAAAAGAAGATGTTAGACTGCTTATTAATAATACTTAAAAGAGGGCGTCAACCGATGACGTAAATAAGTACTGTACCCAGGGTCTACGTCACGGGGCTACGTCTACGCCACAGGCCTTTTGGGGTTTCATGACCCTTTAAGTCATCTGCTAGCATGGACTAATGGGGCTGTGCTAAGCAGCCAAACCTTCAACCCTACAGTTACAAAGAGACTGGAAATTTTAAGTCTCACCCTGTCATCATGATCCATAGATTTTTTTCTGTATTTTTCTGTATTATCTACAGATTTGCTTCTTTTAATTGTAAATTCCATAAGCTCTCAGCAAACATTTAACCAAAAGAAAGAAGAATGCATGTATTTGTAGCTCAAATCCTTTAGATCTCTGTAATCAAAATAATATGAATTGAATATGCTGCACAGCTGGAAGCTAACACACCTGCCTAACACAAACACACCTTAAAGAACAACAAAGAAATATGACTTGCTTGTAAAATTTCTCTTCATCCCTTGATCCTTTGGTAAATAAGTAATGAAGATGCACGAGGAAATTGGACTTTCATTGATGACTCATTGTTCATGACTCAAAACTCCAGCGTGATTATATATTTCAGTTAAATGTACTTTCTTTTCTATTTAATTTTACTTTGAATTTATTAATATTTAATAAGGTAAAAATCTTAATGCGTCTACAAATACATTTTTTAAGTCTACCAGTCTGGCTTTCTGTCTCTTTGGACCCAATTTCTAACCCCCTCCGCTTCAAAACCTGACCTTAATTAATTAATCTCCAGATAGGCCTAACATTCCATACGTTACTAACATGAATGTATTTTTTGCACTGCTGTTGTACAAGTACTTATTTTACACTTTGTGTGTGCAAATTATATGTATATATATATATATATATATATATATATATATATATATATATACACACACACACAAATAATCGATAAAGCACATTAAACTGATATTAAGAGAGAGGAGGTGGATTTGCGGTTAAGCTATAGAATAAGGGCACAAAGACACATTCACATGGGACCCCTCACCCCTACCACATGAGTGCACACTCACAATAACCCTTTAACAAAACATTTTTACATACCAGGACATATTACACAAGTATAATGGTGAAGTATATACAACCATAGAGCATGCCTAGCGTGACTCTTACATACATGGAATTCAGGAACAGGTTGTGGTCTTGTGAGGCCCCAGGGCCAGGGGACCATCTGTTTGGAAGCCCCTGCACCCAAAAAAATACATACCATACACACAATACTATACATACTTTGGAAAGAATGAGTAACGTTTGCTGCCCACTCTTACTTCTGCTGCTATCTGTCTGTCATCTGCCAAAAATGTCAAATTAATTATTACTATACTTGTGAACTAAGGTGTTGTATTTGCAAGCAAACTGTATTTTATTATTGTTCATAATTGTACATTTTTGGCACTCATCCAAATACAATATGTTGGTTTGTATCCATTTTACTGTAGCAGTACCTTGCACTCAGTTTAGGAGTTCTTGGCACATTATTCATTTTTAATTAAATGTAGTGTTTCTGAGCATGAACGATCACCAGCCTTAATATATTAATAACCCTTATGCTGAGTTCTGGTCAATTTGATCCAGAGAGGATTTTCATTATGCTATATTATAATAAATCCAAACATTGGATTTGAGCTTGGCTTCTTTCAACATTATGGTGAACATTGCCAACATTATCCACAAACGATGTTGATTTTTTTCACTTAAAATATGAGATCAATAAAGGTAATGATCAGTTCCAAAAAAAATACAACACCTATGGTACTTAAAATCAAGGGATAAAAAAGCCTCTTATCTCTTAGTTCAGCCCCTTCAAAAAATGCAAATATATGAATGACGTAAGCAGTGGATTCCTGCATGTGTGCAAGAGCTCATTAAAGGGCTTTTCTCATGTGAAAGAATCTGATTGTCTTGTAGTAAGTGGGTGTGTCACTTGACATAAATACCCCGAGTGAGCTCATTTTGACGTAAACTAGTAAGGGAATCTCATCACACATCTGTCCTCGTAACTCTTATTGGTAAGATCAATTAACTTTTTGGTGTAAAGTCCTATATTAGATTTGGTTTTTTTTAACCTTATAAAAAACCTTACATATTTACTCGAAGCCTCTTGTTTTTTAAAAAACAGGACATAATTTCGTATTTAATCTAATAATTAATATTTCTTAGATCGGTGCATCATTGAAGGAAATGTCTCTCCGTGGGACTCTCGCGCTCCTGCTGTTCCTCGCGTGTCTTTCACGGCTCATCTTCACTGCTGAAAGCATTAGGGGAGCGAGGAGAAAAGGAGAGAGGCAGGTGAGCCGAAGTGATAATACAAAAAGGAATGATACAAAATTTTTGATACAAAAAGGAAGGTTCATAACCAAGGACAACGTGCGGTGCTCGTGGATGGCACGCGGAGAAGACAAGTACACCATGACTGTTACATGCAAGCCTGCAAACGGGGATGGATTCACCTGTAAATATACTGCCAAGCCCGTGACGTGCACCGAATATGGGCTGAATCCCGAGGGCTACTGGAAACAGATTGCCAGATCAGTTAAAAAACAGAAGAAACTCTGCGCGGATCGGCGCGCGATGATACGCGCGGGCATGTGTAAGCGCGCGCCGCTGGATGCGCATTTCAAACTCACCGAAACGTCACAAGCGAAACCACCCAAAACAGAGAAGACGCCTATAGCCACGAACACAACGCCTCCGGACACTAAGCGCCAGTGCACGGAGCGCATTGACCACAGCGAGGTAGCTAAAGAGAAGTGCGGAGATTCCTGGGCGAGTCTCTGCGCGTTTCTCTTCACCGTAATCCAGAGCGGAGACTGCTGAGCGCGCGCGTGTATGTATGCGTTTGTGGGTACTGTTATATGCTACTATTGGTGGTTTTTAAAGGTGTAAAACATTTTATTGTAAACACAAAAATGCACTGTACTGATTCTGATAATTTGGTAAGGTGTGACATGTCTATTTATATTATGCTGAATATTACAATTTTATTGTATATTTATTAAAGGGGCATTTTGAGGGATGTAGGAAAAGTAAATAATTTAGATGTTTTGAGTTTTTTTTTATTTCGAAGTGAAAATTTTAAATAGTCCCTTGGATACGACGACGTCCCGTTACTTTTATGACTATTAGGCTATAAATCAGTTGTTTTATATCTTTCTGTAAATTTGTTTTTTAAAAAGAGTAAAATAGGCCCTTTAAATAATTGTGTTTTAACAGCTACATTTGCAAATGTGTACATTTATTTTTTATAATAATAAACTGGGTTATGTTTCATCCTCACTGTCCCCTTCATCATCATCTCGTTTTAATATCCAGATGTTGTTACACAGCAAATGTGCATAATTGTCGTCAGTCTACTGTAAAATGCAAGACTTATTGCATTGTAACTGTATTTATTTTTATTTTATGAAAGATACCCTATTTTTACCTAATGGCACAAAATGTTCTACAAGCTTAATTTTTAAAATGCAGCTTTGAGGGAGAGATGATTATGAAAATTAGCATTTTTATTTGGATTTTCATTCAGGATGTTTTAAAATGAAACTTCCTGTTCATAAGCTTTTGAGGATGCTGTCAGATCCTAGTATTCTAAAAACCCTCCCCTACACACACACACACACACACACACACATAAACGTTCATTGTCTGTGGGGCAGCGGAAGAGATAAGGTAACCACAGATTCCAAACAGGTGTGTCTCTTTCTGTCAGTGTGTGTTTACCTGCATATTTGATGAGGCGCAAATGACTCAACAAATATAATAATACTGTACCATACATTTTTGGGTCCCCATAAGGAAAACAGTGTATAAAACACACACACACACACAAAAAAGTTATGGGGGGTACAGTTTGCACAGTATAAAAACCATTATGCTTATGGAAACAAACCTCATAAAACATGGACCTATGTGTGTGTGTTGACTGAAGTAATCGAAAACAGCTTATAGAATAAAAAATTCCAATAGCATAAGGTTCTGCAGTGTTTCTTGCATTTATAAAATGAAATAATGAAATTAACTGATGATGAAAATTAAACAAGAAAATTAAAACTTTTATAGGTTTCAGGGTTAGCAGGTGTTACTTGGTCCAGGAGAGTGCAGAGCTTAGCTCCAACTTGTCAACATACCTGCCTGGAAGTTTTAACTATACCTAGAAAGACCTTGATTAGCTGGTTCAGGTGTGTTTAATTAAGTTGAAGCCAACCTCTGCAGGACCTCCAGGACAGAGTCTGGTGACCCCTGGTATAAAGTATGTGCTCAAATGAAGCTTGACAATAATCACATGACCATAATTTGTAAGGAAATAATACATTCCATTTATATGACATCATATTAAGATATGTGACAAATCATCCTTTGGGGTCAAAAAGGCAAGGGTTTGTAATATGTGTTTGTTTTTGGAGATACTTTATCACTGTGCATTTATAAGTTGGCTCTCTTTCTATGGTTAATATGTAATCTTTTATGTTACCTACAGAGGTGATCAAAGATATTTACTGAGATATTCTGAGTAATTCTTAAAGAGAGTTACTGTTCGAAAAACTTCACCCAGTCATTTTTATACTGTCATGAACATAATTACAAATACTAACTACTGAATGAAATATTTTCACCCAATCGCAGACTTAATGCATTAATGACTTCTTTCCAAATACGATTTCTAAATATGCTGATTTTAGAAAGATTTATTAATCCATAGTACCTTTATTACAAAAACTAAATAAAAATCTTGTCCCTTATAAAAATCATACCAAACTGGAACTGTCCGACCTAATCAATAGGCAAGCCTTTAAAACACATAGGCACGTTTCCACAGACTGACTGGATGTGAAACTAATGAAAAGAAAAAGAAAATGAAAAATAGTATGCCTAATAAAAACAAAACTCGTGATATTGATTGACTTTGACCAAACACCCCAAAGTCAATATTTTGCGTATAAATTGTACACCAAATAAAAACGAAAACATTTAATCTTTATTTGGCGTAGCCTACTATTTATACTCACATTCGTGAGCCTCAGATTCATAAAACCGCACACACTGTAAACTTGAATACCTGAGGTGCAGCAGATCACACACACACCTTTTCTGTCCTACAAAAGATCCCATGAAATGTTCCCTTCCCACCGAAGTTTGGAAAACATTACATTACCCAGAACTAAACCCATAATGAAACTCATTCTTCTCACCTAAAGGCCAAATAATTGCTCTGTCACATGACCGCCCATGACATTTCCAGTACCAAGAATACTTTTTCTTTCATTTTAGTTTCCCATGGGCTCTCAGGCAGACACACACAAAAGCTGAACATACATGTCTATTCTGTGACAAATCCTCGAGGTGGTCTAGCATGTGTGAACATGTGTAATACAACGGAGGGTGCAGATGTGCACACGATCAGCAGGAAGCATCAACAACACAGGCTCACAGCACTGGATTGAAAGAGGATCAGTGGGAAGCACGCTCATACATCTTGTAGACATTTACTTCCTACCGACATGAAATTTAAAAAGACAAACTAAGAACTTGACATCTCAACATACCTGTATTCTTTCTGTTGTTTAGTATTCATTTAGTAGTTATGATAGTGTTAGATGTGCGGCCATCGCATCATCAATTCAGCATTTTAGCCTGCCCAGAATAAATTGTGCACACTGAATTGGTGAATTTTGTAGTCCACTGATAGTCTGAATTGATTCACTGTAGATTTTGTTCAGGCAGCGCTTGAGATGATTAATAATCTCGTCATGTTTGCAGTGTCAATCATATCTACAAAGATATTTGTGTAATTTCATGACATGGTCTATATGCAGCAATGGTTTAGCTCTAAATTAGACGGGCTATGTGTCATCTTCTTTTAGTCCACCTGGTGAAATCAAAGCAATCCGGGTCTAATTTTAACGGTTTGGCTATATCCCTATACCAGACCTTTGAAGAGCAAAGACTAAATAGCCTTAAAATTGTTTACATGTCATTTTTTGCCCAAGCAGCTTCTAATTAAATGCATGTAAGTTTTTTAAACATTTAAATAGCATTATTTTATAGTTTAATTATTCTATAGCATTATTTATTATTGCTTAAATTATTTAAATGTTTCAAAAATTAATTACTTGCGTTTGATAATATGATCCACAAGCTGTTAAATGTTACAATCATGTACAATATATGATATTATAGATAATATCCAACTGTGTTTCATTTTGTAAACAAAAATGCAGTTACTATTCCCAGCCTCTAGATGTGCTGCTGAGACGCGAGGCACCAGAGAAAACAGTGTTGCTTTTTGAATGTTTAGACGAGAGAGACTTTTATCAGGAGAGCAGCGGACAAATAAACGATGAAGGACATTTCTACTTGGTCTTGTAAGTATCTGTGTTTTCGTTTTGATATGATCATTATTTATTTGTTAGGAATTTATTGTTAACGTCAGTGAAACGTAACTGGCCCACAGTTCAGCATGTGTTCAGAGGATTAACTACACAATATAACAGATAATACAGTAAACATGTTATCATTTGTACCTGTTTAAAAACCAAAAAAAATATGGAATAAAGACTTTTCTTCTCACTGGTTTGTCTGCATTACTTTTGTTTGCTGTTGGTGATCTTTGTCTGTTGACTACGTTTAATAAAAGCTTGCAAATGGATCTGAGCGACTCTGAGTCTGGATTACACAGAGGAATGCTGTATTGAGGTAATCAGCAACACTACCTTACACTTCCATGCCCCTCATGGACATAAAGCCAACAGAAACGGTGAATTAAAAGAGGTGAGTGCCTCTCTGCCCTCATTTTGCCAGTTAGAATTATTTAAAACCAGACTTTCTTTCCTCCGGTAGAAGACCTTATCCACTGTAAAAATGGTACACTTGTTGATTATAATTTTTATTTTATTATTTAAAACAAACCCCACTAACTATAGTTTTCTTTTTAAACTAGGTTTGTTGTTCACCTATGGAGTCACTGGAAGCGGTAAAACATACACAATGATTGGCTCACCTGGGGAAGGTGGGCTGGTACCACGTTCCCTTGACATGCTTTTTAACAGCATTGGCCCCTACCAGGCCAAGAGTTATGTAAGCAAATTCATCAAGTTCACTTATTCTGTTATGAAAACTTCCATCCTTGAGCTATATTGATCCTTCCCTCATTAGGTTTTCAAGCCAGATGAAAAAAATTACATGGAGGTGTGCAATCTATTAGAAATCCATGCAACTCGACCTAAGGTCCCACCAGCAAAGTTAGTTAAACTAATTAAAGTTACAAATTGCATAATCTGTTTTAAATTTAAATATATATTGAGTTTGCTAACCTTCATGACACCCTCATTCCATGTACCCCTCAAGTTGCTGTGGCAGCCCTCGACGGCCAACCCTTAGGGTCCGACAAAGTTCTTCACCGAACAGAACAACTCACCCTCCTTACCAGCGCACTGCACAAGGAATCCATACAATTTCATGTCATTCATTCACCTAACCACCCGGTAATCCTAGGACATCCCTGGCTCACCACACACGACCCTGTCACCTCTTGGAGGAGCGGAGAAATAATTCAATGGTCGTCTGATTGTCAACAACTTTGCTTATCACAACCACAAAAGTACACCCTCACCACGCCAGTCAACACTGGAGACACCGAACCCCTGGACAACCTACCAGCACCATATCAAGACCTTCATCTCGCCTTCAGCAAAACTCAGGCCACCCAGCTTCTGGCACACAGAGAAACGGACTGTGCTATAGACCTTCTCCCTGGTGCTCTCCCTCCTTGGGGCAGGGTTTACCCCCTCTCACAATCCGAAACTGACAGCATGAAACAATACATCGAGGAGGAGTTGGCTAAGGGGTTCATTCGTCCCTCTACATCCCCTGCGTCGGCGGGGTTGGATCCCTGCGGCCTTGTATTGACTACCGTGCTCTAAACGGTCTAGACAGTCAAATTCAGATACCCCCTGCCACTCATCCTGTCATCACTAGAACAACTGCGCTCTGCCCGCATCTTCACCAAGCTAGATCTTAGGAGCGCCTACAACTTAATCCGCATCCGGCAGGCAACGAGTGGAAAACAGCCTTCTCTACAACCTCTGGTCACTATGAGTATATTGTTATGCCCTTTGGGTTTTCCAACAGTCCAGCAGTCTTCCAAGCCCTGGTCAATGATATATTTCGGGATATGCTTAAAAAGTTCCTGATCGTCTATATTGATGATATGTTAATCTTCTCGGAGGACTAACAAAGTCATGTTCAACACGTTCGTGCTGTCCTGAAAAGATTAATCCAACACAAACTCTATGCCAAATTAACGAAATCTGAATTGCATCTCTCCACAATATCCTTCCTGGGATACATCATCAGTGAGAAAGGAGTGACCATGGACGACACCAAGGTTACAGCTGTTGTCAACTGGCCCAGACCCCAGACTATAAAAGAACTACAGAGATTTCTGGGCTTTGCCAATTTGCCCCACTAACCTCACTCACTCAAAAAGGATCCTATGTACTCCAGAGAACGAGGAGGCATTTATAGAGCTAAAGCAACGCTTCACAACTGCTCCCATCCTGCGTCATCCCGACCCCTCTCGTCAATTCATCTTGGAAGTCGACGCATCCAATACAGGTATGGGAGCCGTTCTCTCTCAACGACATGGTGAGCCCGCAAAGATGTTCCCTTGTGCTTTCTTTCCAAAAAACTAGACTCTGCTGAACGGATTACGATGTGGGTGACCGGGAGCTCCTGGCCATGAAGGCGGCCTTAGAGGAGTGGAGGCATTGGTTGGAGGGAGCTTCAGTCCCCTTCATAGTTTTAACAGATCACAGGAATCTGGATTACCTTTGGACGGCCATAGGTTTGAACTCATGACAGGCAAGGTGGTCACTGTTTTTCTCAAGATTTGAATTCAGCATAACATACCGCCCGGGTTCCAAGAACGTTAAGGCGGACGCGCTATCCCGCCATTTTGACGATCATCATGAAACCAACCCTGTCTCTTCTATCATCCCTCCACACCTTATAGTAGCTGTTCAGTGGGACATAATTGCCGAAATCAATGAAGCCCAGGCCAACGACTCCACTCCCGAGGATTGTCCACCTGACCTCATCTACGTGCCTGAACCCCTGCGCTCCTGGCTTCTTCATCTAGTTCATGACAGTCCCAGCTCCGGGCACCCGGGTATTCAAACCACTAAAGACCTGCTGTCCAACAAATTCTGGTGGCCCACACTCTCCTCGGAAGTCACAAACTTTGTTCAGAACTGTGCTACCTGCAACATCAGTAAATCTTCCCGACAGAGACCCGCTGGGCTACTTCAGTCACTCCCCATTCCCCAACGACCATGGTCGCACATCGCAGTGGATTTCGTCACGGACTTACCAGTCTCCAACACCTTTACTACTATCACTACTCACTGTGATAGATCGCTTCTCTAAATCATGCAGATTCATCCCTCAATCCAAACTTCCCACCGCCTGGGAGACAGCCAAATCTCTCCTTCAAAATGTCTTCCGGTTCTATGGTCTTCCCGAGGATACCATGTCAGACCGGGGACCCCAGTTCATTTCCCGTGTCTGGAAGGACTTCTGCTCTAAACTTAACATCAACATGAGTCTCACGTCAGGATATCACCCGCAAGCCAACTGTCAAGCCGAGAGGTTTAATCAAGAATTAACTCGTTTCCTCCGAACCTACTGCCATCAGAACCAGCAGGACTGGAGCGAGTATCTTCTTTGGGCCGACTACGCCCAGAATTCGCTAAGGAAACCCGCAACCAACCTCACTCCATTCCAGTGTGTACTTGGATTTCAACCGCCCCTCTTCCCATGGACGGGAGAACCTACTCACCTACCAGCTGTCGACACACGGCAACGGAGCGAGGCTACCTGGGAAGCTGCTCATGTACACCTCCAAAGAGACATACGCCGGGTTACCCAACTAGCCAACCATCACCGTGTCACCCTTATCAAGTCGGACAGTGGGTCTGGCTCTCCTCCCGTGATCTTCGTCTCCGTCTTCCCTGCAAAAAGCTCAGTCCGAGGTATGTGGGTCCTTTTCAGATCATTAAGCAAATTACACCAGTTTCATTTCGTTTACAGTTGCCCAATAATTACCGTATCTCACCCACGTTCCATATTTCTCCTCCCATATTTCTTCTCGCTGCTGACCCGGGAGGAGAGAGGGACCAGGAAGAGGACGCCACTGCAGAAGTCCCTCTTCCACTGCCTGAGGGCGACGACATCTATCGGGTCAACCAAATCCTGGACTCCCGATGTCGGGGCAGAACTCTCCAATACCTGGGGCCGGTTGCACAAGCTGGAAGTATGCCCAGTCGTAAGACTAGTCTGGACGTCCTGCGTAGAATTTATACCCTACATCTGAGACTAAATCTTATGCCTAGTCAGAGGTAGGTGTAAAGTAAAAATCATGATTTGCTCCGACATTATTAGTTTTTAGGATTCATGTCTGTTTGTTAATTATTACATCAGACAATCACAAAGCTCGGTGTTGGTTCCATCTCCAAAACCATTATTTTTCAGGAAATAAAATAACGGCATATTTTCTGAGTTATTAAACATTGTATGGTGAAAGTTGGTATCTTATATTGCTATCATATGCTGTTGTGTACCAACATTAACACAACATTTCCCTAAAATAATGTTTTATCGGAGATACAAGATTTATAACTTTGGGAGCAGGGAGATTATACGCTCTCATTAATATGAACGGTAGGGTTACAGACGTCGCTGCTGCCGGTGTTGTGTTCATCAAAATCTGCGGTCACCTTGAACCTTTTGACAAGAGACAAGGCTTTACGAGGTAATCAAAGCTAATAATTGCAGTTTCATACATCTTCCTAAACTCCATTTTAAACATTAAAGCTATAAGTGATGCAATACCAAAATAAAACAAAGACGCTGTCTATAGGCGGAGATTAATCTGCACGCAAAGAAAATTTAATTAAAATAGTTCAGTTTTGTGTTAAATGTCAAAATGATTATATTTCATTACGTTTAAATGTCCATATGTTTAGAAACAATTATCAGAATTCTCTTTACACATACTTAGAAGAAACAGTTCACCCAAAAATGTTTAAAATAACATGAGGAATAATGCTGACCTCAAATTAACAAGGGTCTACTATTACTACTAGTTAAAATGACTGCAAGTAAAAATAAATCAAATTACGCACACACACACACACACACACAAACACATGAGCATGTTTTTGATTCGCCGATACTGTGGATCATATCATGCCAATGGCCAATAAGAAATACTCAACATCTGATGACAGTTACTGCTGTCTTTCTTTCCTACACACACCCAAAACAATATTTATATTGTGCAATTTATACCACAACACAGTTAACGGTCAAAGTTTAAGATCATGTCATCGTGCAGTTAAGACCAGCTTTTTGGACCTCACCATTTTGCAAATGTCATTTTTAATATACTGTAGCCTAACTTGTAAAGTCTTTCTGTCAGTAACTCTGTCAGTATTATGCCAAATATAATTACAATTGACAATTGTGACATTCTGTTCCTGTCTAGTCCTGTCTCCCCCTTTGTCTGTGTCCTTTTGGTTTCGCCTTAATTAAGTTCAATCGTCTCACCTGTTTTGTGCACCTGTCCTCACCTTAGTTCTTGATTTGTTTGCCTTTAAATACCTCTGTCTTTCTGTTTGAAGTCTTGTCTCGTTACGTTGCTGTGTGAACCTTATCGTGTGTGAGTAACTGTCGCTGCCCCGTCAGCATTTTTGTTCTGTTCTGGTTCGTATTAAAATGTCTGCAAATTGAAATTCCTGTCTCCTCCGTTCTCTGCCTCGCTGAGAGGCGCGGCAACGCCACACAACAAACTCACTTTGTTACAAGTATTCAGTTTAAATAGATATTAAATGTAATTTATTCCTGTAATGGCAAAGCAAAATTGTCAGCAGTTATAACTCCAGTCTTTTTTGTTATATGATTCTTCAGAAATATAACATAACGATAAACATGTAACATAACACATGTAAATGTGAAATACAAAAGTCTTGCCATTTATGAGAAAGGAGGAAGGACAAGAAATACATTTTTATATTGCAGATTGAGGACCATGAATTCTTGCACCCACACTATTTAAGGCTGATTTGTAATTCAGAGCAAGTGAAGTGAATCCTGAAGCTGCAGGCTAACTAACAAGAGCTTGTTTAACAATAAGATAATCTCTATGGTCACTTTGAGCCAAAGGAACAGTTAGACAGGAACACAGTGCACTTCTCATAGTATCAACTACAGTTCAGACATCAGTGTGTGGGTGGGTGTAAAGGGAAGGTTCAAGTCTATTCAAGTTGCAGCTCAAACAGACCCAGGTATTCACTGGAATTGAGCAGACTCTTTTCACTCACATTACACATATTTGCGAGTGTGTGTGTGCGTGTGTGTTCACCTGTGGAATATCTCTTCCTTTCAAAGATCGTGTTCTTACATGACTACTGTTGCACCTGGGTTGCCGGAGGAACTAAGAGATCAAAGTCATATGATTTCCTGAAAAGGGGAGGAGGGTTACCTTCCCACAAACTTACAGAAGCATGGGGTCATCCACAAAGTTTCCACAGATACTGAATATAAATATCTAAATGTCATGCATACATTTATAACGTGCGCGCACACAAACCAATATTGTGTCATTACCATAAAACTGTCAACATACAAGCTTAATTCATCATGACAAACGCTTTCATTCATTCACACACATGGGAGGTGTGCATTGTTTGGTGGGCTGGGTTTTACATTTATTGTTCCATTGGCTTGAGGTGGCCTGACAGTCCCACCCCTGAATTCAGACAGTCTGATTGGCCGATATCTTGCTATGAAGTCACACCTATTGGAAGGTGAAAGTGACATACAGTGGGGCAAAAAAGTATTTAGTCAGACAACAATTGTCCAAGTTCTCCCACTTAAAATGACGAGAGAGGCCTGTAATTTAGGTGTACCTCACCTATGAGAGACAAAATTAGACTTTTAAAGAATTTATTTGCAAATTATGGTGAAAATAACTAATTGGTCAATGACAAAATTTCACCTCAGTACTTTGTTATATACCCTTTGTTGGCAATGACAGAGGTCAAAAGTTTTCTGGAAGTCTTCACAAGGTTTTTTTTACACACTGTTGCTGGTATTTTGGCCCATTCCTCCATGCAGATCTCTTCTAGAGCAGTAATGTTTTGGGGCTGTCGCT
>JAUMHR010000042.1:1129379-1140383 GCA_032361145.1 Enteromius fasciolatus | reverse complement strand
AGGTCACCGTGCTCTTAGGAACTTAAGTAATGCATCTTATGAGTCACAACCACACCCACGTTTCCTCTGCAGCCAGTGCTCTGACTCTTTAGGAAGATGTGCATTTAACTTTTACACGTAGTAGTTTTTCCACATGGAAACTTTGAGCAACTACCACAAACCTACGGAGGCCATGTGTTTTGGGGAGGCGGGGGATGATATACTGGATGTGCACATACCATACAAGTCATTCAATACCACATGTAAAAATTAATGTAAAAATTTTTTATATATGATTTATATTTACTTATTATCTGCCTCCTATTTGTGATTTAAAGATAAGACTGTCCACTCGTATTCAGAAAGTTATGCAAGACACCATAAAAACGTCTTTAATGACAGAATGATGTAACAAAATCTTGTGAGAACAGAGTAAAAATCAGGCTTTTAACATTTTTCAAACATTTTAACAAACTTCAATTGAAACACGCTCTGTTAGCATCTGTTTGTTGATCAAAGGAGTCACAGGAAAAGGCACAGACACACTGGTTTGTTCTTATCCCAGTTAAGTCCCTTGGGTGAGAACTATACTACTGACAAAAGCCCTCAGCAACACCTCATTAAAAAGCTGATGCTGGTAGGTCACATGACAATGGCAACATGAAAAATGTAGCTTGTTGCATTGGTAATTTTTTTTACTATATAGAACTAGAGTGCAGTTTTAAAGTGATTATTATTGTTATTATTATTATTATTATTATTATAGGTATGCGATTATTTACAGTATTCCTGAATTTAGACCCACATATTAGCACATTACTATTACTATTTCATCATATCCTTCTGTTGCAGGAGTAGTAAGAGTAGTACGCTATAATGTGATTCTGAGTTTGGCATGTGCCAAAGTCAGATGCAGTTAAGCCCCCAGAAATTTTCCAATAAGCAAAATGATCGTGTCTATTGTTTACAAACTTGTGAGTCTAAATCAGCTGCTGTCTGTCACACAGCTATTACTTCCAATTGCTACTCACAGCTTTTTATTAGATAAACTAAATGACATTCTTTGGTTTAGGATAGGCAATGTATTGTTCGTCTCAAGCCTAAGTTAATATCTTAGCCACAGGAATGTGTTGAATAACTCTGAATGCTTTTTGTGGTCATTTTAAAAATGTGCATCCATCCATTCAAAATCTAGGTCCAAACAGAACAGATTCAAGCTTTTGCATAATGGCAACACACAAACTGATTTATTTAAATCATTTCATCTGCTATGTTACCAAAAAAAAAAAAAAGCAAAATATGACTCAGATCAGATTGCAAATCTGTCTATGGTGTGAACTCGCTAGATAAAGCTGAAGTGAAAGCTAATTTACTGACAAAACAAAAGCAAGTTATTGCACTACAATATAGCTCAATACAAACATACTGTGCAGGTTTCTCCAATTACTTCCATGCACACAATATTTTTTGACCTGCTCAAGGCTCAGTGTGAGCTGCCAGGTGGAGTCATGTTACTCATGTTACCATACAATAGAGTGAGCAAACATATTTGACGTATACAAATGTATGGAAATTAAGCAATATTAATTTACCTACTGCATGTTTTCCAGTCTCCCTGGTTTAAACAGCTAAAAATACATTATTATGCAATGCAACTGCAGCTTTCACTCTAATGAATAAACAGGTCGGTATTGCACTGATAGTAGCCTTAAACATCACAACATTACTAACATTGCCAAGTATTTTTATTATCCGCCACGTTATTATAATCCATCAGTTTACTTTAAGAACAAGGGTGAAGTTAAGGAATTAGGAGATGAGAGGATGCCAGAGTGGAGAAACTGGGAGGGAAAGAGACAGGAACGCCCTTTGGGTCGTTTAGCCCACGCGAATGAGTCATCGCTGCTCTCATTTACAACTATTTTGTATATTTCTTTTCTAAACATTTGCGCAAATTTGTGAAAACCTAAACTCTTTCTGCAATAGTTGTAGTCGATAAAACATAGTTATGTAAACAGTTTCCAGAAACACGTGTCGCTTATATTGTTGGTTAATAAAGAAGCATCTTTTCATTCTGTAGGAAGTGTTTGATAGCGGAACAACGAGTGAAGTTAACCGAAGTTATATGGTTCCTCTGCCCCTTTAAGCAATGTTTTTTTCCTACGCAGCAAATTATGGGCGTCGACACAGAAACTGTCGGAAATGTAACATTATTCTCTTCAGAAGATCATATATCGGCAAAAATAAAGGCTTGTTAAAACTCAATACATGCTAAAATTATGATAGACTACAGCAATAAACAAATAACTTACCATCTTTGGATAATAGCCTACTTCAGAGAGCTTGAAGCTAAAAAAACAAAAATGACAAAATAATAGTGGAGTAATAAACATTTATTCGAATATAAAGCATGTATAAAGTTATAAAAAGCTTAGTTTATCAAGCACTGAGATAGGAAAGAAATGTTTAAAAGATTTTCGGACAGGTAGAGTAGTACCTGTGTAAGTTACTCTATAGAAATATAAGCATGAAAACTTTAAAGATTAGTATTTAAGCGCAGTTTTCATTTACTTACAGAGAGAAGAGTTTTAGTTCAGGAGGAGATAACTGCAGTACGGACCGAAACAGCAGCAGGAATGAAATACGCTAGTAGGAGGATTAAATCTGACTAACGTTACTATGTGTTGAGCCACACCCTGGCAAATGAGCCAGTCGCTGCGACTTGTGGGTAATGGTGTTTCTGCTTTATTCTTGTATTTCAGCACATATGTGCATATGAATGCAATGAATCACAGCTCAGGACCAGGCATTTCAGAATACTGATTTTCTTTTTCTTTTTTTTCTCCGCATAATGCAAGACTGAGACAAAATTGTTAACATAAACGTTTAAACCATCCAAGACACTGGTTTGTGAAATATGATGCAGTTGTCCTCCGCCCTGTTGGTCAACAAACGGTTGTTTCAGCTGGTGCTCTCAGTGATTAATAAAACAAACAGAGAAAAACTATTTGCCAAGCAACATAAGTCTATTCAAACACATTATGAGGTGTCACATGACACAACTTTTTTTAAGAGGGGGGGATGGGGAAGTACAAATTGTTGATTATTTTCACATGGATGCATGCAGACTTGCTGATCAGATATCAGCCCCAAACACAAATGAAATGCATATGTACTTAAAATACCAGCATTAAAAATTTAGAATACAGTTAGCCACAGCTGAATATATAAAAGCCCTTGTCTTTACAACAATCACAACATTTCAGGTCAAATTGTCTGTAATATTGTCTGTAATCTCGATACTGTGTGCACACGTATACCGTTTATTCATCTGCAACAACAAAATCTCAAAATGACAGTTAAAACAGCTGATAAATCATCATAATAACGCACAAGTAGGCTAACCCGCATGACTCCAGTCCATCATTTGACATCTATTGAATCAAAAAAGTTCTGTTAAAAGTTAAATGCTTTCAATAAACAAATTCATAATATCAGTTTTGAGCCTTGTCAGTTCCTGGATGGGAGACCTTCTTGGGAAAACTAGAAGAGGTGTTAATGAGGCCAGCATGGGGTGCTCATGCTGTGGTCTCTGTGGGTCCTAAAGCCCTAGTGACTGGGATACTGTACTGTCGAAAGCCACAGTCCTTGGGACGTTAAACCAAAGTCCTGACACAGTTAAAACTCCTTCTCCTGTCCACCAATAAACTGCCTGCTGCTGTCACATAATCCAGGTGGATGCAGCACATTGGTGGTTGTTGAGGAGATCCCTCCTTCACAAAGTGCTTTGGGTACCCAGAAAAGTGCTTTGAAAATGTAGCATAATTATTATTACTTAATTAATATTACTGTCTCCAGTAAAAAGAAAAGGCTGAATCAGGAGAAAAATACGAAAAGAATTGTAGGCTATTATATATTGTATTATTCTATCAAATATTCTAAACAAACGTGTCAGTAGGTTTTGACAACATATTTCACTGGAGGAAACATATAGATTATGGACTGATATTTTGTCCAGAAGAGAATAATTGAAATTAAATCACCTCAATGAGGGCATATCCTACAAATACACAGCTTTCCACTTCAGATGTTCACTGATGGGCTGTCGCATAGAATACTTGCATGCTATTGTGATGTTTTTATCAGGGGCTGAATGTACAAAGCTGATCAAGGTAAAATTTTGGTCTTAAGTGTGTCAAAATCCTAAGAATTATGTACTTTTAGACTTAAGAATAAGAGTGATTTATAAAGCTTTTTTTATAAGTGTTAAGACTTGGTCTGAGCTCCTAAATTATTTAAGAGAGCTGGAGAGGTCCTCTATAGTTAGGAGTAACAAGATGGCAGCAAAGAGGAGGAGACAAACACTTTCCAATGAAGATATAACATTTTGGAGTTATATGATGGAGTTGATGAAATGATGCTTCAAGTGATCAAATAAGAAACTTAAATACCTTCCACTCTACAAAGCAATGCTCTAACTGGAGAAATGAAAGTAGTACGTTAATTTTATTTTTTTAGCAATGCACTGACACAATGACCAGGGTCTTAAATATTTGTGGCACTTAAACAACTAAGCAAAACTGCGGCCAAAATTGATGTGTGAATTATTATTATTATTAGGCCTATTATTTTTTAATGACCCCACATTTCACTTAATCAAAAACACTGACCAGTGTTGCTACTGTAACTGCTTTCAATTGAAAGTACTTTTTCTTTCAAATATAAATTTCACTGATTAATAGCAGTGAATCAATCATTTTTAATCAATGATTTTTTAGTAATTTGCTAGTCATTCAATCCTCATTCTTTTTTTAGATGAAGGGTCAGAATCTAATCAGTTTAAGGTTAAGTGTATAAACTGATGTTACAAACACAGAAACAGGAGTGACAGTAAATACACTTAAATTGGACAAAGCATTAAAAAGTGCAAGTCATCAGCTGTAATTTCAACAGAACCAAGTCAAGTAAAGTGTTATGTGAGTTGGGTAAAGTTTTGAAGAATTTTGTCCTTCAGTTCTGATTTATGCTGATTCGAGTCATTAAGTACTCTTAATTCATAATTTAGACGATACTATATAATGTAAAATGTCACCGTTTTTTTGTTTTTGTTTTTTTGTAATCAAACGATTCATCTGAGCTGGAGAACTCTGGTAGCTTCCAGAATCGGCCGATGGCGGACCGGTCTATTGCTGGAGAATCTTTGCTGGAGAAACCAACTTTTCTAATTTCTCTCTGTTCCGTTTTACGTTGACGTTTTCCAACACTCAAAAATATAGAGAAAAAAACACTAGCAGGGTGAGTAAGTGTGTCAGTAGTTTATAAATAGCTCGTGCATCTGGGAGGACACCCCTCCGGTCTGAGTAAATGGAATATGACCGGTCGCATATATGGTCCTCGTGCTTCTTCTGTCTGGTTTGTGTTTTCTCGGGCGGCGCCTTTCTGAACTCTGGGAGTGATTCTCAAGACCGTCTACAATCATGGAGTGGAAACCTATGGAAATAAACCCGGAGGTTTAACGCTTTATCATGGTTTAGCCTCGCTAGCTGATTTGTGTATCGTACACGCTTTCGGTTTCTCTTGACTGCTCATGACCGACATATTTGTGCGCTTGTATTGGTTTCAGATGCTGAATAAGGTACGTTCGCTGAGTCATAGGATGAAGTGATGGTGAGACTCTGCTGGACAGGTCTGTAGCGTCTGGGACTTAACTGTCATGGACCCCAATGTGAAATCAAAGGGCGTGGACTCACACACAGCATCACTTGCTATGCACAATATCACGAAGAATTTTTATATGCGTGCTGAACGCAATAATGTGTCATTTTGCATAATATGACAGTTTGTCGCTTATAACACACGGTCATTTAAAACTTTGAGTACGCAATATCGGATATCGATTTTAATTGACAGCGGGTCTCGAAAAATTCGTGTTTTTTTTCATAAACCCCTTTTATGTGATTCTGTGTAGGTGTTAAGGAAGTTGGGTGTAGGCTCGAGTTATCGTTTTGTGGATGTTTTGGGTCTGGAAGATGAGTCTTTGTCAGGGGTGCCCTCACCCTGCTGTGCCATGATGCTGCTCTTCCCTTTAACGCAACAGGTACGTACGACGCACCACGCACGCTGACACGCACACAAAGCTTTACAGTAAACGCGGGCGTGGTCACCCCTCACGTGAGGAATCGGTACGTCAAAAACTTGTAGATGCTCAGTGTAGTTTATTATAGATGAGAAATAAAATGTCTTGTTTGCTCTTGTGGGCTTTTGATAATTATCAGTACTTCATTTGAGCAGCTTATTTGCAGTACTCGCATAATGTACCACATTAATTGTATAACTTTAACCCTCATCTCCCTCCTTTGTTTTTAGCATGAGGATTTTCGCTCCAAACAGTCTGTTGATGACTCTAAAAGTGTGTATTTTCTGAAACAAACTGTGGTCAACTCTTGTGGAACTGTGGGTTTGGTACATGCTGTGGCTAACAACCAGGACTGTATTCATTTTGGTCAGTGAAAACATGTACTATAAAATTCAACTCGTACACAAGATGTTTAAGATGCTAAATAGAGCTAATGGCATGGAGTAAAAAAAGAAAATAATGGATTTTTATTTAATTTATTAACCCTTTACAGTCATCATTTGTTAACATAAATGTATTAACTAACTTGAACAATACGTTACGATATTTATTCATCTTTGTTACCATTAGTTAACGCATTCATTCATTGTTACTTCATGTTAGCTCACAGTGCATTAACTAATACTAACATACACAATTGAATAATTACTTAAGCAAGATTAATAAATGCTGTAGACGTATTGTTCATTCTTGGTTCATATTTACTAATGTTGTTAACTAATGAACATTATTGTAAAGTGTTTTTTATTTATAATTTATTTATCTTTGCACAATTTGACTAGTTAACAGTTACTCCTAGCCATGTTAATCTGCAACAATTCACATAAGCTGTTTTGTATAGCTAAAAATAGCTGGAAGTGGCGCCAGAAGCCAGACACATTACAAACTTGGTAGGCTAATTGTCATGCTCTTATGTGAAAAATAAGTGGATGGGTTTAGATTGGTGAGAGAGACAGATTTCGTATTTTCCACTCCTGTCTATAGACAGTGGCTCTGCGCTGAAGAAATTTCTAGAAGCCACCTCAGGGATGTCTGCCGCAGAAAGAGCCAAAGAACTTGAACAAAATAAGGTATTGTATGTTTTCATTAAAAGCTGCACTAAACATGTGCTTTGCCACATAATATTTAAAAAACAAAGATTATCTTCAGAAGTGTTACAAAGTTCACGTGACAAAGGCCTACTTAATTTTTTTTGTGAAGTATTCAATACAACCAATAGGTGGTACTATTGTACTGTTTTTATTTCAGTTTGGTTAAATGCATTCAAACTTGATTTCTTCTTTTAAAATTTAATTTACCGTTTTATTCAGGCCATCCAGGAAACTCATGATGCAGTTGCTGATGAAGGACAGTGTCGGGTAAGATAACGTCATGCATTAGCAAATGCTAAAAGTAATGACTAAACTAAATTGTTGTCTTTTTATATTTATTTTATTTCTTTCCATCTTTCTTATTCTAACAGCCAGAGGCAGACAAAGTCAACTTCCATTTCATTACATTTGTCAATGTAAATGGTCAGCTTTATGAGCTGGGTAAGTGGATGACATAAATCGGGGTGTGCTGTCTGTTTTTGTGTCAATGAGTTGCATTTAAACTCATGTCTGAGAGAAAGTGTTTTGCTGTCTCAGATGGCAGAATTGATGGGCCTGTGAGTCATGGACCTACAAAACCAGAAAGCTTTGTCATGGTAAGCACACATTTTCCTAGGTATGGGTGTTTGTAGTTAATGGCAACTGTAGCATGTTCTCTTATAAACTGTCATTATACAGTAGATTTAGAGCATCTTAAAGCAATGAGTCATCTTCCCGTGACTGAAAAACTGACTTCATCTCTGTAGGATGCGGCAAGGGTGTGCCGTGAGTTTATGGAGCGAGAGAAAGGGGAGGTGCGGTTCTCTGCTGTGGCTCTCTCCAAAGCCTGAGAGGAGCCAGACAACTTGTCCTGAACCATGAGCAGTTTCGGGAAAACCCTTCATGCACTTACTATACAGAGCACAGAATCTAAACCTATACCATGCCTTGATACATGCTACACAAACTGCCTGCCTGTCTGACTGTGAATTAATGTCATTTCTAATTTATTTTTTGTCTCCTTATCAAACAATTACTATGCTTTTTGTAAACATCAGTATTTATTTTTTAGCTTTTGTTGATGTACCTCATTTGATTCTAGTTCTAATATTTTTGAGCACTTTTTTTGATGGGGGCAACAATTAGCAAAACTTTAATGTGAACTCATAAGCTTGGTGGCATATGTTCAAAATAAACAAAACCGAGAAGGGTAATTAGCTTTTTGTGTAGTATTGTTTTTGACGTTTGAACCGTTCAAATATATAAAAATATGCACACGATGTGTATGCCAATTATGTCAAAATGTAATGTAAAAACGATCAACAAAAAGTTTACGTAAGTCCATAATGGGCAATAAGTGTCATTCAGTAATAATTGTTAGATTATTTGTGTTTACATAAACTTTAAACAACACTTGCATTCATTTGTTTTAAATAGGATGTTATTTTTATTTTTTTTTATTTTTGACCGTATCGAAGTACTATAAAATGTTTTCAGATATTTAATAAACATTAGGTTAACACATTTGTTTTTTTGAAAAACAAATTAGTTCCATTTGGTCTCTGTACACTGTGTCATGAAGGCTTTTAGGGAGAAACTTTAACTGGAAAAACTACTTTGGGTCGACTTTGTACACTGGCCAATTGGCCAATGACATTCAAGTGTTCAAATTATGGGTGGGCTTCTCCACCATACATAAGCCAATGCTTAAAGGTACTGTCCTAAAGCCAAAAAATAACACGTTTGTAGATATTTAGGAAACATGTTATGCTTGCTTAGCTTTTTTTTTTTTTTTGAAAAATGCTGTAGCCAATGATTTTACTCTGAAATGTGTGTTCCAGGGTTCCAAACTTACATACTGCACCTTTAATGCAGGCTGGGCAAATTTGGTCCTGCAGAGTTTAGCTCTGACCCTAAACAAACACAACTGCTTGCTGCTTTCTTGTCATCCTGAAGTCAGATGCCCGAACTTGAGTGTGTGCATGTGACAGGAAGTATGCAAGACTGTCCCAGGTCTTAAAAACGCCATTGCAGTGCCTTTAAAGTACACTAAACCCACACACTCATGTATCATGTTCTGCTAATAAAATAAATACTTGGGGGTCTGGGATCTTGCGAGAGGTCAAGGAAACCTTTTGGTGTAAGTTAAATATTAAAAATAATTAGATATTACACATTATTTGGTATAGAAATACAAAGTGTTGCATGTTTCATTGGTGCAAAGGGGAGTATATTTATTTTGTAGGCTACAACATTTGCAATTGATTTTTACCAGCACCACAATTTAAATTGTCATCTGCTATAGGGACTAAACAAATATTTTGAAGTTCTTCAAAATACAAAGAAATAAAAATAAAGGTCTGTAAAGACTTGCAGTATTACAACACTATTGCCTGGTTTTACATGAAAGGCTTAAGCCTAGTCCTAGATGAAAATGTATGTATTAGCTGTTTCAACTGAAATAAACTTGCACTGACTGATCTTAAAATATAACAGTGCCTTTGTTTTGTCTCAAGATGCACCACAGTAATGTTTTATTTTCTAAGCATGTTTATAAAAATGACTTAAATATTCTTATTGAACTTTGTTCTAATCATGTCTTAATTTAAGCCCTGTCTGCTAAACTGGGCCTATAAATGTGCTGTGTCCCATCAGGATGAGTCCCATGAAATTTCTACATCCACTGGTATTCTGCATGGTAACTTGAGCACTTGGGGCAAATACAGGAAATACAGTTGATAATTCAGGTAAGAACACTAATAAGAATCAAGCGTATGTAACCTTTTGAACAGGGTAATTTTTATAAATTCAACTATTATTTTCTCTTATGGACTATATGTAAATGTATTTTATGTGAAATATCTTAGGTAAGTACTAAAAAAACAACATGCATTTTGTATAATCCCTCTTATTTGTGGTAAAACAATTAACATTTTGCAGATTCTGCAATGTGTATGTAAACTTTTGATTTATGTACATCAAATAAGTAGTCAAGGATTAAGAATAAAATGTCTTCTCAAGATTCCCCCACCAGTGCGAAGCCAGTTGAACCATCTGATAGCCACAGCAGGACATGTGCCTTCTGCCTGTGCTATATCCACCCCAAATGTGGAGACATGAACCTAGGACTCTCTGTCTCTTCCTCTGCCATCTCTTTTGATCCAAGGAGGAAGGTGCCAAGAGCCCCTGATAAAGATCTGTCCAGGGGTGCATTTCCTGAACGACGATGTAACTCACTGATTAACTACCATAGTACGATGCATTATTTGGGAAATTAACTAGCTAGTCACGACTGTTTCCAGAACACGGTCACATCTTCATTGTTTGAACCATGTCAGTTCAACAACATAGGGCCATTGTTAATGACGTCACACGCATGTGGTGGAGGAATAACTTATGCTATTTAACTATTGTTTATGCTCAAACAGCAACATTACACAGTAACTAAAGTTAAAAAATTTAAACTGCAATCAACTACTACTTTAAAGGAGACTAAACTTGGTACTTGTGTTGGATGCTCTCACAGGCCATTGCAGTCTGCCAGCTGTGCTCCTGTTTACATTAGCCTCTGAGCTGGGGACCTGCAGGTGTTGTCAATTGACAATTTGTGCATTGATTTTGGGCCGGGGGATTACAGTCACTTTAAAGCCTAGGAAGGGTTAAGTACTTAGTGCTTTTTAGTTTAAGTCAATCATAACACTATCAGTTTTGCACCCTAAAGGAGTCAGCCAGAGCTGAGCAGGTTACAGTTTTTCTCAAATGCTAAAACACAAAAGCCAATCCTCTAAACCAAATGACCAGTTGTCTAAACACATTTAC
>JAUMHR010000042.1:1099910-1113403 GCA_032361145.1 Enteromius fasciolatus | reverse complement strand
ACAATGCATATCATATGCAGGATTCGATCCTGTGTCCCGTGTACAGTATACTTTACACTTGGCTGCCACTAGGCTATCATAACTCATAATCACCCCTTTAATAGTAGTAACACGTAATGGCTTTTGTCCTTTCTGATGAGAAATGGTGACAGAAAAAGAAGGCTTTGTTGGAGAGAAGGATACCTGGCTGTGGGAATGATAATCCGGTACTGTGTACTGTGATCAAAATCTGTGAGAAATGTTATGATGTCACAGTGCCAGATATTCTAAACTTAAAATCAGGAGATTAAAAAAAATGAGAGGAAGTTTCAGTCTTGCAGTAATTCTGTCAAAAATCACACGTCCCCCAGCTCAGTGTCTATACTATGTCATGCTGAGTACAATTTTTTGCTGATATAGTCAAATTGAAAGCAAAGCAGTGCCAAATCTGGCATTTCTATGACAGGAAATACCTTGTGGGTGTGGGGTGTATATTTGCATATGTGTGTGTATGACAGATGGTGTCAGAGATAGTCCCAATTACACTTTCCTCAACTATAAACTGCTCTGCACTGCTCTTGAAATGGAGTTTGACCTTTGGTAGTGCAACGGTCAGGGCTAAAGCTTTCCACTGTCTTTGACCTTATGATCTTGCTGCCACTTTATAAAATAATACAGCTGAATGAGCAGAATCACATTCAACAAGGGAAAAACACGAAAGCACAAAATGACTGAATTGAAGTCAAGTTAAAAATGGAAGTGTTTGGATTTCTGTGACACTACTGGCACCGAACAAAACCACAAACGTGTTTTAAATGCTGCCTCAAGCTCATGCCAGTGTTTGAGAACAGGATGTGTGTCTCTATTTATAGAGGCCTACAATTTCAAACTATTTATTAATCACAAAATTTACCTCAAGATCACAAATCATTTGCCTGAGATGGCAACCATAGCAATGTTTTCTTTTATTATTCAAATAATAAGAATATGTTAATTATCATAACAGTGTTGTGCATTGGTGCCAATAACAATTTGGGTTGCTTGAGATGAACCTGAACAGATTGTGGCTGGATTTACCTCTTTTTGCGATGTAGACAAAGGTGAGTTTTTGATCACTGATTCAAATTCAGATTTTAAATTCAAATTAAAAATTTGAATTTGAATCAGTGATCAAGGGGTTTATTTTAAATAGTAATTAAAAATTAATTAAATTTTAAAAATTTAATTAAAAACAATGATTTGAGCAGCAAAGTGTTTCTGAAATTCCTCCTAAATTTTCTCTCGTTCAAAAAATTGTTTAACCTTTAAATGCGTGAATGTTTTGGCAAGCATTATTACATATTCAGGTGTGGAGATGCTTTGACACAGTCACCTGTCCATCACTAAGTCATCGTCTAAGTCATCTTTTTGAGCTTTTTGCTTGCTTCCAACCCATGAAATCCCAGAAATGATTGTTCACTTGCTAATATATGCCACCCCCTGACAGATGCCACTGTAATGATATAATCAATGTTACTCACTTCGCTTGTCAGTGGTGTTATTGTTTAGACTGATCAGTGTACATCACAATAGGAAAGACAAACACAATTTCCATTTTTAATGTGAACATTTGATTCATCAACTGGGGTCATATGGAGGACTTCAAGACTCCAAGCAATAAAAACTATTTTACTAGCATTATTTATGTGGTGTCTACTCATAAACTCACCACATGTATTTGTGTATCCAGGAAGACAAACCTTTACTTAAACTATTAACTGTCCTCGGCTTATCTTTAACTCAGTACACAATTAGATCAATGACAGTTTTGGAAATGTTGTGGAAAGTGTCTGCTGTTCACCGGAGGGGTATGTGGAGGACGGATCAGAGCTGTAATCTCACCTCTCGGACAACAGGTGTTTGTCTTCCAGGAAAAAGAATAAAAGTGGTGCATATAATGAATCATCCCTTATCCTTTTTTAAATCTGTACCCATCCCCCAGATATTACAGAAATCTGTCTCCCACAGATCTTTGCCCGTCAATCTCTTTTACTGTGGGCCACATAAGGCGAGATGTGATTTAAGTCCATTACGAGAGATTGGAACCTCCATCATCACGTAAATGGGAGGTGTGTGAGAGCACAATTTACGCAACACTTCTCTGTCATAAACCACCTCTACACCTAATATAGCAGCAACAGTTTTGATTGAAACTGTAATGAGGAAGAGCCGTATGTGTTTTTACAGCAGCAACAGATCTTTGGATAATTACAGAACATAAGGCACACTATTACTGTTGAAGACATGTTAAAGTTTTCCAATAGACAGAAAATACAGTTAGATGAATGTATCATAGTAACATGGCATGTCAGTAACGCATTAAAATAATGTGTAATTTGTTAATATTAGTTAATTTGATTTTGTAAGGATCATGAGCAACAGTAAACAGGCCTAGCAGCACTTCATTCTACAGTCTTGTTCTTTACTATATACTGTACTTACTAAGTACTAAACCTGAACCTAACCTTACCTTAACCCATATTATGTCAAAGTAGTAACCTATAAATTACTCATAGTAAAAATACAGTAACATAACATAAGCCTACTGTACAATTATAACCAAATAATTTTAATTTCTTACCCTTGTGTTGTTCCAAACCTTATGCTGGACATAAAAGAAGACATTTTGAAGAATGCTGGTACATAAGAAAGAAACTTATACAGGTTTGGAAAGACATTGATGATTTTACTATTTGGTGAACTATTGCTTTAATGCATGAATAAACAATTACAAGTACAAAATGACTGTATAAATGAGCATAACTTAATACATGCTTTAAAATAAATTGCTGGTTCAATATGTTTAATGCATTAACTAATGTTAACACAATTCACATTATTGTTAAGAGTGACCATGCCAAGACAAGCCAAACAACATTTTAAATGAAAGTCTTTTTGGATGTCACTCTTGAAGGAAGCCAATTCTAAATTGGGTTATGATCCCAAGCATGTTTATGAAAATATATTGGTTTGAATGCAGTTTTGCCACATTACATAGCTTTATAATCTTTCTCAACATTTACATCAATATACTGTATACACTAAGTGCTGAAATGAGTGCCTCAATTGTGAGTGTCTAATGACACCATGAAAAATAATGAATATGCCTTTGTTGTACAGTATATGTGACAATCTCTCTCCCTCTCATTGTGTGTGTGTGTGTGCATTGTGGAGATTTTCTATGCCGTGAACAAGATTCTGCTTTTAACAGTTGGCAGGTTACTTACTGCGGATGTGGAACGCAGAAGCTGGCCTTTTAAAACCCTAACCTCTGTACTTGTGTTGTGTGTCAGTGTGTGTGAGAGTGTGTGAGAGAGAGAAATAAAGAGCAGGCATCTGCAGAAACATCATGCTTATTTAAACAAATTGTATCTGAAACATGCCCCTCAAATATTTTAGTCAAGTGGATTTTGACTGTAACTACTTAAAAGAAAGGCATCAATTTATCAAAGATGTAGACACCATTCAAGTGTATTTGGTCGGTCAAATTGTGTTCAGCAGGTCTTTTGCTTTAAACTGAAAATTCTGTCATCATCTACCATTTTTCCATTAATAATTTTGTTAAAATGTATGTATTTATATTTTACAGCATTTGGTAATCACTGGCTGTTGGGAGCATTAAAATAGAATCATTGATAATGGGAGATTTATGTAGGCCTATATGTATTATTTGTGTGTGTGCGTGTGTGTGTGTGTGTGTCCAAATAAGAGTAGGAGAAGATTTGTGAAAAGTATGTGTGGGTCAGCAACTAAAGGATTGATATTACTGCTTAATGTAACAACCTTAGTTAATGTTAGTTAATACACAGGGCCTAATAATGTTAACTATAGGATCTAATTGTAAAGGAATATACCACAATATTTTAATGAACATTTTGAAGCATCAAAGTTTTCAAGGAATAGACTTTCAGTGGAGAAAAAGAAATCTCTTAGGTCTCATAAAAAATTATACATTTTGGACAGAAATCTATCAGAGTGAGAACGCTGAAATAAAACTTGAAAATTTATACAAAAAATGGTAAAGTGAAACATCTTTAAATTATCATGCTAAATGTTTGATTAATTGACAAATGCATTAATAATTGACAAATTACCTGTTATGATGCTTGCTTCACCTCACTCGCGCTATCTGTCACGTGGTCCTCTCGAGGCGATGTCCCATATGAGAATGTGGCTATTTCTCACAGACGCGCTGCGTCTGAAGATCGCTCTGCCAGGAATACACAAAATAACAGTGCAATAATCAAAAAATATTGTCACTACCTAAGAATGATAGATTAAAATAGAAGCCGTGTGAGGGAAATGTAACAGTCTAGCTGGAAAAGTCAGTTCTCGCGCTTCATCGCTTAAAAGTTTACCCGGAGCCGCGGAGTATATTGTCATTTATTTTGTTGTTGTCCGGAAACATGTTTGCAAATGCAACAACCGTGTTTCTTTCTTTTTAAGAGATGTCTACTGACTTGATGAATGTCTTAAGCGTGCTTCAAACATAAGCGCGCGTAATCTGACTGGAGTCTGTGGACGGTCTTGCGCTTCTCTCGGCGGACTGGAAGACACTGTATTAACGCAAGCAAAACATCTGTCGATGACTGGGAGACGGCTGCTGAATACTGAGAGAGGAAGAGCAAAGCCTGGAGCACAGAGAATAAGCCTCTGTAGGGTTAAACACGACAGCACCCGTCCTGGAGAGGACGAATGATTCTGGAGGGTGATAGTGGCTGTGTACTGGACATCACTGTGAACCTTCACCTAGGACAGAGAAAGAAAGAGAGAGAGAAATGCTCTCCGTGATGGCATCAAAGTGGCTTTTATGGTTCTGGCTGCTTTGGCCGTGCGTAACACGTAAGAACCGATTGCATACTTGTATTTAACATTTCGTGTGTGTGTGTGTGTGTATTTGTTATGGCTTGTCAAATATTTAAGCATGAAAATAAGCATGCAAGATTTTTTAGGCTACAGTGACTTGGTAACATTGGTGCTCTCTCTCTTGCTCTCTCTCTCTCTCTCTCTCTCTCTCTCTCTCTCTCTCTTTCTAATGGAACTTGTTGATTAAGTTTATTTTTATTCACTGTGTTGGATAATAAGTAGGTCATCAAATATCAAATACAATTCTTACAGTTTCCATGTTTCCAAAACTTCATGAAAGTCATGTAATTTTTACACTTTTGAAAAATTGAATACGCACTGCAAATATTTATATTTTAAATATAAAATAATACTATCATATTGTTTCATAAGACTTGAAATATTGTGCTTGAATTGTATGAACAGCTTTTGATGCTTGTTTTTTTGTTTTTTTTTTATAAATCTTGACAGTGACTGGTCCCTATACACCTTTTATTATATGAAAGAGAGCAGCACAAACATACTTTACAACTTCTTATTTTGTGTTTTATGCAAAAAGTATTTGATGGTAAAATGTTTTATTATTATTATTATTATTATTATTATTATTATTATTATTATTATTATTTTAACCCCTAATTTCAGTTTAAATAAATTGAGTAAAAATAGAGTTAAATTAAACTTTCTACATAGTATTTTTTTATTGTGCCAGGGTTATATAACACAAAATACAGTAATATAAATGTGCAATAAATAATAACCATTTTTTGACAAAGCGTTTTAAAAAAAGAAAGAAGGCATTCTGTTCATTTTACAGAAATATTAAGACCCAAGTCTTTGCAGCTGTTGGTGCCCACAACCAGGCAGAAAGACTATATGCTGTCAACATCAATATCTTAAAAATGATCAGCTGTGTATGTAACAGATCCGAAAATACAGGATTAAGATCGATGTGTGGATATAATTTAATAAAGACAGCATGTAATTTGGATTTACGTGCTATTTTCATTAAATTACATTTGCACACTGAAAAAAAGATACAATGAATGTGTAATATGAACCAAAAGCAAAGGTGGAAAACAGCAACCACGATGTCATGATACTGGCAGTACAGGTAAAAATTTACTTTTATATATTTATTTATTTTTGATGTTGTGTGTTATGGTTGTGGCTGTGTAATGTTATTACTATACAGCACTGTGGGATAATGTGAGGGATGAGAGCACTTAACATCCATTAACATCAGAGCAAGCATGACAAAAACACACAACCTCTTCATAGGCAGTTCAGTCACATGCACATAAATGACAGCTTAGCTGAATAGCCACAAACACACATAAAGTGTAAATTAAAGCTTCATGATTTATTTAATCTTTAATCATCAGTTCCTTTCAAGAGTTGTTGCTTTTGTTGATGTGTGTCTTTTACATAGCCTTTTTACTAAATAGTTGCACATTTTAGAAGAGAAAAGAATCTACAGGCCTCATAAGTATAGGGTATATGAGATCACTGATAACATTAAGAAGAGTAAGGATAATCACTTTACTGTCCGTAGTATGATGTAAAGGCTGGCTAATAGGCTAAAAGATGGCAACAGGGTCAGTGCTCAAATTGACCCACAGAGTTCAGATGCAAACGCCTCTAAAAGCAACCTGGTCTCATAAAAATATGTACCTTTGTGCAACACACATGAATCTTACTGCATGTTTCGCTGCAGTTTCTAAGAGAAACGTCCACTGAGTGGTGCTAAAACACAGGTTCAATGTGTGAACCCTGATACATTTCTATTACTTTGATACAGTATGTTGTATGTATTGTGGCGGTTCAGAATTCAAATATTGGCGGACTGTCGCTAAACGCTAATGCTCTATCATGTTGAAAATCCGTCCTACACCAAATCCAACCCTAAACCGACACTGTAAAAATTACTGTGATAATTTAACAATAAAAACCTGTGAAAATGCTATGGTAAAAACCTGTTAAATGGTAAAATGGTAAATTCCTTGAAATAACTCTCTGTTCTTATAAGTTATGTTTATTAAGGGTTGTATGTTACATGTAATGTTAAATTAATGTTTATTGCATATTTCAATTTAAGCAGCCTCACCATTAAGGTGTTTAGTGCTTGTGTGAATCACACTAATCACCTTCTATATATGTTCATATTTAAAAGCTGCTTGTGATGGGCTTTGGTTCATCATGTGACTTTCTTATTACCACCTACATTTGGTGATTATTAGAGTATTTCAAAGGTACAAAACGTAAAGGTTATGAATATAACCTCGGTTCTTTGAGGGAACGCCTTCATGGGGAACGGGACACAGTGTTGTTCCCTCAAAGAACCGGGGTTATATTTCATAACCTTTACGTTCTTTTCTGGGAACTTCCACTGCGTCCGGAGACGCTATGGGGAACGACATCCCAACGTCTCCATAACTCCAAGGCCCTGCCCTGTGCCTATGTCGCAACATACGCTACTAGGACGAGAGGGCCGATGATCCAGGGGTCATCTGCATGTCCAGACCTTGGTACCAGACAAACGTGGAGGGGACAGACCAACTCGCGGCGTCGCAGATGTCCTCTATTGGGAGACCTGCCAAATATGCTTTAGACGCTCTTGTGGAGTGAGCCCTGACTACCATCGGCGAGGGGAGATCAGACGACTCGTAACACATCGTAATTGTCTCAACAATCCAACGACTGATCATTTTAGGTGGACCGACACACACTAGTAATTGGTCAGACTTTCTCCACAAGGCCGCCCTGTACACGTATGTGTCCAGTGCTCGGACAGGACACATACGATTCAACTTCTCTTGGTCAGGATCCAGAAAGGGAGGAGGATGGAACACCAGTAGCTCTATTGGGCGTGGTGAAGCGTTAGCGAGGACCTTCGGAGTGTAACCCGCTCGAGGGTACAAAAATGCTTTCGCCAGTCCGGGCGCAAAGTCCAAATATGAAGGCCCTACTGAAAGGGCCTGAAGTTCTCCTACTCGCTTTAGAGAAGAGATCGCTCACAAGAACGTAGTCATGAGAGTGAGATGACGATCAGAAATCTCCTCTATAGGTTCAAAAGGTGCCAAGGGTTCCTCCATATATCTAAGGCTCTTACGCATCGTCGGGAGACATTGATCATACGAAGTGGATTTGGTCCTGAGCCACCACTGTATGGGCCTCATGTATAGCATGCCTAGCGGAGTCACACTGGATGCTGCTGCCATAAGGCCCAGCAGTATTTAAAACTGCTTGACAGTGATTAATCGGCCTTCTTTCACTCTCTTGACTGACTTGAGGATCGAAACTACTCGAGCAGGGGACATTTGTGCCTACATCGTTGTCGAATCCCATATTACGCCTAAATAAGTGGTCTTCAAAACCGGAAGGAGCACACTTTTCTTGGCGTTCAGTCTCAGCCCCAAACATTCGATGTGAGCGAGGACCGCATCTCGATGCTTGATCACTTCGCTCTGCTACTGGGCTAATATCAACCAGTCGTCCAGATAGTTTAGAATGCGAATACCCTGTAGCTGCAACGGAGCTAAGGCCGCATCTATCACTTTCGTGAATGTTCGGGGGGAAAGAGCTAGGCCGAAGGAAGAACCCGATATTGGTACGCTTGACCCCTGAAAGCGAACCTCAGGAATCTCCTGTGAGAAGGATGAATTGACACATGGAAGTATGCATCTTTTAGATCTATCGTCACAAACCAGTCCCTGGACCTGATCTGTGACACCACTTGTTTCAGTATAAGCATCTTGAACTTCAGCTCACTGACTGAGCGGTTCAGTTGCCTGAGATCTAAAATGGGCCTCAGGCCCATGGTCATCGTCGATGAGAGCTTGATGCCTACTGACGACTCGATGCCAGGGAGAGCTTGATTTAACTGTCTTATAGACCCCCTCAGGGGGGACGCGCAGCTCAGCCCTACAGCGATCTTTTGGCTGTGTCGAGAGCACTGTGGTCGGCTCTCTGACCCAGAGGGATCTGCCCTCAGTCCTAGGACCCAGGATGCTAGGACTTTTTCTGCTGGGACCTCTTAGCCTGAATAATGTTTCTAAGGTCTGTCCTAGGCTTAGAGGATCCAGCAGCAGAGCGTCGCTTCAAGCCCCGACTCCCCCTCGGAGGAGCACGTGAAGCAACGCTCTGTTTTTGAGCCTCTCGGTAAGAGGAGCTAGTACTCGTGTGGGGCTGCTCACGCCCAGCAGCCCCGTGATCTAGAGAGCGGCGAGGGAGGAACCGCTGGAATGCTGTCGCTTGTTTCCGCGCCTCCTGAAACCTGTCGACGACTTTATCGACAATGTCGCCAAACAGGCCGGGAGGGGAAAGCGGGGCATCCAGGAGACAGACCCTGAGCCAGATCACATTGTGAGCCCCACGATCTTAGTCACCGCTCCACCTCATTGGCAGCGGGACCTGAGCCGCGAGGCTGACCAACGAAAACCCCCTCCTCGAAAAGGGCTTTGCGGGATCGGAGCAGCCGCAGCGGCATCAGCTCGCACTGCGGGCAGCTTTTATCAGGCCCAGCCAGTGTGTCTGATGCATGCTTTGATCCGAGGACAGAGTGTGTGTGTCTCAGGTTTCAGTACTTTACTAGGTTGGTATATTAACATTATATAAGTTAATGATGTTTCAGTATTTGACTGTAAATGTAACTTAAAATCGTAAAACCTAAGATGTTGTTAACAAGTTTTTGCGGTCAAATTCCAGCAACTACACAGCTGTTTTTTTCACAGTAGATTTTACGGATTTTTTTACAGTATACCCAGTAGTGTTAACAAATGCAAGACTGTTAGTGCAACCGTGACATTTGAAACCTTTTACACAGATTTGAACTGTTTTGTCAAACTGTAGTTACACAGGATTTGAACCAGAGCTCCTAACCTCTCAAGTACATCTCTGTTCTCCGTTAGCTACGTTAGCTAGTTAAATCTATTAACATATTTGCTGGCATGACGTGTGAGGCTTACTGATATACAAAATATACAGTAATTCAACTTTATGATGGGGGGGAATGACCTTCTCTGGTTGGAGCCGTCCACGTGGTGGGTGCAGTAGCTTTGACTTTCGCGGTCTGCTGCTGAAAACAGAGGTATAGTGAGCATCCATGCAGAAGTCCTCCACGTGGTGGGTGCAATGCTCCTGGTTTGGGCTGTCCACTGTATGCGGCAGCGAGTGTGAAATGACCATCTCTGGCTAGAGCTATCCATGTGGTGGGTGCAATGACTCCAACTTTTGTGGTCCGTTGTCGTCGTAATGGGTGCATTGTGAGCGTCCCTTGCAGGAGCGGTCCAACGAGGTGGGTGCAATGCTCCTGGTTTGGGCTTCCAGCGGAAGCAGTCCACGTGGTGGGTGCAATGGCTTCGACTTTTGCAGTTCACTAAATGTTACCGAGGGCATGTGGGTAGGGGGTCACAGCGGTGGCAGGAATAGAGGAAAAGCCACTGCGGTGGCAGGGATAGAGGGGAGGCCACTGCAGTGGCTAGGATAGAGGGGATTAGTATGGTCATTGCGGTGGCTTGGAAGTAGGATGGCTGCTGCGGTGACTGGGATTGGGGCTGTGGCTGGGTTAGAATTAGGTTATGATTATAGCCTGGGATTGGGAACTTGTACTGCCAGGTCTGTCCGGGGCGAGCTGTCGGCAGAGTAAGGGGGTTTGAGAGGTCTCCTGCTGGAGGAGCTGCTGCGGTACGCAAGAGGGGTTGGCTAGGGTTTGCAGAGTGTTCCTGATGACTGACTGGTCTGAACGGATATAGCTTGTAAAGGTGCTCAAGGATTAGGGGTAGCCTTGTAAGCTCCCGTGGAGATTCCTGCGAGCTTGCTTGGTGGCTGGTGTGGTAGGAGTCCTTATGTTTGTAGTCGGAGGAGAAATCTGATTCTGACATCTTTGGGTTAGATGCAAAGAGCGAGATACCAGAGAAGGAGAGTTTGCTATATTTAAAGGAAAACCTCTTAGCTCTTATAGAGTAATAGGCTAATCAGATAATAGGCTGGGGAACGAGGCGTCAGCCATGGTTAATCATCCGTACGTGATTTGAAATTTGAAAAACAGTATAAGTAAGTGTAAAATGTGTTACATTTATTACAATTTAAAATAACTGTTGACAATGATAAATTTAGCAGCCATTACTTCAGAGACACATGACCCTTCATAAAACATTATTATTATTATGCTGATTTGGTTTAGCATTACTATTGGAAAAAGAGATACATTTCTTTTATGATATTGATGAATAGAAGTTCAGAAATATATTAATTTATTTAAATCCGCTCTAGCACATACTGTATGGACCCTGAAAGACTGACAAATAGAATGAATCAATAAAGTGGATATTAGAGTCAGATGCTGCTGCAGATGTTTTTTTCTGTCTGATGAAGCACTAAGCTGGAAATGGTGGTCACACACAGATGGGTCTGAGATTAAAAGTAATCAGTCAGACACACATGTATTCATTCATTGATTGTTTTTTGACTCGTATGGATTAGAGTCATCTATGGCTTTTGCATGGGTATAACATCCTTGAGGACTGCGTAACACACAAACACATAAACCGATATGAAGTGGATCTGGACATTGCTTTGCTTAAAGGGACAAGCCATGCAAAACGACTAAAGCTCAACATAGCCACAAAAGCTCAAAGGTGTGTGTGTCTTCCTGTGTGGAACGGATCATACCAATTGAGTCTGACACAATCTTGGATTCATGACGGGAACTAGGTGTGTGTGTGTGTCAGCGTTCTGTTTTGAGAGGTGGAGCACAGTCACTGGAGATCTTATCCCACATGCAGTGGGGAGGAAATGGCGTGTGTTTTGTGTGTGTGTGTGTTTGTTGCTACCATCTTGGCAAGTCATTGTTTTGCCATGTCATTGGCACACCCCCTCCACAGCATTGGTGGGCTTATGAGTTATGATGGGATAAGATGCAGAGGAAAATTATTCTGACATGTTTGTGTGTTTTTGCTCTGCAGTGAAAGCAGATTACATGCAGCTTAGCAGACACTTCTGGCCTTTTCATGATATTCTCAAAAACTCCAGAACTATAAAAAACTGCTGGAGATAGCACTGCTTTGTGACTTCAGTGTCTGCCGATGATTATATGATATGTAATGACACAATTTCAAAAGGTTTTGGCAAACAGATACTACAATTGTACACTTTAAAAATCATTTTTTGAAGCTGTAAATAAAACAAAGATTAAAAGCAATTTAAAATGTAAATTTCAAATAAAATCTAATACCAATGTTTTTCAGTGCAGTATAGTATGTTTTGTTGGATGGAATAAAATGATGTTGTATACATAACTATATCAGTTTAATTGCATTTATATTTGTAGAACATAATACAAATGAACTCCATTTTAAAATGCTTTTAAATTTCACAAATAATTAATCACAATCCGACTTATTAAATAACAAAAATTTAGGTTGTGTTTATCGTTAAACATTTTTCAATCTCCATGCAAATCTTTTTGTGTATGATTTAGGGTCTCTTGCTGCTGATGCTGAGGAAAGGCTGGTAGATTTTCTGCTTGGTCCTGAACGCTACAACAAACTTATCCGGCCTGCGGTCAATAAAAGTCAGCAGGTCACTATTGGCATCAAAGTCTCTCTAGCACAGCTCATTAGTGTGGTAAGTGTTTCTCTCTCTCTCTCTCTCTCTCACACACACACACACACACCAAACTCAAACCCTGGCCCTTAAGACCTAGAGTACTGTGGTGAATTTAGCTCCAACTCTAATCACAAATACCTGTGATCCTAAAGATATATGATGGTTATATTTTACAGGGGTGTTAAAGTATTATTGGAGCTATAATCTCTGTATTAAAACATATAATTTATGTTTGGCTTATTCTAATAAATGTGTTATATCAGCATCATAAATATTTAAATGTCCACATCGAAATAAATTTTACAAAAGTGATTTTATACACATAGAAAGCACATTAAATGCAAGTAAATTGTCTACTTTTAAGTTTAAAGTTTTAGAGAATAAAATGTCAAAATGTGGGTGAAATAATGTTTCATTGCCATTCAATATAACACTTATATTTAAGTAAAACTGTAAGAACATATTCTTATTATGACCTGTACAAATTAAAATCTATAAAAGAAAAAGTGAGTATACTAAATTTAATTTCATTTTAAATGAGTAAAAAATTCTTGCTGACAAATGGCCAAAATGGGATGGTGGCAAAATGTAAAAATGTAAAATTACAAGCAAGTAGTATTTGGTGTAAAACTAATTAGTCTTTTAATATGTCATAAACTGATTATTGTGGTAAATATGCCAGACAAGATTGTTGAATAATGAATGAATAATGGTTTAATGTAGCATGGGTCCGCCCATACTTCCTGTGACGCTACATACAATTTCTGGCGTTTTAGAGCATTTTCGTTCTCAAAAAAGTGGGAACCAAAGAGAAACGAGTTCGGCTCTGCTGGTGCAGCTGTTTTGAGAAATTTTCATGACAGGCTTTCTTTGAAAACGGAGCAGAAGGTAACTCTTCAAGCCTTCATTGCTAGCTACAATTGATAACGGTGGCTTCAGGTTCCATCACTACGCATACGTCATCGGAATGAGTGGTCTGATTGGTTGTAGATTCGTCCAGTAGTATACAGAGGCATCTGATG
>JAUMHR010000042.1:1053474-1077048 GCA_032361145.1 Enteromius fasciolatus | reverse complement strand
CGATCCTCCAGAGGCCGTAGCGGATGACCTGCTGCAGTGGCCCGATCCTCCAGAGCCCGTAGCGGATGACCTGCTGCGGTGACCCGATCCTCCAGAACCCGTAGCGGATGACCTGCTGCGGTGGCCCGGTCCTCCAGAGCCCGTAGCGGATGACCTGCTGCGGTGGCCCGATCCTCCAGAGCCCGTAGCGGATGATCTGCTGCAACGGCCCGATCCTCCAGAACCCGAAGCGGAGGACCTGCTGCAACGGCCCGATCCTCCAGTGTCTGCCGCGTCACCTGAGCGTCCTCCAGAGCCTGCCGCTCACCCCGTGCGGCCTCCAGTGTCATCCGCGCACCCCGTTCGCCCTCCTAGATGTCCCCCTGATTTTGGACCTTTTAAATGCCCCCTGGGGAGCTTCCCCAAGAATTTTTTGGGGGGGTCAGTAAGGGAGGGTCCTGGGTGGGGACTTTCATGTGGACGGCCGAGGAACCCCCCGACCCAATCCCCGTGAGAATGTTCCAGCCTCTATGGCCGCCTAAGGCTCCCGACCCGGTAACCAGTAGGACTGTCCTGTTGGTGGTGTCTGCCAGGGTATTCGATACACCCTGGAGGCAGGCGGCACACAGGCCCCCCGGATCCTGTCTCCAGAGTGCCCAACCCCCCCTCCCCAGTGATGTATCTACGGCGCAGGTGCGCCTTTCCGGGAGGGGGGTATAATGTCACATTCTGTTCCAGTCTTTGTCTCGTGCTCCCCCATGTCTTTGTGTATTTTGGTTTAGTCCAGTCTGTTTGGTTTGTTCCTCTTTAGTTCATGCGTCTCACCTGTTGTTTTTGCCAGCTGTCCCCCCTTTAGTCTTAATGTCTTCCCCTTTAAATACCTCTGTCTTTTTGTTTTGTTCAGTGCTTGTTAACGTAACGTAACGTATGTGTTGTTTTGATGTGCCGTTTCTCCCTCCGTGTCGGTTTTGCTGCCCCGTCAGCCTTTGTTTTGCTCTGGGTTTTTAATAAATGTTTTGCATTTATTTGCTCGAGTCTTCGCTCATTGCCACACACACGCCAGAGAGAGCCCACGTTACAAATATTATATGGATAGAGGACTTATTTGCCATTACAAATGGCTTAATGAGGGATTTCTTTATTACATACATGCTGCTTTTTGCTTCAGAAGATGTTTGCTTCAGAACTGATGGTCTGGAGTTGTGTTATGGATTATAGTGATGTTTATTATTACATTCTGGCAGCACCCATTCATTGCAGAGGATCCATCGGTGAGCAAGTAACATAATGTGGGATGTTTTAGATAGTTTGAGAGTCACACCAGCTATTAAAATGATTTTCAATTCCAAACACTGTTGCTTAAAGGACAATATCAGTAAGTAACTGGTAACAAAGTAATCCAAAAGATCTTGTCAGGAGCAGTTGGATCTGTGGGTCTGTCTGAGGCTGTGGTGATGGTCTTTGATTTTTCTGGTTTTCTACCAACACCAGGCAAGTAGTGCACCCATAATGGATGATCGTGATTCCAGATACTAGCAAAGAATAAAAGCACTCAGGTATAATCATCTAGGTATTGTAGATGTGTGAAGTGAATAATTTACAAGACCATAAAAGTCCTATTGGGGAATGCAACTTTATTTTTCTATTTTTAATATGCGCTAGAAGATGCAGTCCTGTTCCAAAGAGAGAAGAGGCTTTTAAAAGAGTGTTTGGGATGTGGCAGGGTGGGTGGAGAGACAGGAAAAGCAGACACACAGATTTGAGAGAGAAGAACAGCGAGAGACGAGAAAAGAGTGAGACATTAATGGCTCTGTGAGTCACTACGTCTTGCTTTTAGGAAGCCATGAATTAAAGATGGAGGAAAAGAGGAAAAGAGGAAAGCCAAAAAAAAAATCATGGTATGATTCTAGTTCCACTACTGATTTACAATGGACACATCATCCATGACCTGTTCACTCTGTCCACCTATGAATCCTAATGGCAAAGGAAAAAAGGATGACTTTTAAATTTAGTTAAATACAGTCAGTTATGTCCTTTTGTTATGTTTATTAATCTTATTATTACTATATCTATCTTTATTTTATTTTAAATGTGAGTAATTATACTGCTTAATATATTATTAGTTGGAAGCAATATTTCCATTTTAAGTTTTGTTTTTTAATTTAATATTTGTATTTAATTTTATTTCAGCTTCATTTAAATAAAATAAAGTTAAAGTTTTATTTTCACTTTTTTCGTCCATAATGCAAGTTAATAGGAACCAAGTGATTACTTATTTACAGGTTTGGAATGACATAAAGGTGAGTTAATAATGACAGAATTTTCATTCTGAGTAGACTATCTTTGACAAAAACAACACTGTTAAACTATTTAACTGAACAAAAAAAATAACAACAACAAAAAACACACCTTTCCCCTTTTCAGTGGTAAAAGGCATCTAGGTTTCTACCTATAGCCAAAAAAACTAAACTAAACTAAACATTTTCAGTTACCTCTACCTGTCTTTTCTAATTAAAGGCAAAGAGCTGAAAATATAAGCATCATAAAAGCAAAAAGATAAAAGGTGTCAATAGTACCCCAAGGTTTTAGTCAGTTTACATTAACAGACACATAAATATTCATTCAAAAACAGTGAAAGCTTCATAGACACTGCTTTGACCACAAATCAATGTTTAGCACCATGGACAGCGGCAGTGCCGTAGCCATAAAATGGTCTGATTCTCACAAAGTACAGACAAAATATCGACCTTGCATGCATACAGACAGTGATTCCGTAGCATTTTCTCTCATATTGTCCCATTTTGAAACCATGGACAGGAATGTTTCTGCTGTTGTAATTGCTAACTATCTAACAAAATCTATCTAAATAAATGTGCTATGTTAGTACCGCACATTACTAAGCAAGCAAAAAAAGGATTAAATTAGGGAACATGCATGTATTTACAAAAGGTTTTGTTAATATTTATGACTGTTTTCAGTAATGGGGATGGGGAATATATGGAAGACTGTATAATTACATGCAATAATGTATACATTTTTAGTTTTTATAAACATTTTGATATTCTGCTTAAATAATTACTTGATCTAAATTTGAACTGATTTGTTTAACTGAAATGTAAATAAGTGTGTGTGGAAAAGACAAAAGCCCTTAATTGAACTAACAATTGTGTAAAGACTGATACAGGGCTCCAAATTGCTGCACCTGCTCCCTCTAGTGTACACACACTCAGAGAAAGAGAAAGAGAGAGAGGGGAGGGGGCTACCAAATAAAGACAAACTGTTCCCCTACTGCACACAAAATGAGTTAGAAACAGAATTACACTTCTTAACCTTGTGCCAAAACTATACACGAGTTAGGAACATCTTTTTCCAACAACGAATTCCATTGAAATTTAAAAACAAACCAACACTTGTCAATATTGACAAGATAAGCAAAGCCAAATGACATATTATAAATAAATACCTTAATATTATGGTATAGTATATTATGATATAGTCGTTAATGGTTACCAATCCTGTTATTGCACTAATTAAAAGAATATTAAAATAATTATAAAATAAAAATATGCTGAAAATGTAAGTGGGACTTTTAGCCACAAGCAATGGTTTTAAGTTATAATTATTATAATGATGTTTTTTTTTTTTTTTTTTTTTTTTACAAAACATACTTATTGCTTCACAAAATGCTATTAGTGGATTATTTGTGATGTTTTTAACAGCTGTGTGAACTCTAATGGCATGCACTGCAGATGATCCATACTGTATGTGAGCAAGTGATGTATATAAAGGTAGTTTTTACAAATCTGTTACAATTAAAAAATTCATCTACATCTTGGATTGCCTAATAGGGACTAATTTTCTTTTGTGTGTGTGTGTGTGTGTGTGTGTGTAAAATAGTTTTCTTTTTTTTTAATCTGAAACATACACTCACTGAGAACATTATTTATAAAATAAAAACAAACAAACAAACAAACGAATAAAAAGACAATCTGTTTAATGCAGATAGGTCTTACACTTCACAAGATAATTTATAAAATTATTTTTTTTCATGTGAAAATGTACACTGCTATTAGCACTGTGCTTGATAAAATGAACATTATAATATACTTTGCATCCTGTTGTGATATAAAGACTTAATTGTAAGGTCAGATCTCTCTCTCTCTATTTCTGTGTGTAAGTGTTTGCACATGGATGGTTTTACAGTCTCTTTTCTTGTGCACATGTATTGAAACATCAAAATGTTTCTCTCCCATTATCTTCACAGCACACATACACAGATCAACGCAGCTGCTTGATGGGAAAACAATAACAGCTGCTGAGCCATGTGCATCCCTCTGGCCTATAAATTTGTGTTTAAGGTTTAAATGTTAAATATGGATTTTCAGAAACAAAAAAACTCAGTCTTTTAACTCCTGTGATGTCTTTGTATTTGCTCTGTAGTGAGATTTAAACTACATTTTTCTTTGATGATGTCAAAGGTAAGGCTTTTAAACGGGAAGCTAATTTTAATCAATACTCCTGAGGCTTTTCCAGCGGCACTTTGTTAATCACCTGCTGTAACCCGGAACTTTTTATCGACTGCTCTGTTTTTAAAACTTGACAAAAAAAACTTTTTGTAGTCTATCTCTTCGATGTGTAATTAAGAGAAGATAACCCTCTTTAAGAGGTCACATTTCTGTCTAATTTTCTGTAATGCCTAGTGTAATATGACAATGTGTTGTAAGAGTTTTATTGTGATAAAGGGAGAAGAAAGTATTTTTAAAGAAATATATATATATATATATATTTCTTTAAAATACTTTTAATAAGTAAATGATACAAAATGTAATTTTGTTTACTTTATAATATTCAAGTCTAAAGATATCTTTAGACTTGAATATTATAAAGTAAACAAAATTAAAATTTTTATCATTTACTTATTTCATACTTAGCCTATACGGCTTATTCTGTGGAATGCCTAAAGAAGATTGACATTCTATTATACATATTTTTTGACCATACAGTCAAAATCAAAGGTAACCAATTTTTTTTTTTTTTTTTTCATAAAGAAATTCATACAGGTGTGGAGCAACACAAGGGTGCATAAATGATCTCAGATGTTGCTTTTTTGTTGATTATTCCTCTACCAATTATTCTGTCAGCATTACACTGTTCCAAAGGCAAAACTAGGCCATTTTTTGTTGTTTCTTCTGTGAGACATAGAAAGTGAAATTTTGAAGAATATACTGATGTGTTTTTTCACGAATTAACAATAAATGGTGAGTGCAAAGTACAGTAGGCTACATTGGCTAAAACTGAAATTTCTATTCACTGAAAGGTTTGGTGCATTGAAGAAGTTAACCAGCTGAAGGAACAGTAAATTGTGCCGAATTTAGACTCCCTGTCGAATTATGACTCCCCTCGTTGAAATCAATAGTAATCCTAACCCCACCTCTAAACCTAACCCCACCCCCACACCTAACACTAAACCTACCAATTCTAGGGGAGTCATAATCTGACAGGGGGTCAAAATTCGGCACTACACCGGGTCTTATAATGAATCGATTGAGCAATATTTCACAAAACTCTCAATGACTTGTACATGAATTAGAATTTTACCTACCTATTTTACCAACCTTACCTACTTTAATTCTGCATTTGTACCATTCGTTCGCAGTACGCGTGGAAATAAACAGAGAGGGCATTCTTTTAAAATTTCTTCTTTGGTGTTCTGCAGACAATCTAAAGACGTGAAAATCATAATAGAACTGTCATATTCGCAAGAACTACCTCTTTAAGTATAAAAGACACTGTAACTGTGCGACTCATTAATGACACTTGCTTCTAGACGCGCGTGGGGAAGGATGCACGCGCCCAGGGGGAGGGACGAAATCAAATCCACCTCACGCGTTTCATCTGTTCGCGGAAAGCACAACTCCAGTCACACAACCGGGATCCACAAAAATCCTTTCTACAGTTTGTTCCTCTTCGACTCTTTCGCGAATTTGTTACTTTCTTTTGGAAAGGGAGACTGACTCCCTACCTGCGAAGCTCGATGAATTCCGCGGGGAGAGTCACTTTGTTTTTTCTTTTAATTGTCCTGATAACGCAAGGTAAGTTCAACTGCATTCGAGATATTAATAGATTTTAGGAAGACAAAAACTTTAAAAAGCATTGCTTGTTTTGTGTCTCTTGTGCCAAATGACCTCAATACTTGATCTCAGTATGCTACTACTGGTGGGGGGAAAGTATTAGCTCATACTGTGTCAGTCGTCAACTAATAAACAATCATGCTATAGCCCATACTGTCCTGCCAAGTTTGTTTAAGGGCATTTTCTTAGTTCTCATGTAATATGCACGACTAGTTCGCACAAAATGAACATCCTGTCACCATTCACTCTGACGTCTTTCTAAACCTGTACATAGCCTACTTTCATCTGTGGAAAACAAAACGACGTACAGTCACTATTTACTGCACTATGCGCAAAAAAGATGTAACTAAAGTGAATGGCAATCGATCGCTTTCAGCCCCTTTTGGTGTTCCACGTAAGAAACTAAGTGAGTAAGGGTTTAAACAAAATGGTGATAGATAATTCATGACATAATTTGTGGTTTTGTTAACGCAGAACATAGCCAAATGCAAGTTGACAGTCTTGGTTTGTGCATTTAAATTAGTAATTAGTTTGTTGGCGTGACATTCACTTCGTATCTGTCTATAGGTGAGTTATTTTATTTTGATAATAATCTTAATAACGATTTATGCGGAAGCGGTACGTTTTAATATAGTCAAATCCGTTCTTCATGCCATTGGCGTGCGCGCGGAACGCAGAGTTTCGGGCGCGTATTCGTCTCGCTCGGGAGACGAACTGCGGGGAATCCGAAGGCTATTTTAGACAACAGCGATAGCACAATTTTGTTTAATCACTTTAAAGCTTTATATCGGCATAATGAAACAGGTAGGTAAGCCCAGTGGCATTGTTGTAATGAAATGCGTGTTAATCCACGTTCGTCAACACCCGCTTGTGCGTCAAAGCGTTGAAATATTCACAGTCTTCAAAGCTGTTTACGTAAAATTAGCAACAAGTCCAGGTTTGGACGTGTTTACTCGTCACTTCTGTAAATTCGTTGTCTTCTCGTTTGGTATAGCCGTTACATCTAAATAAGAAACAAGAGGCTTAACTTTCTCACTGCAATGCAATGTGTCACTCAAGAGTGAGTCATAGGTTTTGGAGATAAACTTAGAAGCAGGCACACACTCAAAGAAAATGCACGTTTTCATCCGGTTGAGTTTTCACATTGCTAAATTCCTTAAGCGTTTCTGAGCTTGGAAAAGAGAAGCTGTCTGAGGATGAACTTGTGTTCAACTCCAGCTGTATGTCATTTTTGCTGCAAGCAGTCTCTTCATGCTGGACTCATCACAAGGCCACTCACTGTATGAAGTGAGGAGCAGGAAAGAGAGAGAGAGAGAGAGAGAGAGAGTTGTTTGGACACCAGAGTGTCTAGGAAAGGTTTCTCAGGAGATATAAAGTTGCACAAATATAAAGTTTTGGGTAATCAATATAGTTAGAACAAGGGAGAGGTATGTTTACTCATATCATTTGCAATCATTTGTGTACCAGTGCTTTGCAGTGGAATCATTGTTAAACTGATTGCAGCAGGTGATATTTTTATTATTTTTTAGCATTTTGAGACATACAGTTTACAAAGTTGTAGTTTTACAAAGTAAGCAATGGATTTTATAGGTAAGTAATAAATAAGAATGTCTTTAGTTTTGATCATGTGAAATAATGCACTACATGACTTAGCATTGGAAACATTTCAATCATACACACACACACATGTTGGTTTTTGTGATTTATGGGGACTCTCCATGGGCGTAATGGTTTTTATACTGTACAAACTGTATGTGGTATTGCCCTACACCTACCCTACAGCTAAACCTTCCCTTACAGGAAACTGTGTGCATTGTTAGATTTTCAAAAAAACACAATTTAGGATGTTTTTTAAGCCTTTTGAATTACGGGGACTCTGAAAATGTCCTCATAAAACACCTACATATTGTATTACCTATGTTATACCCATGTCATTATACAAATTTGAGTCCTCATAAACCACATAAACCTGCACATACACACACACACACACACACAAACAATTCATTTAATAATTGAGCATACTCATACAAATCGTTTTTTTTTAAATGCTGTCCAGTTGAATGGAAATTCCCATTAAATGCCCTTTTAACAAATACCTTTTAATCTTTGTTATTCTCAGTGGTCTTATCACAAGATTTTTCCCTGTTGATATGATTTACTAGATAAGGGTTAAGGATTTTAAAGAATATCTTTTACTCACCAATTTTACGTGATCATTTTGTTTTCTAATTTTCCTTTTCTTCTAAATTCTACATTTCTAATAAGCTAAAATAACTTGTACGTATATCTAGATTTTGCAAGACATTGGGAACTGGTACTCCTTGAATATTTCTTTTCACCTCTTTTGTGATCCATATTGTTGTCATAAAGAAAATGACTAATATCAACTATAAAATATAACAAACAAATATGAAAGTGATATTGGTGTGTGTGTGTGTGTATATATGTGTGTAAATCCATACAATAGGCTTTACACAGATCTCTGGGGAGGAACATCCTGTGGGGAGGATTGCTCTTTTATCCACCCAAGCGCTCTTTTTCTATAGCTTCACATCTGTGTTTTGGTGCTGAGGAGAGAAATCAATGAAGTTCCAGCAGGGAGAACCATTATGGGAGGTAAACCCCTCTGCTCCAAAAGAGAAAAAGAAAGAAAGCTAGAGAAAGTAAAAAACAGAAAAGCGAAAATGAATGAACCTCAAGAATGAGTGTAAAGACATTTTGAATTGTTTCCAGTTCTTATTTCCTTTTTATCCAAGCTTTGCCACCTCTATTTCCTCTGCCTTCATGAGGCTGGTTTATATAGAAAATGTCAAAGGTCTTAGAGCCCCAGGACCCCGCAGATGCACAATTTGATATGTTTCCATGTGATATCAGGTAATGCTCCAATTCATATGTAGGGTGAACTGAGAGAAGAAGAAATTATGATTGCCCTAAGTTCGCCTTGAGACTATCAGAGAAGCTTACCTCTTAAAGAATTGATGACTGTGCTGAAAATATGAAGATTTCCAGGTGGCTTAATGTCATTCTTCCTGCATTCAGTATTAGTCACAAACTCACATAGACACGCATGTCGCCCATACTCTTTGTTCCAGATAGCGTGCACTCACACACGCACCACATGCACAGACAGTGACGCATGTTCTGACAGCACCTCTCTCTCTCTCTCACACACACACACACACACACAGAAGTCTGCTGTGGGGAACAAGCATGTGTGTGCTGCTGCAGGCTCAAGTCTCTGGGCAACAAGAACAGCTCACCTGTCTGATTCTATCTGTAATGCTTTTCCTCCACTGACAGAGAAACACACTTAGTGTCCCACTCACTTTGAGAGGAAGAGCTCTCTCTCTCTCATTACTTCTAAATGAGGGCATATGTACTCAGCAGCAGCTCATGAGTGACTTACACATGACTTATATTATCTCAGATGACTCTTTAGCCTTGTCAGCTCGGATCTCCAGAAAACCAGTTTCTGGAAACATTTATGTATCTTGGATAATATATTATTATATTTAACAATATGTGGCACATCTCGACAAGGTTGAGTAATATTGTTAAAATGTATATAGAATTTTTAAATTAAATTTCAAGATGGCTATCATTGGCTTTAAAAGAATCATATTAAATAAACCATTATTATAGTAACAATTAATTAGGGATAATTACATGCAAGTAACCCTAAGCCAAACCCTGATCCTAACCCTAATTATATGGTAAATACATTTAGTTAATTATGTGTAAAAATGTGTAAGTACGCTGGATACCTTAAAAGTCACTGAAATGTAAAATAAAGATGGTATTGAAACATTCAGAAGTCCTGAGATATGGAAAGATCACAAACCGAATGACCTGTAAATTTAATGACCTAATAAAAATTGTGTTAAAATCATTTGAAGCATCACAATCCAACGCTTTGATAGCATCACTAGTAAAATCATTGTTCACATCTTGTGAATATTTAATATTCGCACACTAGGTACTGGTGTATTTAACAAAATCCTTTTATATGCCTTATTGGAGTTTCATCATACCCTGTGCTTATGAATCCAAATTTACAAATAAAAAATAAGGCCACAGTGTGTAAAATGTCTGTTAGAGGAAAAAGGAAGTGCAGCACATATGCAATCTATGCTTCTTTTAAACTAATTTCAGTAAAGAGGCGAAAAAAGTCACAGTGAGTCATACCTTTTTTTGGATGTAATTGCAATTTTAATGGGCTTCAGTGTTGAATCCAGTGGACCAAATCAAATGTGTTGGGTTTAACTGTTATGAACTGTAATTTTAACGTAAGTACTGCTGCTATTTTTGACCAGCCTACATCCTCATTGTGGCCACTGACAGCTCTCTTGCAATTATGATAATGTCTTTTCTGCTCCATTCTTACGTGTTTATGTGAATTGGACTCTGAAATGAATAAATGCAATGTAATTGACACATTTTGTGAGTAGTATCTTGGATGTAAAGTATGGCTTCATCCTGTTTTATTTTTGTTTTTGATGGAGAGTGTTAATAAAACTGTATTAACAATTGGCAAATATTTTCCTGCTTTGGAAGTTTTAATAAAGACTCAGAATCAAAAGAAACTCACTGGAAAATAATGTATAGTTTTCTTAAATTTCTTAAAAAAATTGTGCACTCAATACTCACCCTCATGCCATTATGTTTTTATGATCATACAATGGAAGCCATTGTCAGTAAACTTGGTTTAATCAATATTTCATTTTTGTTTATATCAATTATATTATTTTTCAAAATATCTTTAATTTTGTGTTCTACAAAAGAAAAAGTCAATGTTTGGAACAACATTTGGGTAAGTAAAATATCCTTTTAAGTTACCCACCATGGGTCTGTTTAAAAGTTCAACTTTAAGAGACTTTATGGTCCATGCGGACACGGTTCTACTTTAATTTAAAAGGGTTATCTTAAGCTTGATGGGGTTCAGAAAAACTAACTCTAAACTTCAGCTCTCCACTTTGTATCTCATATTTGAATGAGGGTTAAGTCTGTTTAATTAATGAATGCAGGGCCTTGCTATCCTTGGCTAACCCCATTAACAGAGGGTGCCATTGGAGAGTTAACTGGTTGAAGTAATTAGAAGAGGAAAGTAAGAGCCATACATGCGTGAGACAGCAGCTCTGAACTCTCAGTGTATGAATGTGTCTGGGTGTTTAAAATGATGGCAAATTATTTTCTGTAAGACTCACTGCATTAAGTCCTGTTCTATTTTTGCTAGACGTTTACAGAGGTCATAACGGCTAAGGATTGTTTACGAAAATGCAGCTGAAATCAATTTATGGAGCAGTTATATCACTTATATACTGTCTCCACACATCTAGTGTTTTTCACATGACAGCTACGGTACAGCATAAAACTTAAAATTCTTATCTTAAAGGTTTAATTCACCCAAAAATGAAAATTATGTAGCCTAATTAATTATTAATTAATTATAATGTCGTTCAACACCCATTAAACCTTCGTTCATCTTCAGAACACAAATTAAGATATTTTTGATGATATCAGAGAGCCATCCGACCCTGCATAGACAGCAATACAACTGAAATGATACCAGAATCAGAAACGTAGGAAAAACATTGGTAAAACAGTCCATGTGTCCAACAGTCCAATTATGTCTGGAAGAAAAAAAATCATGGGAGAAGAATGGTAAATTATGTAATTTGTTTTCTTTGTGCAAAAAAGTATTCTCCTAGTCACATGGACTGTTTTACCAATGTTTTTACTTCTGGATCTGGGATTATTTCAGTTGCATTGCTGTCTATGCAGGGTCAGATGGTTCTCTGATATCATAAAAATATCTTAATTTGTCTTCCGAAGATGAACAACATGAGGGTTAGTTTGTGTTCTGAAGATGAACGAAGGTTTAATGGGTGTTGAACGACATTATAATTAATTAATAATTAATTAGGCTACATAATTTTCATTTTTGGGTGAATTAAACCTTTAAGATAAGAATTTTAAGTTTTATGCTGTACCGTAGCTGTCATGTGAAAAACACTAGATGTGTGGAGACAGTATATAAGTGATATAACTGCTCCATAAATTGATTTCAGCTGCATTTTCGTAAACAATCCTTAGCCGTTATGACCTCTGTAAACGTCTAGCAAAAATAGAACAGGACTTAATGCAGTGAGTCTTACAGAAAATAATTTGCCATCATTTTAAACACCCAGACACATTCATACACTGAGAGTTCAGAGCTGCTGTCTCACGCATGTATGGCTCTTACTTTCCTCTTCTAATTACTTCAACCAGTTAACTCTCCAATGGCACCCTCTGTTAATGGGGTTAGCCAAGGATAGCAAGGCCCTGCATTCATTAATTAAACAGACTTAACCCTCATTCAAATATGAGATACAAAGTGGAGAGCTGAAGTTTAGAGTTAGTTTTTCTGAACCCCATCAAGCTTAAGATAACCCTTTTAAATTAAAGTAGAACCGTGTCCGCATGGACCATAAAGTCTCTTAAAGTTGAACTTTTAAACAGACCCATGGTGGGTAACTTAAAAGGATATTTTACTTACCCAAATGTTGTTCCAAACATTGACTTTTTCTTTTGTAGAACACAAAATTAAAGATATTTTGAAAAATAATATAATTGATATAAACAAAAATGAAATATTGATTAAACCAAGTTTACTGACAATGGCTTCCATTGTATGATCATAAAAACATAATGGCATGAGGGTGAGTATTGAGTGCACAATTTTTTTAAGAAATTTAAGAAAACTATACATTATTTTCCAGTGAGTTTCTTTTGATTCTGAGTCTTTATTAAAACTTCCAAAGCAGGAAAATATTTGCCAATTGTTAATACAGTTTTATTAACACTCTCCATCAAAAACAAAAATAAAACAGGATGAAGCCATACTTTACATCCAAGATACTACTCACAAAATGTGTCAATTACATTGCATTTATTCATTTCAGAGTCCAATTCACATAAACACGTAAGAATGGAGCAGAAAAGACATTATCATAATTGCAAGAGAGCTGTCAGTGGCCACAATGAGGATGTAGGCTGGTCAAAAATAGCAGCAGTACTTACGTTAAAATTACAGTTCATAACAGTTAAACCCAACACATTTGATTTGGTCCACTGGATTCAACACTGAAGCCCATTAAAATTGCAATTACATCCAAAAAAAGGTATGACTCACTGTGACTTTTTTCGCCTCTTTACTGAAATTAGTTTAAAAGAAGCATAGATTGCATATGTGCTGCACTTCCTTTTTCCTCTAACAGACATTTTACACACTGTGGCCTTATTTTTTATTTGTAAATTTGGATTCATAAGCACAGGGTATGATGAAACTCCAATAAGGCATATAAAAGGATTTTGTTAAATACACCAGTACCTAGTGTGCGAATATTAAATATTCACAAGATGTGAACAATGATTTTACTAGTGATGCTATCAAAGCGTTGGATTGTGATGCTTCAAATGATTTTAACACAATTTTTATTAGGTCATTAAATTTACAGGTCATTCGGTTTGTGATCTTTCCATATCTCAGGACTTCTGAATGTTTCAATACCATCTTTATTTTACATTTCAGTGACTTTTAAGGTATCCAGCGTACTTACACATTTTTACACATAATTAACTAAATGTATTTACCATATAATTAGGGTTAGGATCAGGGTTTGGCTTAGGGTTACTTGCATGTAATTATCCCTAATTAATTGTTACTATAATAATGGTTTATTTAATATGATTCTTTTAAAGCCAATGATAGCCATCTTGAAATTTAATTTAAAAATTCTATATACATTTTAACAATATTACTCAACCTTGTCGAGATGTGCCACATATTGTTAAATATAATAATATATTATCCAAGATACATAAATGTTTCCAGAAACTGGTTTTCTGGAGATCCGAGCTGACAAGGCTAAAGAGTCATCTGAGATAATATAAGTCATGTGTAAGTCACTCATGAGCTGCTGCTGAGTACATATGCCCTCATTTAGAAGTAATGAGAGAGAGAGAGCTCTTCCTCTCAAAGTGAGTGGGACACTAAGTGTGTTTCTCTGTCAGTGGAGGAAAAGCATTACAGATAGAATCAGACAGGTGAGCTGTTCTTGTTGCCCAGAGACTTGAGCCTGCAGCAGCACACACATGCTTGTTCCCCACAGCAGACTTCTGTGTGTGTGTGTGTGTGTGTGAGAGAGAGAGAGAGGTGCTGTCAGAACATGCGTCACTGTCTGTGCATGTGGTGCGTGTGTGAGTGCACGCTATCTGGAACAAAGAGTATGGGCGACATGCGTGTCTATGTGAGTTTGTGACTAATACTGAATGCAGGAAGAATGACATTAAGCCACCTGGAAATCTTCATATTTTCAGCACAGTCATCAATTCTTTAAGAGGTAAGCTTCTCTGATAGTCTCAAGGCGAACTTAGGGCAATCATAATTTCTTCTTCTCTCAGTTCACCCTACATATGAATTGGAGCATTACCTGATATCACATGGAAACATATCAAATTGTGCATCTGCGGGGTCCTGGGGCTCTAAGACCTTTGACATTTTCTATATAAACCAGCCTCATGAAGGCAGAGGAAATAGAGGTGGCAAAGCTTGGATAAAAAGGAAATAAGAACTGGAAACAATTCAAAATGTCTTTACACTCATTCTTGAGGTTCATTCATTTTCGCTTTTCTGTTTTTTACTTTCTCTAGCTTTCTTTCTTTTTCTCTTTTGGAGCAGAGGGGTTTACCTCCCATAATGGTTCTCCCTGCTGGAACTTCATTGATTTCTCTCCTCAGCACCAAAACACAGATGTGAAGCTATAGAAAAAGAGCGCTTGGGTGGATAAAAGAGCAATCCTCCCCACAGGATGTTCCTCCCCAGAGATCTGTGTAAAGCCTATTGTATGGATTTACACACATATATACACACACACACACACCAATATCACTTTCATATTTGTTTGTTATATTTTATAGTTGATATTAGTCATTTTCTTTATGACAACAATATGGATCACAAAAGAGGTGAAAAGAAATATTCAAGGAGTACCAGTTCCCAATGTCTTGCAAAATCTAGATATACGTACAAGTTATTTTAGCTTATTAGAAATGTAGAATTTAGAAGAAAAGGAAAATTAGAAAACAAAATGATCACGTAAAATTGGTGAGTAAAAGATATTCTTTAAAATCCTTAACCCTTATCTAGTAAATCATATCAACAGGGAAAAATCTTGTGATAAGACCACTGAGAATAACAAAGATTAAAAGGTATTTGTTAAAAGGGCATTTAATGGGAATTTCCATTCAACTGGACAGCATTTAAAAAAAAACGATTTGTATGAGTATGCTCAATTATTAAATGAATTGTTTGTGTGTGTGTGTGTGTGTGTATGTGCAGGTTTATGTGGTTTATGAGGACTCAAATTTGTATAATGACATGGGTATAACATAGGTAATACAATATGTAGGTGTTTTATGAGGACATTTTCAGAGTCCCCGTAATTCAAAAGGCTTAAAAAACATCCTAAATTGTGTTTTTTTGAAAATCTAACAATGCACACAGTTTCCTGTAAGGGAAGGTTTAGCTGTAGGGTAGGTGTAGGGCAATACCACATACAGTTTGTACAGTATAAAAACCATTACGCCCATGGAGAGTCCCCATAAATCACAAAAACCAACATGTGTGTGTGTGTATGATTGAAATGTTTCCAATGCTAAGTCATGTAGTGCATTATTTCACATGATCAAAACTAAAGACATTCTTATTTATTACTTACCTATAAAATCCATTGCTTACTTTGTAAAACTACAACTTTGTAAACTGTATGTCTCAAAATGCTAAAAAATAATAAAAATATCACCTGCTGCAATCAGTTTAACAATGATTCCACTGCAAAGCACTGGTACACAAATGATTGCAAATGATATGAGTAAACATACCTCTCCCTTGTTCTAACTATATTGATTACCCAAAACTTTATATTTGTGCAACTTTATATCTCCTGAGAAACCTTTCCTAGACACTCTGGTGTCCAAACAACTCTCTCTCTCTCTCTCTCTCTCTCTTTCCTGCTCCTCACTTCATACAGTGAGTGGCCTTGTGATGAGTCCAGCATGAAGAGACTGCTTGCAGCAAAAATGACATACAGCTGGAGTTGAACACAAGTTCATCCTCAGACAGCTTCTCTTTTCCAAGCTCAGAAACGCTTAAGGAATTTAGCAATGTGAAAACTCAACCGGATGAAAACGTGCATTTTCTTTGAGTGTGTGCCTGCTTCTAAGTTTATCTCCAAAACCTATGACTCACTCTTGAGTGACACATTGCATTGCAGTGAGAAAGTTAAGCCTCTTGTTTCTTATTTAGATGTAACGGCTATACCAAACGAGAAGACAACGAATTTACAGAAGTGACGAGTAAACACGTCCAAACCTGGACTTGTTGCTAATTTTACGTAAACAGCTTTGAAGACTGTGAATATTTCAACGCTTTGACGCACAAGCGGGTGTTGACGAACGTGGATTAACACGCATTTCATTACAACAATGCCACTGGGCTTACCTACCTGTTTCATTATGCCGATATAAAGCTTTAAAGTGATTAAACAAAATTGTGCTATCGCTGTTGTCTAAAATAGCCTTCGGATTCCCCGCAGTTCGTCTCCCGAGCGAGACGAATACGCGCCCGAAACTCTGCGTTCCGCGCGCACGCCAATGGCATGAAGAACGGATTTGACTATATTAAAACGTACCGCTTCCGCATAAATCGTTATTAAGATTATTATCAAAATAAAATAACTCACCTATAGACAGATACGAAGTGAATGTCACGCCAACAAACTAATTACTAATTTAAATGCACAAACCAAGACTGTCAACTTGCATTTGGCTATGTTCTGCGTTAACAAAACCACAAATTATGTCATGAATTATCTATCACCATTTTGTTTAAACCCTTACTCACTTAGTTTCTTACGTGGAACACCAAAAGGGGCTGAAAGCGATCGATTGCCATTCACTTTAGTTACATCTTTTTTGCGCATAGTGCAGTAAATAGTGACTGTACGTCGTTTTGTTTTCCACAGATGAAAGTAGGCTATGTACAGGTTTAGAAAGACGTCAGAGTGAATGGTGACAGGATGTTCATTTTGTGCGAACTAGTCGTGCATATTACATGAGAACTAAGAAAATGCCCTTAAACAAACTTGGCAGGACAGTATGGGCTATAGCATGATTGTTTATTAGTTGACGACTGACACAGTATGAGCTAATACTTTCCCCCCACCAGTAGTAGCATACTGAGATCAAGTATTGAGGTCATTTGGCACAAGAGACACAAAACAAGCAATGCTTTTTAAAGTTTTTGTCTTCCTAAAATCTATTAATATCTCGAATGCAGTTGAACTTACCTTGCGTTATCAGGACAATTAAAAGAAAAAACAAAGTGACTCTCCCCGCGGAATTCATCGAGCTTCGCAGGTAGGGAGTCAGTCTCCCTTTCCAAAAGAAAGTAACAAATTCGCGAAAGAGTCGAAGAGGAACAAACTGTAGAAAGGATTTTTGTGGATCCCGGTTGTGTGACTGGAGTTGTGCTTTCCGCGAACAGATGAAACGCGTGAGGTGGATTTGATTTCGTCCCTCCCCCTGGGCGCGTGCATCCTTCCCCACGCGCGTCTAGAAGCAAGTGTCATTAATGAGTCGCACAGTTACAGTGTCTTTTATACTTAAAGAGGTAGTTCTTGCGAATATGACAGTTCTATTATGATTTTCACGTCTTTAGATTGTCTGCAGAACACCAAAGAAGAAATTTTAAAAGAATGCCCTCTCTGTTTATTTCCACGCGTACTGCGAACGAATGGTACAAATGCAGAATTAAAGTAGGTAAGGTTGGTAAAATAGGTAGGTAAAATTCTAATTCATGTACAAGTCATTGAGAGTTTTGTGAAATATTGCTCAATCGATTCATTATAAGACCCGGTGTAGTGCCGAATTTTGACCCCCTGTCAGATTATGACTCCCCTAGAATTGGTAGGTTTAGTGTTAGGTGTGGGGGTGGGGTTAGGTTTAGAGGTGGGGTTAGGATTACTATTGATTTCAACGAGGGGAGTCATAATTCGACAGGGAGTCTAAATTCGGCACAATTTACTGTTCCTTCAGCTGGTTAACTTCTTCAATGCACCAAACCTTTCAGTGAATAGAAATTTCAGTTTTAGCCAATGTAGCCTACTGTACTTTGCACTCACCATTTATTGTTAATTCGTGAAAAAACACATCAGTATATTCTTCAAAATTTCACTTTCTATGTCTCACAGAAGAAACAACAAAAAATGGCCTAGTTTTGCCTTTGGAACAGTGTAATGCTGACAGAATAATTGGTAGAGGAATAATCAACAAAAAAGCAACATCTGAGATCATTTATGCACCCTTGTGTTGCTCCACACCTGTATGAATTTCTTTATGAAAAAAAAAAAAAAAAAATTGGTTACCTTTGATTTTGACTGTATGGTCAAAAAATATGTATAATAGAATGTCAATCTTCTTTAGGCATTCCACAGAATAAGCCGTATAGGCTAAGTATGAAATAAGTAAATGATAAAAATTTTAATTTTGTTTACTTTATAATATTCAAGTCTAAAGATATCTTTAGACTTGAATATTATAAAGTAAACAAAATTACATTTTGTATCATTTACTTATTAAAAGTATTTTAAAGAAATATATATATATATATATATTTCTTTAAAAATACTTTCTTCTCCCTTTATCACAATAAAACTCTTACAACACATTGTCATATTACACTAGGCATTACAGAAAATTAGACAGAAATGTGACCTCTTAAAGAGGGTTATCTTCTCTTAATTACACATCGAAGAGATAGACTACAAAAAGTTTTTTTTGTCAAGTTTTAAAAACAGAGCAGTCGATAAAAAGTTCCGGGTTACAGCAGGTGATTAACAAAGTGCCGCTGGAAAAGCCTCAGGAGTATTGATTAAAATTAGCTTCCCGTTTAAAAGCCTTACCTTTGACATCATCAAAGAAAAATGTAGTTTAAATCTCACTACAGAGCAAATACAAAGACATCACAGGAGTTAAAAGACTGAGTTTTTTTGTTTCTGAAAATCCATATTTAACATTTAAACCTTAAACACAAATTTATAGGCCAGAGGGATGCACATGGCTCAGCAGCTGTTATTGTTTTCCCATCAAGCAGCTGCGTTGATCTGTGTATGTGTGCTGTGAAGATAATGGGAGAGAAACATTTTGATGTTTCAATACATGTGCACAAGAAAAGAGACTGTAAAACCATCCATGTGCAAACACTTACACACAGAAATAGAGAGAGAGAGATCTGACCTTACAATTAAGTCTTTATATCACAACAGGATGCAAAGTATATTATAATGTTCATTTTATCAAGCACAGTGCTAATAGCAGTGTACATTTTCACATGAAAAAAAATAATTTTATAAATTATCTTGTGAAGTGTAAGACCTATCTGCATTAAACAGATTGTCTTTTTATTCGTTTGTTTGTTTGTTTGTTTTTATTTTATAAATAATGTTCTCAGTGAGTGTATGTTTCAGATTAAAAAAAAAGAAAACTATTTTACACACACACACACACACACACACACAAAAGAAAATTAGTCCCTATTAGGCAATCCAAGATGTAGATGAATTTTTTAATTGTAACAGATTTGTAAAAACTACCTTTATATACATCACTTGCTCACATACAGTATGGATCATCTGCAGTGCATGCCATTAGAGTTCACACAGCTGTTAAAAACATCACAAATAATCCACTAATAGCATTTTGTGAAGCAATAAGTATGTTTTGTAAAAAAAAAAAAAAAAAAAAAAAACATCATTATAATAATTATAACTTAAAACCATTGCTTGTGGCTAAAAGTCCCACTTACATTTTCAGCATATTTTTATTTTATAATTATTTTAATATTCTTTTAATTAGTGCAATAACAGGATTGGTAACCATTAACGACTATATCATAATATACTATACCATAATATTAAGGTATTTATTTATAATATGTCATTTGGCTTTGCTTATCTTGTCAATATTGACAAGTGTTGGTTTGTTTTTAAATTTCAATGGAATTCGTTGTTGGAAAAAGATGTTCCTAACTCGTGTATAGTTTTGGCACAAGGTTAAGAAGTGTAATTCTGTTTCTAACTCATTTTGTGTGCAGTAGGGGAACAGTTTGTCTTTATTTGGTAGCCCCCTCCCCTCTCTCTCTTTCTCTTTCTCTGAGTGTGTGTACACTAGAGGGAGCAGGTGCAGCAATTTGGAGCCCTGTATCAGTCTTTACACAATTGTTAGTTCAATTAAGGGCTTTTGTCTTTTCCACACACACTTATTTACATTTCAGTTAAACAAATCAGTTCAAATTTAGATCAAGTAATTATTTAAGCAGAATATCAAAATGTTTATAAAAACTAAAAATGTATACATTATTGCATGTAATTATACAGTCTTCCATATATTCCCCATCCCCATTACTGAAAACAGTCATAAATATTAACAAAACCTTTTGTAAATACATGCATGTTCCCTAATTTAATCCTTTTTTTGCTTGCTTAGTAATGTGCGGTACTAACATAGCACATTTATTTAGATAGATTTTGTTAGATAGTTAGCAATTACAACAGCAGAAACATTCCTGTCCATGGTTTCAAAATGGGACAATATGAGAGAAAATGCTACGGAATCACTGTCTGTATGCATGCAAGGTCGATATTTTGTCTGTACTTTGTGAGAATCAGACCATTTTATGGCTACGGCACTGCCGCTGTCCATGGTGCTAAACATTGATTTGTGGTCAAAGCAGTGTCTATGAAGCTTTCACTGTTTTTGAATGAATATTTATGTGTCTGTTAATGTAAACTGACTAAAACCTTGGGGTACTATTGACACCTTTTATCTTTTTGCTTTTATGATGCTTATATTTTCAGCTCTTTGCCTTTAATTAGAAAAGACAGGTAGAGGTAACTGAAAATGTTTAGTTTAGTTTAGTTTTTTTGGCTATAGGTAGAAACCTAGATGCCTTTTACCACTGAAAAGGGGAAAGGTGTGTTTTTTGTTGTTGTTATTTTTTTTGTTCAGTTAAATAGTTTAACAGTGTTGTTTTTGTCAAAGATAGTCTACTCAGAATGAAAATTCTGTCATTATTAACTCACCTTTATGTCATTCCAAACCTGTAAATAAGTAATCACTTGGTTCCTATTAACTTGCATTATGGACGAAAAAAGTGAAAATAAAACTTTAACTTTATTTTATTTAAATGAAGCTGAAATAAAATTAAATACAAATATTAAATTAAAAAACAAAACTTAAAATGGAAATATTGCTTCCAACTAATAATATATTAAGCAGTATAATTACTCACATTTAAAATAAAATAAAGATAGATATAGTAATAATAAGATTAATAAACATAACAAAAGGACATAACTGACTGTATTTAACTAAATTTAAAAGTCATCCTTTTTTCCTTTGCCATTAGGATTCATAGGTGGACAGAGTGAACAGGTCATGGATGATGTGTCCATTGTAAATCAGTAGTGGAACTAGAATCATACCATGATTTTTTTTTTGGCTTTCCTCTTTTCCTCTTTTCCTCCATCTTTAATTCATGGCTTCCTAAAAGCAAGACGTAGTGACTCACAGAGCCATTAATGTCTCACTCTTTTCTCGTCTCTCGCTGTTCTTCTCTCTCAAATCTGTGTGTCTGCTTTTCCTGTCTCTCCACCCACCCTGCCACATCCCAAACACTCTTTTAAAAGCCTCTTCTCTCTTTGGAACAGGACTGCATCTTCTAGCGCATATTAAAAATAGAAAAATAAAGTTGCATTCCCCAATAGGACTTTTATGGTCTTGTAAATTATTCACTTCACACATCTACAATACCTAGATGATTATACCTGAGTGCTTTTATTCTTTGCTAGTATCTGGAATCACGATCATCCATTATGGGTGCACTACTTGCCTGGTGTTGGTAGAAAACCAGAAAAATCAAAGACCATCACCACAGCCTCAGACAGACCCACAGATCCAACTGCTCCTGACAAGATCTTTTGGATTACTTTGTTACCAGTTACTTACTGATATTGTCCTTTAAGCAACAGTGTTTGGAATTGAAAATCATTTTAATAGCTGGTGTGACTCTCAAACTATCTAAAACATCCCACATTATGTTACTTGCTCACCGATGGATCCTCTGCAATGAATGGGTGCTGCCAGAATGTAATAATAAACATCACTATAATCCATAACACAACTCCAGACCATCAGTTCTGAAGCAAACATCTTCTGAAGCAAAAAGCAGCATGTATGTAATAAAGAAATCCCTCATTAAGCCATTTGTAATGGCAAATAAGTCCTCTATCCATATAATATTTGTAACGTGGGCTCTCTCTGGCGTGTGTGTGGCAATGAGCGAAGACTCGAGCAAATAAATGCAAAACATTTATTAAAAACCCAGAGCAAAACAAAGGCTGACGGGGCAGCAAAACCGACACGGAGGGAGAAACGGCACATCAAAACAACACATACGTTACGTTACGTTAACAAGCACTGAACAAAACAAAAAGACAGAGGTATTTAAAGGGGAAGACATTAAGACTAAAGGGGGGACAGCTGGCAAAAACAACAGGTGAGACGCATGAACTAAAGAGGAACAAACCAAACAGACTGGACTAAACCAAAATACACAAAGACATGGGGGAGCACGAGACAAAGACTGGAACAGAATGTGACATTATACCCCCCTCCCGGAAAGGCGCACCTGCGCCGTAGATACATCACTGGGGAGGGGGGGTTGGGCACTCTGGAGACAGGATCCGGGGGGCCTGTGTGCCGCCTGCCTCCAGGGTGTATCGAATACCCTGGCAGACACCACCAACAGGACAGTCCTACTGGTTACCGGGTCGGGAGCCTTAGGCGGCCATAGAGGCTGGAACATTCTCACGGGGATTGGGTCGGGGGGTTCCTCGGCCGTCCACATGAAAGTCCCCACCCAGGACCCTCCCTTACTGACCCCCCCAAAAAATTCTTGGGGAAGCTCCCCAGGGGGCATTTAAAAGGTCCAAAATCAGGGGGACATCTAGGAGGGCGAACGGGGTGCGCGGATGACACTGGAGGCCGCACGGGGTGAGCGGCAGGCTCTGGAGGACGCTCAGGTGACGCGGCAGACACTGGAGGATCGGGCCGTTGCAGCAGGTCCTCCGCTTCGGGTTCTGGAGGATCGGGCCGTTGCAGCAGATCATCCGCTACGGGCTCTGGAGGATCGGGCCACCGCAGCAGGTCATCCGCTACGGGCTCTGGAGGACCGGGCCACCGCAGCAGGTCATCCGCTACGGGTTCTGGAGGATCGGGTCACCGCAGCAGGTCATCCGCTACGGGCTCTGGAGGATCGGGCCACTGCAGCAGGTCATCCGCTACGGCCTCTGGAGGATCG
>JAUMHR010000042.1:985703-1003318 GCA_032361145.1 Enteromius fasciolatus | reverse complement strand
GTGGATCACGGATGATGCCTGTCACTGAATTACATTGTAATCTTTTACGTGAGCCCATCACGCAATTTTTGATCATTGCGTGATACTAACACGGAATTATGCATTAAGAGTTCGTGGTTATTTCACGCAATTCTGTGAGGTCAGGTTGCCCACTAATGTCACATGGATTTTTATCTGTGTTTTTACTACGTTTTTGGATCTGGGATCATTTCAGTTGTATTGCTGTCTATGTAGGGTCTGATGGCTCTCTGATATCATCAAAAATATGTTAATTTGTATTCCAAAGATGAAAGGTCTTATGGGTTTGGAACAACACAATGGTGAGTAATTACTGACAGAATTTTAATGGGTGAACTTAAGAAGAGATTCTTTAAAGATTATTCTTTAAAGAGACTTTGACTGAATGGATCTTTGTGGAACCAAATATGGTTCTTCTATGGCATTGCTTGAAGAAACTTTTGAAGCACTTATTTTTAAGAGTGTAGGGTGTAAAAAGGACACAATAAAGTGCTATTTTATTTTATACAAAAAAAAGTCATTTTACATTTTACTTTTATTATAATTATTGTTGTTATTATTTTGCAAGTAAAGAATGCAACAATGTTTACTTGTGCCAAATGACCCATGGACCATGTTCAGTTTACATTTACAAGAAATTGTTAAACAAAAGTAGAATGCATTGGCAACATGTTACTGTCATTCATCTCTAAAGCATCTCTCTTCTATCATTATATATGCTGACATATTCAAGTCAACCCGAAATCTTAATGTACATGATTCATCAGTGCACGCTTTTCCTCTCCAATGACTTTTATTGATTTTCAAAATATGAAAGTGAAATGAGTACATATCATTTCATGTTGGCTTCTGTATTCATGAACGAGTATGTATTTAAGATCTGCATTCCTGATCACTGCTTTTGTATCGCATCAAAGAGAAATTATTCAAATGTGCAATGCTCCAGCGTGTTGTTGACACTGTAGTTTCCCTTCTTGATAGGCTTTAATCTCAATGCACCTCATCTGGGACTGATATTGTCTGGCCTCTCAGAGAAGCACAGACCGTGAAATATTTCCATTTCCGGAGTGTGTGAATTCTTCAGATATATTTTCAAGTCACATCTGGGCTCTGTAATCACTGGCTTAGCAACCCATAGTGTGTAAACGGTAGATTGAATTTCACGCTGTTGTGCCATCTCTCTCACAGTGTATTCTAGGTGTATTCTCTCATGGTCCCCCACATACTACTACAAATTACAGAGCTGTATATGTTAAAATTCATTGATCAAATTATTGTTGACTGTTCAGCAGTATCAATCTAATGCATGTCAGAAATACTTATGTTACATGTTCCACTCAACATACAGCCAGAGCAATATAGTACGGAAAAAAAGTATAGGGTTATAATGCTGTATGTGACACATATATATAGTTTTATATACAGTTGGTACGGAAAGTATTCAGAACCCCTTAAATTTTTCACTCTTTCTTATATTGCAGTCATTTGCTAAAATCATTTACATTCATTTTTTCCCTCATTAATGTACACACAGCACACCATATTGACAGAAAAACACATAATTGTTGACATTTTTGCTAATTTATTAAAAAAGTAAAACTGAAATATCACATGATCCTTGTGACTCCATTTGCAATCGTTTTATTAATCGTAGTCGTGCAGGCAGAAATCAAACATCACAAACAGATAAATGAAGGCAAGGCAGAGACAGTACTGGTGTTGTGCCGAATTTTGACTCCCTGCTGAATTATGACTCCCCTCATTGAAATCAATAGCAATCCTAACCCCGCCCCTAATTATAGGGGGGTTGAGGTATGGGTAGCGGATGTAGAAGACCAGCGGGTTTTTGGTGTGAGACCTTGGTAATCTGGCAGGTTTTACATTTTTGGATGAACTGGGTGACATCGGAGGAAAGCGACGGCCACCAGAACTGGTTGGTTAACAGTTCCATGGTGGCCATAATTCCTGGATGCCTGGAGCTAGGGATATCATGGACGAGATTCAGGGACATACTCTTTGCCTTAGGGGCATTCTGGTGGGGATGGATCCAAGGTCTGAGCCTTCGTAATCTCCGCAATAATGTCCCAGCGGACAGGTGCGACTACTAGTCATGGAGGTATAATAAATTCGGGGTCTGCGGGTGGAGCCTGGGCTTCGAACTGGCGGGACAGTGCATCGGCTTTGCAGTTCTTGGAGCCTGGACGGTAGGTTATCTTAAAGTTAAAACGAGTGAAGAATAGCGCCCACCTGGCCTGTCTGGAGTTAAGTCTCTTGGCGGACTGGATGCACTCAAGGTTGCGATGATCAGTGAGCACCAGGAACGATAATTTGGAGCCCTCAAGCCAGTGTCGCCACTTTCATGGCAAGCATTTCCTTGTCTCCTACATTGTAATTTTGTTCGGCCGAGGTAAGTTTCCGCGAGTAGAAGGCACAAGAGAATAGTTTGGGAGGACTGCCATGACGCTGTGAAAGTACGGCTCCAACCCCGGAATTAGAAGCAGCTCTACGATAAACTCCAGTTCGGGGAGTCAGAGGATGGGCGCAGTGGACCTGCCACCTGACTAGAGTTCCTGATAAAGCGTTGATAGAAGTTAGCGAAGCCGAGGAAATGCTGAAGGTACTTTATTTTCTTTAGGCTTGGGCCAGTTGAGCACAGCAATAACCTTCTGATCGTCCATTGTCACTCCCTCCGCGCTTATGACGTATCCAAGGAAGGAGATGCGTGTTTGATGAAACTCGCACTTTGGTAGTTTTGCATACAACTGGTGTTGGACTAAGCGTTTCAGGACTGCTCTGACGTGTTGCACATGGGACTTGAAATCCTCAGAATAAATCAAGATGTCATCGATGTAGATAATGACTTGCCGGTTTAGCATATCTCTGAAGATGTCATTAATGAGAGCCTGGAATATGGAAGGACTGTTAGCAAGACCGAAGGGCATTACCCGATACTTGTAGTGGCCGGTGGTAGTTGAGAAGGCCGTTTTCCATTCATCCCCTTCTTCAATACGGATCAGTTTATATGCACTCCTGAGGTCCAACTTGGTGAAGTATCTGGCCTTTCTGAGTTGTTCTAATGCAGAGGGAACCAGTGGCAGAGGGTAGCGATACTTAACAGTGATGTCATTTAGTCCACGGTAGTCGATGCAGGATCAGAGGCTGCCGTCTTTCTTCTTTACAAAAAAGAAGCCAGCAGAGGCTGGAGAGGTGGATGGGCGAATGAATCCTTTGACCAACTCCTCCTGGATGTAATTCTGCATGCTAGTGGTTTCTGGCTGTGACAGTGGAAAGATCCATCCTTTAGCAGGCACAGCACGAATGTGGTCAGGAAGGCCGTAGTAAAGGCAGAGGTTATTACGATAGCGCCGATCTCGCTCCTTGTCGGTCAGGTGTGTCCTGTCAATTTGCATGGGCTCCGGTGCACTGGTGTAGGTGAGTGCAGGTAGACGGCGGGATGGTTGAGGTGTACGCCCTCCACGGCGCGAGCGCATCAGGTAATCCACATGAATGGCCAGCTCCATGAACTGTTTGTAGGTCTTAACCTCATCTCTGCATGACAGCTAAGATGGCAACCCCTTTATAGTAAATTGCCTTCAATGGTTCTGGTGGCCAACCGGTTTGAGCCGCTAGGGTGTGGAACTGAAGAGTGTACTCAGCCGCCGTATTAGAGCCCTGCTGGAGCGACACTATTTCATGCCTAGGGTTTTTTCCTCCCAAGGCATGGTCGAATACCTCTCGGAACTGTCGAATGAAAGCCGCATAGCTGGAAAAAAACATCATCTGTCCCCACTCCAGCGCTCTGCCGATCAACAAAGAACAGATTAATGACACTTTACTATCATCATTGGAAAAGTTACCAGGTTGCTGGTTGATATACAAGTTGCATTGCATCAAGAATCCTTTACACTTTCCGGGTGTGCCATCATATTTTTTCAGGCAGAGCGATACGAGCTGCATGGCTGGTAGCTAATGCAGGTGGTGGTTGATCTGCAAAGGCTACTGGAGTGGGCGCTAGTGGCTGTGAGATTGCGCTCACAGAAAGGTTCAAAGCCTGCAATGATGTCACCATATCTTCCGTCAAACGGGTTAAATGATCCAATTGTTGTTGATGAGTGGCTTGTACTGAGCCCTGGCGTGTTAATTTGTGAGCCAGCTGATATACGGCTGCTGGATCCATGTTAGGCAAAGTTTTCTGTGACTCAGAATCATCAGACAGTGAATCCATTTGCAAGCCGTTTTATTAATCGTAGTCTTGCAGGCAGAAATTAAACACCACAAACAGATAAATGAAGGCAAGGCAGAGACAGTACCGGTAACAGGAAGAAGGTCGAGGTATCAGGCAATATTCAACAACAAATCAGAGTCAAAAGTAAGTCCAGGTAATATCCAAATAAACAGTCGACTAGTTGAGATAATCGTGCCGCTTAAATAGCGTTAGTAACGAGCGACACCTGTAGCAGAAGTCAAGAGGTACCACAGTTCAAATGAGTCCGGATGGGACCTAATATTCTGGCAAAGGTTCCCGCTGATGACGGTCGGAGAGAGCCACGGAGGTCTGGGTTGTTACAGTCCTAAGTATTCAGACCCTTTGCTGTGACACTCATATATTTAACTGCCTGAAGAGCTCAGAGACAGAATTTTGGCTAAGCACAGATCTGGCCAAGGTTCCAAAAACATTTCTGCTGCACTTAAGGTTCCTAATAGCACAGTGGCCTCCATAATCCTTAAATGGAAGACGTTTGGGATGACCAGAATCCTTCCTAGAGCTGGCCGTCTGACCAAACTAAACTATCGGGGGAGAAGAGCCTTGGTGATAGAGGTAAAGAAGAACCCAAAGATCACTGTGGCTGAGCTCCAGATATGCAGTCGGGAGATGGGAGGAAGTCAATCATCACTGCAGCCCTCCACCAGTTGGCGCTTTATGGCAAAGTGGCCCGATGGAAGCCTCTCCTCAGTGCAAGACACATGAAAGCCTGCATGGAGTTTGCTAAAAAAAACACCTGAAGGACTCCAAGATGTTGAGAAAAAAGATTCTCTGGTCTGATGAGACCAAGATAGAACTTTAAGCGGAGACAACCTCATCACCTGTCCAATACAGTCCCAACAGTGAAGCATGGTGGTGGCAGCATCATGCTGCGGGGGTGTTTTTCAGCTGCAGGGACAGGATAACTGTTGCAATTGAAGGAAAGATGAATGCGGCCAAGTACAGGGATATTCTGGACGAAAACCTTCTCCAGAGTGCTCAAGACCTCAGATTGGGCCGAAGGTTTACCTTCCAACAAGACAATGGCCCTAAGCACACAAATAAAATAATGAAGGAGTGGCTTTGCAACAACTCTGTGACTGTTCTTGAATAACCTAGAACCAATTGAGCATCTCTGGCGAGACCTAAAAATGGCTGTCCACCAACGTTTACGATCCAACCTGACAGAACTGGAGAGGATCTGCAAGGAGGAATGGCAGAGGATCCCCAAATCCAGGTGTGAAAAACTTGTTGCACCTTTCCCAAAAAGACTTATGGCTGTATTAGATCAAAAGGGTGCTTCTACTAAATACTGAGCAAATACTTAGGACCATGTGATATTTCAGTTTTTCTTTTTTTCATAAATCTGCAAAAATGTTAACAATACTGTGTTTTTCTGTCGATATGGGGCGCTGTGTGTACAATAATGAGGAAAAATAATAATTAAATGATTTTAGCAAATGGCAAAATATACTTGGGTCTGAATACTTTTTTAACTCACTGTATAAAACTTTACACAACACTAAAATTCAATAATAATATAACAACATAAGATGTAACATAAAACCCTATGTATAGCTATTTATAAAACAAAGAAAATTTGTTATATTACTAAATAATCATGCAACTTAAAAGTAGATAAATGTCATGATGAGAGACTTGAAGAGGCATCTGTAATAGATTTTGTATGCAAGGTTTTCTAATAGATTTAAATCACAATAGATTAGGTTCATTTTTAAAAGACTTATTTTACATAATACATTCAGGTTTTATGAATGTATTGTTCTAATAATGTATAATGCAGACACAACAGGCTTCACCTGTCAAGTTAATTAAATATAAAATGGGCGCAAATGTGTAACAGGCCTGTATAATAATTGAAAGGAATTTAAAACAGGCAACCTCAGCTCTTGAGTAATCTGACTTCATCTCCTCCTGTATAATTTAACAGAGGAGATATTATGTGGTGTGACAGCACTTGTGCTTGTAGCAGCCTCAATTCAGAAACCTCACAACATTCTAACAAGTTTACCTAACCTACTTTAAAATATATATACTCACAATTGTATTTCTTCAGTGGTCTGAAACGGTTTTATTGTTTCATTAGCCAGCTGTTCTCAATAACTATAAGCTAACATAAAGGAAAAAGAGTGTTTAAAGTATTTAAGATACAGACATTATTGAATGGAAGGTTTGATTCACACATACACACACACACACAATTGTAGTTTAAAATGGTGTAAAAGTGGGTCTTCTGAAAGATCAAACTATTCTATTTTATAGACTTTTTTTGCCCAAATTTAATTTGAAGGTATGCCATTAGCACCACTTTAAATTCAAACTGAATTGAATATATTTGAATGAATATATGTCTGAAATGTGCATCTAGTTCATTACTGTGAGTATAGCATTTTACACAATATAACGCAAGTAACATAACTTTTCTGTCCTTTTTCACTTCACAAATGTAAAAATATTAACATGTCCACAGATCGATCACTTATTACAAAAAACAACAAACAAAAAAAACTAATAAAAAAAAAATTTCACAGACCACTATATTGCAAAATTACTTTTATTAACCTCAAAAATGTTTCAACTCTTTTGACATTGAGGTAAAATGACAAATTAAGAATTAAGTCCAGCCACTGAGATGAAATTTTGTGCCACTAAAAAAATATAGAAATAAATAAAATAAAACATTCATTGCCAACAGATGGCAGCACACCCCACTCTAATAACACTGGTTGCAGGGAAGCACTGATGTGCATAATAAATGTATAGCATCAGGTTAAAAATAAAAAATTGCATGATTCACTGAGATATAACATCCTGTCCTTTATCTGTTCAGGTATGAATCACACATATTTCTTTCTTTCTTCATCTCTTCTCTTAGAGTTGATTGTGTGTCAGAAAAGTTAAATTCTGTTCCTCTCTTTTTCTGCAGCTTTTTTTCTTCGCCTTCTGCCCTCCAATCCTTGAAGCTTCAACTCCAATCTTCTGAACACTCAAATTCTTTCTCATATAATGAAAGGTGAGAGACTGAGAGGGTAAAAGGGAGAGAGAAAGATATGGAAACCTTGATAGTGTGCCCACTAGGGTCTTCTCTGAGGTTATAAGGGTCATTTAATATAAATCTAAGCCTGTAATACTTCCCATCAGTTTGCTTTCTCTCATTCTTTTACTTGATACACTTATGAGGTCTAATTTCTGCCATGTCTTTTGATTTTTAAAATGACATTCTAAAAATTCTGAAATCAACAAAAGGCTTAAATCAAAAGATCACATGATTATTTTTATTATTAGCAATATTACATTAATTTTTTTGGTGTTACATATATGGGGGTTATAATCTATTACGCAACATTAGTTATGAAACATTCTATATTAAAATGTATGTAAAAAAGTACTATATAATATATTCTTATAGAAAAATGATACATTTATTCAGGTATTTATGAAAGTAGGGTTATTTTTAAGATTTATCACAAATAAAAACCTTTTAAAAGCAGGAATTGCATGGCTGTAGGTCATATGCCAATAAATGACAATAAAAGAAGAACAATACAATAAAAGTTAGTTAATGTGCTCTGAGTCGAGCTGATGGTGCATGAGGCTTGTCTTTTTTCCCCCAACTGTTTTCTGCTCTTGTCTGATGCTGAGAGACAGTTATGCAAAGCTTGTGGATGCAGTGAGAAGGAGAGAAGAAAGAGAGGTCATATATCGGCGTCTGCCACCGATGGGGTTTTGGGGACTGTCAGATTCAATGCCTTGCTCTCTCAGTCATAGTCCTGTGTGAGAACACTGCACCAGGGCACCAGTGTGTGATGAATCTGTTTGCAATTCATGCGGCTGCAAAGCGCAGCACACTGTAAAAACATATGTGCTCTGAGGACCAATTCAATTTTGCCAGTCTGTAACATCAAGTGTGTGAAATAGCTTTTAATGATAATCATTTGTATGGGTTTACTATGTGATAAACAGGTTTTTGTTTATTTATAACATGGGATTACTCTTTATTAGACATAGAATGTATTGTATTGTATTCCATACTCTTTCCATAATATTGTTTCCTCCAGTTAAAATGCCAGTTTGACTAAATCAGGTGAGAAATGTGCACGAACCAAGCACTGTTTACAAGTGAAAACAGTGTAAAACAGTTCTAAATGAACTTGATCATCATTCTAAAATAGCAGTTGGCTAATTAAATTAACAATTAAATCAAACTAGATTTTAACTGAAACACTGAACTGTGTTGGGACAAGAATCATGATTAAGTTGTTACACCTGATCTCTTTAATTTATTTAAGTCATTCATTGAACTTTTTATTAACAATGATTTTCTTTGTATAATTTTTCATTATTTTTTTTTGTTTTGTTTCTTACATTTTATATCATGAATGCATGAATATTATATTTATTTATTTATTTTTTCAATTGAAATACATGTATTCCCCATTCCAGAAAAAAATATATATTCTTCTCAAATCAGCGTTAGATTGTCACCATGTTTTAAGTGCACTGAATCTTTTCCCCTGAGCAATAAGGTTGAAAAACATTAAAAGGTAGCCTATAATAAGGAAACAATTCTAGGTGTTCATATAGCTAGAAACATACTTCCAAAAATAAATCTACCCTAAAGAAATTCACTGGAGTAAAACGTGTGACAACAAGACCCGGTTTGCGCTATCCTTAGAGTAACAGACTTTGGACTTCAGGAACAATGTGGCTTTAAATGCATTGCTCTGTGGAACAATAGTGACAGGAATCATGAATTAAACGTAACACTGTTTAGAACAGCGTCCTTCGGATTATCCGTTCTCGTCTTCAACCTCTAAAAATAATTAACGAGATGAATGTAATACTTAAGATTTAGTGCACCGATCACAAACACCTGATGATGCGCTCGAGCTGCAAACTCATATTTATAAATCCTCACTGAACCAAATAATGATCCATGAAGAACATTGCCCAATAAAAGGGGGTTTAAGTCTCCCCTCGGACTCAATACTTTAAATGTAAATTTTACAAGCATCATGTCGCGCTTGCAGCATATTATCCACAGCAAGTGAGTGAAATAATTCAGCTAGCATGTATCCAGATGGCGTCTTTACGCATAATGCAAGAGCGCGCGCCAGTTCCGTAAATCGTTTATGTATTGTTATGCATAGTGATTAGACTCTTGGCTGAGATTGATTAAACCACAGAAAAAGACAGTTAATGGGTCACCGTTTAAGGATAACATGCTGATTATAGGCGGACCGCTCTTGCATTGCGATCACAAATGTGATTGAGAAATTAAAAGGAGAGAGAGAGGGGAAGAGAGAGAGGAAGAGGGCGCGCGCAAGTGTTACCTACCTCTGCACACAGCTCGGATGCTGACACACTAAAGTTTCGTCGGCTTAGGTGTATAGGACAACTTCCCATTACAGGAATGATGCCGAATCAAAGATATTTTGGAATTCTACACATTGGAATTTTTATATGGACGTCATTCTGTATTAAAGGTAGGTGCTGTTGCTTTTTAACTAAAGTAATTTGCGCAACATAAAATTTAATCGTAAAAGTGAACTCTGTGAAGGTGCATCAAGGTGCTTTCGCTTCGGCGTTGTTGTAGCTTGAATAGGCGAAGTACAACAAAACAGTTACTAAATTAAAGCTAGGATTGATCATTTCACTGTAGAAATATATGAGCATGTGTGTTTATCTTTGTGTACAGCTTGTAAGAGTGCCTTGCAGCACCTCGACCCCTTAATACCCCATAACATCTGGCACGATCGCACTGACGCATGAGCACTGACAAAAATACCGCACAACATCCTTAGGTCTTCTCGCTGTTTGGCCAATGTGAAACGCGAGCAACCATGGCAAGGACGGGACGAAAGAAATGCTTTATGACCTATAATTTCAGGGTATGGGTTAACTCGCTGCATGAGTGTATGAGGGTATGCGCACGCATCAAGTGTATCTATGCTTGACTTACTTTCTATACTTTCAGTTACGCTTCTTACACTAAATCTGTCCCATTGGTGTTATGCCTGAACGACATTTAATATTGATTAGATCTAGAAAATTCTTAGAAAGTGGTTCCAAAAGAAACCCAAGTAACCTATTGCGTAAACACAAGTACAAACAAGTGAAATGTCCCATTATTAAATCAGCACTCCTGCAACATCATTTAGCCAATCAAATTTAAAAAATGCAACTAATTTTGTGCAATCCATAACACACTTACACATTATAGCACTGGAACTGGAATTGCTCCTCTGAATAATAAACTGTCAAATAGAGAACTTGGTTTGTGACTTTTTGGATAAGTATAACACATTCCATTCCTGAAAGTGGTCTCTTGGTGTCCTTTAATTTCCCTTACGACCTGAGCATGATTAAATTTCTTTGATTGATTTTGTCTGGACGCTTAGTGTGTGTGTGGGTTTCTATTCTAACCATTTAAGGTGTGGGATTCCCTTAAACTATTTACAGAGGTCAAACTCACCCATTGCCCTTAGTATTTCAGCAAAATTACTTCAGTTTATGACTCTGGTCAGCTCGTGCCAATTATGGTAATATTGTAAGTGAGTGTGCACATTTCTTTAAAAGGTACAGTAGAACAGATGCAAACAAAGAGCAATGGATTCCCGAACCTGTTGTCTTTCCATGAAACAATAATAATTCAATACATTTTAAGCCACCATGAAATGAAAACAGACAGTTGTTATTTTTAGGTAATGTTGCAATGTTCATTGCAGAAGTGTAATTTTAACCTACATTCTGACAATATTCACTACATACAATACTGGCTATCATGGAGGGTCAGAGCTTATATCATGACCTTAAAATCCCATAGACCAGCAGCTTACACTATTTGGCTGAGAGAAAATGATCAGCATGTCGATTAGAGAGAGATATGTCAGACATATGTTTTGCTTCAATACCATACTTGAAATGAGGAGCTTATACAAAACCCAGAATTGAACCCTACAGAACAGTGAGCCAGACCACATCATCATTTCAGTAACGTAACTCATTGATTTTATCAATAGGCCTATTTCCGTTTAAAGTAATGACAAAACAGCATTCATCTTTTCCTCTGCTTCCACATTCTAAGAAGCTTTTCCACTAGGTATAGGAATAATGACGCAATGATATGCTTGGTTCAGATGCAAGAGCATCATTAAGATCAGGCACTGACGTTAGGTAAAAGAGCTTGACTGACAGCTGTTCTTGCAGTATAATGCAATGGGGTTCGTTGTGGTTCAGGTCTGACCTTCTACATCAAATACAGTACTTCTGTATGAACCTCAGCTGTGTTCATGCATGATGTTGCATTAAGTTTAGTTGTCATAGAAATGACTTTTGACTTTTAGCATGTTTTTTAGCATCCAATCTGAATTTTGACTCACATTTAGATTACTTATAATCCTAGTAAAAATTAGCCTGAACAAAGACAGCTGTTTTAAAGGTGCTTCAAATATTTATAGTTTTACAAAGATGTTCCATTGTTTTTTGGGTCTGCTAATGCTTCCCAATCCTGTCCATATTTGACCCAGCACTGGATTGTATTTAACCCAGCACTTTTTAATCTACTGCAAAGTTCAGGTACAATCCAACACACCTACTGATCAAATCTTACATAAAACTTATAATTACATAATTACAATTACATACTGGTTTTGCGTTTGCCCCATATGTAATGTGGAAAACAGTACAAAAAAAGAGTTTTCTGAAAAATTGCAATTACTGTTTTTATTCAGGTTTTTTACTACTTAGAAAAATACAAAAGGTTTTGTTTTTTAAGTGCATTAACAGTAATAAGTGCATTCCATCAGTGGTATATTGAAGGAATAGATTTAGCAGAGCCATTTTGCGCACATCCAGTGACTTCTGTATGCAATCATCACTTCAATCATAAAGCAAGCAGCGATTGGCAGCCAGTAGAGTGAGACAAAGAGAAGTGCAACACGCTCTCTTGGGGTTGCTAAAGACCAAATGCATATTTTCAAAGGTTGATCATGCATGTAGTAAAAAGCATTGCAGCAGTCAGTCAAGACAGGACAGGTTTGATTTGCCTAATATTGTAGAGGTTCTCAAACCTTTTCATTCTAGCAAAAGCTTTTCTGAGTATTTATTCTCTTTTCAAAAGCACACATACAGAAAATACTTTGAGGAAGATGCATGGTTATCGCTGTGCAAATTTCTTTCAAAACGTAGCAACTGATATCCATAACAAAAAAATTAATTACCAGATTGGTACTTAGATTGATGATTAATTACAGAAATCTGTGTGCTGTTAAACGATTAATCCTGATTATTTGCATCCAAAATAAAGTTTTTTGTTTGCATAATATATGCATGTGTACTGTGCATATATATAAATACACACGTACAGTATATATTTTGAAAATATTTACATGTATATACATTTATATATTTATATGATTACATTTTAGATTATATATAAATATATTTAATATATAAATATAACATATTTTTCTTAAATATATACATGCATTTATTTGTATTTATATACATAAATACAGTAACACAGTAGAACCTCATATATTATGTAAACAAAAACTTTTATTTTGGACGTGATTAATTGTGATTGATCATTTGACCAATCAATCGACAACCCTGCTTCTATGACCTTAATATTGACTAGATGCTGCAGTACATGTAGATGTTGTGCTGAAAAATCTAAAAGCAATGATTTGTTGTAAAAGTGATAAAGTAAATGTACAGTAAAGTTAATAAAGCTAATATTGCACACTCTAAATAATCTGTGACCTTATTTAGGCACTAGAAAACCAAGAGCATGAGAATAAAGGATTAGTAACTTTCCAGGGTTTGCTGCTTCACCACTATTCTATCTTCCTTCTGCCCCCTTTAGCCCAGTACTGCCATTACTGAATGAATTTATTAGGAAAGCGTGCTTTGTTTAGCTCTTCCCCCCCTCTATATCTTGTTTTTCATCAGGGAAAGAGTGGAGTGATAGCCGTTCAGCTTTTAAAGCCAGACGTTCATCGCTAATCTGGACTATAACACAGTCCTACAGAGAGTGAGCTGACCCATTTATTCCACAGGGATTTTCTCTCTCATTTTTCCTCACTTGCTTTGTTTTTTCCAAAGCATGATGTGAAACTTGATGGTTTATTAGACCGGATGATTTGATGTTTGAGTCAAAGAATATCTTGTTCCTGATCAGGCTTCCATACAAAATAATTTGCTCTTTATCCTCAGAGGAGAAGAAGAGTAATTTAGAGTGTTTCTGATTCTGATCTAACTTGTGCTGCCATAATCATACTTGGATTGACATAAATCCCCATAAAAGGCCTGGACTGTGAGAAAGCAAACACACACAAACACACATGCAAAGAACATCTGCGTCTGATCCTTTCCAGCAGAAGATGTAATCAGGAAAAGAAGAGCTTGAGAAATCAAAAAAAGGAAAAACAAAGTCTGTCTTTTTCGATGTTCTTTCTTTCTTAAAAAGTTTTTCCCCTCTTACAGACTTATACTATATGCATTTTTCTCTTTTACTACAGTGGTTCTCAACTTGTGAGGAAAGACCCAAAATGTGTCAAAATAAATAATATTTTATAAATGCAAATTATACAATGCTAAAACTAATCATCTACTCATGCGTAGTCAAAATAAAATGAATATCATATGAAATTTATTAAAAGGAGAAAATGCTCTCCAGTATATGTCCAATCAAATGCTACAGTATTTTGGCATGAATTAATTTATCACCTGAGAGTTTAAACATTTAAAGTTAAACATGTAAAATGTACTTTGCTGTACATCTCCTCATCCTCAAAAACCATTGATATTAACATACTAAATACAGGTTCCCTTGAAAAAAAAGAAAAACAACTTGCATCATTCTAAATATTTTTAATGTCCCCCAATTACAGTATGTTTTTTAATGACTTTTCATGCACTGTGTAACACAGCTCTAAGTGAATGAAAACATCCTACAAAGTTTTACATTTGAAAGTACACCGTTTATAAAAAAGAATCAACCTATAGAGTGGAGTCCCAAGCGTTTCATGTTCACATTAACATTAAATATTAGCATATTACCCGCCCACTTGTTTGTTTTTTTCACATTTTTTTCTGAATGAAAACGCAAATTCATGTTTTGCCACTAGGTGCCGCTTTTGGAGCCTTAAAAGCTCATAACTGCTTTTATTGAAATCGACCAATCACCGGAGGGGGTTTGGAAAAATGAGTCCCTGAAAGGACAAAATAGGAATTTTTCATAACCCATAGGGGCACTTTAAATATAATCATTGTTTCTGTTTTAATCATTTGATAGCCTATTTATTTATCAGTATAGTGATATATTTTTTTCTTAAGAACATTTCAATGTTCAATCCTAAATCCAATGTAAAATCCTAACGCCAAAACAGTTGAGAACACACTATCTCTCTATTCTCAGTTCCCTTTTTCTCTTTCACGTCTTTCACATTATGTCCAAGTTTCTTTTTTTTTTTACAAGTCTCCATGTCACAAAGCTTCCATTGAGCTCTCTTTGCTATTATGTTTCAACATTTGCATAAAATTCAATAAATCACCCGTCACACACCATCACTGTCAGGTTCAGACTCTGTGAGCTTGCTGATCTCATAGCCACCCGTCTCCCACTGGAGTCTCCTTGATTGTTGTTTGGGGTTTAGCACTGTATGCTAACACTCAAGTGTGAGGAAAAGTTCAGCGAGGGCTTGTTTCCCAGGCAGACTAAAGTGACATATACTTGTTCCAGTCTATTTAAATATGTAATATCACTCTGTCCCACATTGTGTTTCACAGCTTCTGTTTACACCGCTGCTGTTGTATTTGTTTACTCACTTCCTTTGGGATTTGTGTCTGTTTTAAATGTTCGTAATTAGCTAACTAGCTAGCTAGATTGATAGATATATTAGAAAGATATTGAAAAATCAATGCAAATTACTTATCTGAGTGACATTTTCACACAGTGTACATTGCCATAAAAGATTTTAAAACATCTACCAAGTATGAATGTAAAAGCGCTTTTTATTGGTTTATATTAGCCATCTATTTGGTATTAACCATTTTATTACCATATCTATCTTTTAAACATCATGTGCTTGCAAACTTGAGAAAATAGGTTAGTTAACCTCAGGCAATAAAGGGGTTAATCAATAATGGCACATACATAGTAATAAGAGTGTGCCGACTTGTGGGAAAAAGACTTTTAAATAAGTAATGAAATTTAACGAATGTGATTTAAAGGCTTTTATGTGCTGTAGATGTGTCTAGGATAAATTGATCTGAAACACAGCCAAAGAATCTCTGTTTTAGTCTCTATCACATACACCAGATAGGCCTACTGCATAACCCTCAGGCTGAGATGGGCCTGAAGCCCAAACACTTTTAAAGGTAAAGAAATTTCAAAAAATATGTTTAAATGCAGCTTCCATAGAAACTAGGTTTGTAGTATATAAGTTTTATTTTCAAAGACAATAGAATTAATGAAGAAATTATATATAAAGATGTAATTAAAATTAAATTGAGATACTAAAGTTATAATCTGGTGGGTAAGAAAGCACTCTGCGTGTCACACTGTCATGGTTTTCTGTTCTGTCTTTGTTTTCATTCAGTACACGTGTCTCGCCTTGTTTATAGTCCTGCCCCCTCACTGGTGTTTCATCCCCTGCCAGCCGGGTATCCCAGATGTTTTGTATTTCTATCAGTATTCCAGTGTACATTTAAACCGTGCCTTTGTGTGTGTTCAGTGTTGGTCGTTGATTCTATGTTAATGTCTTCGCGTGTTCGTCAGCCGTTCCCTGTATCCTGGTTTGTTTAAATAAATGTTTCCTGTTTCATTGAATTCACGTCTCCCTGCCTTCCTGTCAGTACGGTTCAGTTAGTTGGATTTAATATAAATAAGTATAATAAGTATCTTTTTTTAATTTCCATTTATTAAAGGCGAGACAAGGCAAGTTTATTTATGTAGGACATTTCATACACAGTGGTAATTCAAAGTGCCTTTTTTATAAAAGACGGTAAAAAAAACAAATCACAACAATCAAAGCAATGAATTAAAAAAAAAAATTATTACAAGAATAACTAATAACTTGCACATTAAGTGAAAAAACCTTCCAAATTAAATTAATTCATTGAAAATCAATGTTTAATTTTCATTTAATTGCAATAGAAATTATGTTTAATTGTAATTTACTTTAACCATTGTGGCCAAAGTGACTAAAACATTATATTCAAATTGCATTTAAGTATATTCTACAAATTATATTATTTTCCATAATAAGTATGCTAAAATAAAGAATGAGAAACATGCAAATTCTTTCATTATTAGCTTTTTTTTCATAACATTGCAAGGCATTTGCTCAAAAACCTTGTTAAAATATCCAATACATGAATGTTATTTTATTGTTTTGGTTTTATTTGTTAGTCTAAATAGCTGTGTGACCTCAGAGTAAATTGCAGAAATAAGTGCAAAAAGTGTCCCAGATTACTGTGATTATGCAAGAGAACAAAAGAGAAATTAATGTGTTGCCTCTGATGGAATCTGTCATTTCTTCACAGCAGGGACCTCGTTAAGAGTGTCAGTCATTCTCGTCATGGGCTGTAATCCTTTAGTGTCATAGTGCTAAATCCTCTGTTGCTTCCTCTGTTGTCGGTGCTCCATGCTGTGATTTATGGTGTATGTGTGAGTGACACTATTGCCAAACCAATCCTTTAGAAAGTAAACTTTCAAAGCAACTTTCAAATGGGAATTTTAGCCTGAGCTTTTACAAGCCCAGTCTGTATCCTGCTGCTCGGCATGTCCTGTACCTAGCAGCTATCACTGTTCTTGCGGGAACATGAAATTGAAGTCTCATTCTTTAACAAATGCTCATGCATTGAAATGCATGCCTGACATTTCCTTTAATGGAAAGGATTTAATAAAACACCAGTGTGCGGCAAAGGTGTGGTTATGACTTCTGCAAGTACCAGCCATTAGAAATGCCAGGGGGAAAAGAGCACCATATTGAATCAAAGGGAAAAAATGTTTAATAGTATATGGTTTAGTGGTAATTAAAATGAAGGACCATGTGTGCGCTCAAAATTAAAAATTAATTGTGGCCAAGGCAAAATTTCTTTCTATGTAGCTTCCTCTGTTAAACCTATCTAGGCTTGGCTGCATTATCTACTGTATCTATCTGAATAAATGTAAATGCATTTGAATCACAAACACCAGATACTGCATAACCCTCAGGCTGAGATGGGCCTGAAGCCCAAACACTTTTTCCATTAGGATAAATTAGGGTAATTTGGAACACCTAAGATCTGATGTGTACATTTCACAAGCAAGTCTATGTTAGCG
>JAUMHR010000042.1:935508-946453 GCA_032361145.1 Enteromius fasciolatus | reverse complement strand
GTCATGTCTAGCCGTAACGGAAGTGGAATTCAAATGATTAGCGACTCATTTAGGCTCATTCTTTGGGAGACAATAACATTATTTATCTATCAGGAATCATGTAATCTTTAACTTAAAATACTCTCCGTTCAAACAACTAAGTCCAACTGTAGAAAATAAATAATCACTGCTGGCAAAAATCTGAGAAACCCTCCTAAGTCCCGAATATAAGCAATGTAGGTGAGTTGTAGAATGCAGTTGGCATCATAATCTCCCACTGGAGAGGTAATGAGGTCTTTTTGTATTAAAGTTTAATGTCTCCTCTGCTACTCTTACAAGAAGAAGAGAGCTCTTAGCTACAGATGTCTGGCGTTTCTTATTTGGTTCATGTCCAGTGGGACGCACCTGCCGCTTGAAGCAGGTCTGAATCTTCAAACACACAAACCTTCAGTGGACACTTTCTCCATAATCTTACGAAATATACCAACTTCATACAGCATATCATCAAAACAAAGACAGGAATATTTAGTTTACTCATCTTTTAGCGCTCTTCCTGCTCTTCTTAGGTGCGTGTGATCCTGCTCAACTGGTGTGCCTGGTTCTTGCGCATGAAGAAGCCAGGTGAGGAACGCAAAGCCAGCTACAAATACGACCACTCTCCAGCGCACCACGCCAGCGCCAGCAGCATTCAGATGGGAGTCATGCCCGGTCAGCCATCATCGACCAACTCCACCACCAACGGTCACATGAACCTTTATTTTGGCTACCACTCCATTGATAGTGCTTGCTGCCCACCCAGCAGCGACTCTGGTGTGTCTTGCAGCGGTGGAAGAGTCGGCGGGTCACCAAATGAAGAACAGCGGGAGGCAGTTAGGATGTTTGTAGGCGAGCAGGAGATACATCACATCCTAGCAGAGGTGATGTATATCGCTCAGCGGTTCCGTGACCAGGATGAGGCCGAGGCCATCTGCAGCGAGTGGAAATTTGCGGCAGCAGTCGTGGATCGGCTGTGTCTGGTGGCGTTTTCACTTTTCTCCATTATCTGCACCTTTACCATTCTCATGTCCGCACCAAACTTCATTGAGGCTGTCTCGAAAGACTTCACATAATCGTAATAGCTTCACATTTTCATTGGTTTTCTTTTGTTTTTAAAGATATACAGTATAAATATATAAAAAAACACCACGTGATTGAGTGTGAAAAGTGTCCACCACCAAGTTGATTCCTTCCTCTTCTCATCTTTCTGAGATCAACATGAACTATTGTTACAAACAAAAAAGCAAACAAACAAAAAAAAACTTGACAAAGTGTGTATTTTTGAAATGTGACTTTTCGAGCAAAACATACAGACCCTTGGACAAGCTGTTTGAGTGATATTTTATGTCTTTATATAATGTATCTGGACTGAGCACTTGAAGGTTGGTTTATGTAGAGATGTGTTCTCAGTGTGCTAAAACTGTTAGTCACAACAGCTAAAAATGTGTCTGTGAAGTTTGTGTGCTAAAATTCAAACATTATCAATCCCATAATCCCTTTTTCATTTTGTTCCTTGGCTTTAGTAATATTTTTGGTATCATTTAAAACTATTATTTTAGAATTTAGTTATGACATGAAATTCCATACATTTTAAGCAAACATTTCCTTACCAAAGCAACAATAACACATGTATAGTAGAATTAAGTTGCTCTTTAACTGTCATCATTTTGATATTTTTTATATAAATATTACAGTTATTAGTCTTTTAAAATCTCTCACTTGTGTCTGGTTAGTAATCAGATTATTTTGTGACTTCTTTCTGACCCTGTGCTCTGTTGTATTATGTAAAAATACTATGTAAACACTGTGGATATATGTAATTTTGTTAGAAAATATAGGTTTAAAAAATAAAACATTTTAAAGAGTTCTAGGTGAGTCTATGTATTTTGCATTAGCATTTTCCAGCATTTAATTTTCACTTTCTGTATGTTGTGCATGGGGCATGTTTTGTTTAACCATTTTTTCTTTGGTTACTGGTATCTCTAGAGCTTCAAAAACCAAAAGCAACACTGGTGGCTCTGTGCTTAGCACATAAACAATGCAACATTATAGTTCATTTTGATTTCCAATTCATTTTTAATATATTTTTTTAAAGCTTTAATGTTACTTATGCTCAAAAACACTAAAAGCTCCTGTTGAGTAAGTGAAGTAAAGCATACAGCGTTGCTTATTCATTGAGTTGGCAGAGGAGTGCAGATGCTTTTGAGATCCAGTAGTCACTGGGCTGGTTCGATGGCAACATCACAGTTACCACAAAATTTGTGGAGTGTCCTAACAGATAGAACAAAATATGTAATTAAAAAAAAGAAACTGATAAATGATTCAAAATAGGACAACACATGTGATAAAATTTCAAAGCTAAGATCTGATGCGAGTGGATATAAAAAAAGGGTAGACAATGTAATTTTTTTTTTCCTTCCAGTAAAAATATGGAAGCATGTTCCTGCATAATTATGAGGTAATTGTAAAAGTTCTGAACATGTCAAAAAATAACCTGTAGTTGACAGAGTTCCAGCACGAATGGAGGTCTTGTACAGAGGCGCGTGGTATAAGGTGGGCTCAGGAACATAGTTTTGCTGAGGTTCAAAATGCACCACAGGCAGCATGGGGTTCATCACTCTCGACACAGCATCCTCAATAACCATGTTGGTGTCATCCCAGCGACAAGCATCCATGAACATCCCATGAACCAGCACACCATCCTCCATGGTGGGAAGCTATAGGGCAGACCACAAAGTATTGACTTCATTCATGATGTCAGATTTAAAAAACAAAAACAAAACAAAACAAAAAAGTAACATTACAAATTTTTCTATGATCATTTGAAATAAAACTATTAACTGAGGAAAAATATACAACAATTGGTTTCACAGCACAAATCTTTCTTACAAGTTCAAAAAGCATATTTTAAGGAATCTTAATCTGAAATAAATAGATAATATTAATAATTCCTAAAACTTGACCCATGCATTCATTGAGAGAAGTACAGTGTTAAATGTTAAGAAGCACCAGTTTTTGCATAAAGATGATCTTTACATTGAAGTCTTAATGGCATAGTACCAAAGGTTACATTACTCTTTTTTACAAAACAACAAAATAGTATATAAAACTTATTTCTGAAGGATTATGGATTTATGGCCGTTGAAAATCCAGCTTTGCCGTAATAGGAATACATTACATTGTTAAAAAATCCCTGCATGTTTCTGGGCTGACCTCTTTGTCCATGTCAAGTTCTTCCCCTGGCTCAAGGGTTTTTAGAGCTTCACTGACAAGGGTCTGGTCTCTGTACACTGGTACCATGTTGAAACGAAAATTCAGCTCATCAATGGGCAGGTTGTATTTGCGCGCATGATTCTGCAGTGCACCTATGAGACACAAGAACCAACTCTTTATTGAAAAATATAGTGAAACCATTTGGATTTCCTATATTATTAGGGCCAAATATCGTTAGGATTTTATTTCATTTGCCAGAGCAAGTAATCAAACGTGTTACTTACCTGTGAGGAATCCTTGAGGGAAAAAAAATCCAGAAAGCCAGAAAGACTTGGGCTGACCCACTGTGATCCAACTCTGCTCAAACACAAATACAACCAATAGGTACTACTCAATTCAAAATCAAAGGAAAAATGAAGGTCAATAAAAATAAAACAAAAAAGAAGCAAAACCCTTTTACCACCTAAGGGAGAAAGAAGTTAGCTCAAAGTAAAGTCAGCAGACTTGGATCATTTCCAATTCCGATCATATGAAAGAATCAGTAACTAGAGGGCTGAAGGTTATAGCTGATGGACACAACAACTACCCATAATTATACTGCTGGGGAGAATATCAGGATATTTCGAACCAGATAAATAATAAATGCTAATATTACTACAATCTTTGTATAGAAAAAGTTCACCTCATTTTCCCCAAAAAGTTTTGCGTGAGAAACAACTTAAATTTTATTTATTCAGTGAAAATCTTGCCTTCTGGCTTAGCTCTCAAATCGCATTCACCCTCCAAAAATGTAAACTTGCTGCTTCACAAGAAACGAGACAAGAATGTCAATGAGGATTGTGCTGGTGCGTCTTCTTCACCACCTTCCCTAAACCTGATTTTCACCATATCATCAGTACCGCCGCTCCCTATACGCAGAGTACGCAGTCTGCGTAGGGCACCAGCTCCCAACACCAAAAAATAAATAAAACTTTCGTTCTATATTATATAAATGTATAAAATGTATACATAAACTTAAAAATCTAAACATGAACGTACATATAATTTATACGCTAAATATAGGCTAATTATAAAAAAATAATAATGTTATGATGAACGCAGTGCACACGTGACACACATTCCCGCATCTGCGCCGCATGTTGCAGCTAAATACAAATAATCATACTGTAATTGATGGACAACTATGCTCTATCAGGGAAAAGACATCATCGCAACCCCTTCGCAGAGAAAGGAAAAATAAAAAAAATGAGATTAAGCCGGACAACAATACTATTCTGCTTAGGGCACCCATTTGGTCAGCAGCGGCCCTGCATATCATGGTAGAAGGTTTTTCGTTTTCATACATGATGGTGGGCTTACAGTATATTATGCAGTGCATCTCGGTCTATTCATGCAGATGTAGAGGAAACTTCTCACTTCACCGCTGAAATTTAAACTTGTCTGTTTACAAATTCTGAGCAAACTGTACTTCTGCAATTCATCCATATTAACATGAACTTATCATGCGTGCCTGTGTGTTATATAACAGAGCACTCAGACCATCCACACGGAACAGCACATCAGGTCAGAGATAACAGTTTGGGTGTGCCCATCAACCCATGCAAGAGAACTATGACCATATGTGCGTGCCAGACAGCGAAGCTAGTATATACAGTAAAGAAATTGTAGTTGTTTATGTAGTGTCAGAGTGTGCTGTTTGGAATGGCTGAGGGTCCCTCAAGCTCCATTTGTGAACTATATTACCAACAGCACACAGCTCATATATCACTGGCCTTTACCGGAATCCCCTACCCAGAGGAAATTGCCCATGTACAATGAGGGTGAACCTTCTGAATACAGAGGAAAAACGTGTGTGTGTGTGGCTGTGTGTGCGCATAAGCCTGTGAGTGGTAAACCAGAGACTATTTTAATGCCTTGCTTTAGAAATAATAGTGACAAGAATATTATTAGCCAAGAATTACCAATTGGAATAACAATCAAGATTTAAATGCATCTACATTTTAAGTAAGCAAGCTTTTAAAATGTGTCACTTTTTTTTTTTTCAAATTGGACTTGGATTTTGATTTCACTCTGACAGACAATGCATTGTCAAAGCAACTTCACAAAACACAGCATTAGAAATATTTTAAATTACTGTAAAGACTGTATTTTTGGTTCATTATTAATCATGTGAGACAAATTAACAAGCTTCCACAGTCTAGGTCATTAATGGGAAACACAAGTGTCATAATTTGACTCAACAGATATACCTCTATAAATGCGGTGCGCAGAGTGAGGTCTCTAACCCAGCTGCCGAGGGGCTTGAGAGAGGGGTAAGCTGCATTAGACCAGTGATCAGGAACCTGGTTATTCAGGAAACTGTTATAAATCTTCTCCATTTCTTCTGACATCACAACTAGACCCGCTATTGCCTTCTGCAGAGTGCATAGTGAAGTCTGTAGAGAAATGCAAGCACACAAATACAAACAATTAAGAGCAGGGAGATTAGTGTGAACAGTAATTCATTCATTCTTGTTGGATTAGCTGCTGTAATCAAATTCATAATTCAAAAAATAAAAAATAAAATGTTACCTTAAGCACACGCAGCAGGAAGTTAAAACGGTCTACTTCCTGTCCAAGCACAGTGGTTAGAGAGTTGACTCTACCATTTGAGTCTTGCAAGAACAGACTCTCCACTGCTGCATCCATATCTAACTTCTCTGCTCAGATACACATACACACACAGGCAGGTCCAAAAACTCATTATAAAACAATAAAGTGACAATAGACTTGTGTGCAAAGAGCTGCAGGGTTTTGAGACTAACCAGGGATTCTTGCTAAGATGGAGTCAGCCAGCTCATGAACCACCTCATCATTTCTTTTCCCTCCACCTGCTGCAGAGGAGCGGGGCTGGACTTCCAGAATGGTACTGATCAATGTCATTGTCTCCTGCCTCTGTTTTCAATGATGAAAAGAAGACCCACATGTGTGTTACAGAGTATGTCAGGAAGCAGATGCTCTTTATTTAAATACAAGTCAAGTCACCTTTATTTATATAACACAGCTTTAATACAGCTTTATAGTATTAAACAGAAGAGTAACAGAGTCATTGAAAAAATTATCATGTAAATGTCGTGAAATGTGTTAATTATGAACAAATTGGATTCTGTAGGGGGGCCAGTTGGAAGACCAGTACTCCAGTTTCACACAATGTGGTTTATTACAAATTTGATTTTGTGGGTTGATATTATTCAATAACATTTTAGGTGCTTTAGGTGAAAAGGAACAGTTCACCCAAAAATGGAAATTCTATTACTATTTCTAGGGATTCATGCTGTCAGGCTTCAAATAAACTCACTGGTTATTGTGAGTCAAGTAGCATATTTGATGAGCTCTATGTATTTGCTTTAATTAGGTGTTTATACAGTATATGGACATGTCTCTTTAGAAGATGTGTAATTAATGGTTAAATTCATATGTATCACTTTTAACATGTCTTTTGTGTGCTTTGATGCATGAAAATTTGGTTGTGCGGACTGTCAATGGATGAACAAAAATGATGACAGAATACTGCAAATATCATGATTTGTTTTCCAAAGATAAACAAAAGTCTTATGGGTTTTGGAACAAGATGAAAGTGAGTAAATTAATTTTCACAGTAGTGATAATGGTGGGTATTATGATTTTTGTATCTGGTCCTCAGTGGAACTTTCTTTGACTTGGGTGGTGGTGTGTATTATCTGCTACTGTAAGTGGATTTGGATTTTAAAATTTCTACTAAACAACTGCTTACATAAATACTAGTTACTGGGTCAAATTCTTGGCATTAGTACCAGTCTTGTGTTTGTGAGAAGTTACAGCACAAAATTTGTGCTGTACAAAATAAGTTTGTTATTCTGTGTGTGGTTAAAAGAGGTGAGAATTACCTGGAAGGCCAAGTTAGCATTTTCATGCATCCCAAAGACATCTGGATCATCAATCAGTGGCAGATCCTCAATATATTGCTTATATTCAGTCAATTTGTCTGAATTAGGAGCAAAATAAATCCCTACACAAAAAGAAAGAATTCCTTGGTTACTTGGAGGTGAAGTGTGCAATGATCTAGTGTTAATATAATACAGTCTTCAATAAGAGCAGTGGCACAAAAAAAACTCCAATAACACCATGCTCCTTCACCCCCAATGGCTTTCTATTAACAGTATTCAAAGGACGTGTGTATACCCATATTTTGGGGTCACATTTCACCCAGAAGTGAGCAAAAACGGACAAAACGTCCTTTCGGGGATAAAAAAAGGTGTATAATAATGTTTTTTTTGTTAGTTTTTTTGTGAACCTGATTTTAGTTTTTATTATTTAACAATTGAACCTGATTTAGAGTAGGTATAGCTGTCTTCTAGTGTGGCTGGCGAGAAGAAACTCTTGAGTATGGTGCGCAAACATCGCTGATCCCAGGCATCCGTCACCCTTCCTCCATACGTAATCTCACCTACAGAGATAATAAAACACACACATAAACACATTCCATTTCATTGCATGACTGACTGACACCTTGCCAAGAATTAATGAGACAGTTTGACACTGTGAGGCTTCCTTAATGAGTCTTTCCCAAAGCCTCTCATAATAACTTTACCGGAACATTCTTTTATAGTCCCCACACGCCACCAGCTGCACTATATTAAATAACATTTGCTTTCACCAGCTGATCGTCTGTAAAATGATGCTTACTTTAACCAACGCATTCCAAACAATTAGAAAAACGTTTAGTTGAAAAGAAACCACTGCAAGTTTTTCTGAGAAAATTTCATTTATAACACACTAATATTCTTTTTTTATGAATAAAGTATTTATTTATACTTGATTATAAATGTATCTCTTAAACTCACAGAGAAACAGCTGAGAGAAATGTGTGGATCAATAACTGATGCTATAAATACTTCAATAATGCAATAAACTCGCACATACCCGTGATGTATATAAGAGCATCCCAGGGTATATGTCCTGTCTGGCAGTAGAGGTTTAAGTTGAGAAGAGCACACTCTCTGTCACTGTCACTGAACTCATAACGAATGTTCCAGCCCAGAGGACCAAATTTCTTCCTCTCCTATATATACATAAAAGCATACACACGTACAAGAAAAACACATACAGACAAATATGTGGATTTAAAACAAAGGATTTAGAGGTTGTGATTTAGTAAGGCCCTCTTGAACATCTACACAGAGCTTTCACTCAAAAATTTACGGATTTAATGGATTGAAGCTGTTCAAACATGAAATCATAAACACAAAGAAAATCATTAAAGTGAACCCAAAACAAATTTAGCAAGGAGTATAAGCTGCACAAGAGCAAAGATTCTATCCAGTTGTTTTTTATTAAATCATACAAACTGCATTAGCATTCCACATCAGTCCAAACTTTATAATCTCTATACTGATTGAATAGAACCCCTCCCCCGCATCATTGGCTACACACTGAATATTCAACACTTGAGCCCTGACCTGAACGATGGCGTGGAAGAAACACACTCCAAAAATGATCTTCCTCCACTTTCTGCCAAGGATGTGTTCCTCAAAGAAAGTACTGTTGATCTCAGTAAAGGCGCGTCTCACATTGGCACGGAGACCCTTTGGGGGCTCGTTAGTAACCTACCATCACATTAACAAAGGCTCATTAGTTCCCTGGCAACACAAGCATATTAACAACAAAACAAAAATTAGAGCCAAAGACAAAATAGCTCAAATTCATAAACTAAGTTACAAACTTTAAATGTCTGGCTGCTTAAAGACATCCATGGCACTGCACTTTCATTACAATGAAACATTGTTTAAGGTCTTATAAACTACTATTGGTTCCAGTGATTTGGTAAAGCTAGGGTTTAATTGATAGGGACGTGAGCACAGGGGTGATAATGTATTAGGTTGAGAGTGAATAAAATATGAAAGCGCTCCTCCTTGTGAAGTGTTATCTTCTTTTTGCAGGAGTGTGGGACTGTGTTAGTGTGACTAAAATTTTAATTTGATATACATGGAGACATATCCCAGCGCTAGAAGGATGAATGATGTGTTAAGGTAAAAATATGTGCATGTCATCAGCATATGGATGCTACTGACGTGTGAAGCTTCTCTCTATATTGATGTATGTTTTCCTCCCCGAAAGATAAAAAATTAGATAAAGGCATGTGAACTCTTTCCTGAAAAATCACTACTTGTTTGTAAGCACTCATACAACTTTATGACTATCAGTTTATAAGGCTTTTAAAAACGTATGGTCAAGAGTGTGTCTTTGTGTTACCTTGACAGAGTTTTGTAATACAGTGACAGGAAACACGTTGGTAGGCATGGAGCTAAGAAACAGTCTGAAGTCCTCATGGATAACAGTTTCTGCAAAGGTCATTCAAGAACAGGACAACGGAAAACAGGACAACAAAACAGCTTTTTTTAGCGGCTTTACATGTGCAACACACACTCAGTAATAAAAAGTAGAAGCAGGTGCAAAACAGGTGAGTTTGTCTAAAAACAGAACAATAATATTTGCACTGAACCATATAAACAAGCACACATACACAAATATAAACATACAAAAATAGTTTCCATGAAACTAGTCATTCATTTGACATGCTTATTTGGCAGATCATAATGATATAACAGTGTCAGCTTTAGGGATAAGGTTCTGGAGAAGTCTATAACTATAATAAGCATGAAGTTTTGATGGATTATTTCATTGTTTAAGCAGGGGTTTTGTTCAGCTCTTCTTATTTTTTATTATCTTATTTATAGTATTTTTCATGATCTAATTTTACGTAATATTTTAATGCAGGAGAGACAATGAAACAAATATGGTACAGTACAGTTTAAAGTGGGGTCGGTAAAATATTTTTTTTAATGGTGCAGTGAAAGACCGGAGTGAAAGATTCAGTTTTGCCATCAAAGGAACATTTTTTTTTATTAAATTTAAATTATTACTCTTTTTATATGAATTTTGAATGAAATATTACTGTTTATCATATTTTGGATCACATACATGCAGCCTTGGTGAGCATAAGAGAGCACACTCTTTCAAAAACCCCTTTAGACAGTAGTGTAGTTGAACTTCATCGATATTATTTTTATTTTTGGTTGCATATATATATATATATATATATTTTACACAAGTGTTAATATTAAACAATGAATGATTTTTTGGGGTTGTAGGGATCCCTGCGGAAGACCCCTCATTTTAAAGGACAAGGCTACAAAGCAAGACCTCACTTACACACACAAAAAACAAACTAACCAGGTTCAGTGAAGGTTTTGATGAGCTCCTCCATTGCCAGCATCCATGACACAGCAAGGTGACAGTTTTGCAGGAAGATCCAGTTGCCAGTCTTCAGAGCCTCTATAATCATCCTCTCTGCAATAGGCCCCTGACCCTGACCCAGCGAGATTGATTTCACCCTGCAATATAAAGACATGGTACTGGATTTTCCAAGGTTTGTCAGATCTATCATTGTTACTACAATAATAATTAGATACACCGATGCCTATATGACATATTAACACACACACATACACAAATCAAATAAACAGCTTTGCTTTTCTAATTATATTTGTATTTAAAGGAGAAGTTCACTTTTAAAAAAACTTTTGCTGATAATTTTCTTACCCCCATGCCATCCAAGATGTCCATGTCTTTCTTTCTTCAGTCGAAAAGAAATTAATGTTTTTGACGAAAACAATCCAGGATTTTCCCCCATATAATG
>JAUMHR010000042.1:925312-935408 GCA_032361145.1 Enteromius fasciolatus | reverse complement strand
AATAGAGTCCATTATATGGGGGAAAATCCTGGAATGTTTTCGTCAAAAACATTAATTTCTTTTCGACTGAAGAAAGACATTGACATCTTGGATGGCATGGGGGTGAGTAAATTATCAGCAAAAGTTTTTTTAAAAGTGAACTTCTCCTTTAAAGGGAAAGTTTTTGGCTGTCCGAAACTAAAAGTCCTTGATAGTAGGTGAACCTTTTGAAAATGTGTTTCTTGTGGCTTTGTTGGAATGACTAATGAATCAACTGTTCTCATAGTTGGCAAGCAGAAGCGACCGACAGAACCAGGTTTACGATTTATTGCAAGTCTGAAAATAATGGGAATACAGGAAATTGGCAGCAGTGTGAGCTAGAAACAGTGTCTTGAATTTAATTCTGTCATATTCTGGCAGCCAGAAAATGAGCTAAGCAGAGGCGTGACATGAAAAAATTACAGAGGGTTAAAAACCATTTGAGCAAAAGGATTTTGGAGCCACTCTAGGAATATGGAAGACGTATAGCAGATGGTGGTTCGCAAACAAGAATAGAAATCCAGACAACCTGGATAAAACAAATAAAGTAGTGGTCAAATAAGGCAGCTGCTGATGTTGTCCTAAGAGCCTCCCATGGTGACACCAGATCATGATACACACCAGGAGTCTGACTGAGTGACCTCTAAATGAGAGAGATTTGGTGAGCGGTGTCATTGCTGCATGAAAGAAGAACTTTCACAATTACACCTGGTGATCACATCTGCCATGTCGGCAAGGCACACACACACAGGAGAAGGGAATTACTATACTGTATGTGTACTGCTGAATGTAATGAGCACAGCAATACTAAAAGAGGCAGTAGACGTAGTAAATGTGAAGTAGAAGTATAGTGAAGTGTAGACAAAAGAATAATAAGGTCCAAGCACTGATCCTTTTGGTTCCCCTTGTTTTGAGCAGAATGTAAAAGTATTAGCATTTCTTGCAGGAAAACCTGGACAGCAAAGAAACTCTCTTCATAATTATCACATACTGAAGTTTTTTAATATCCACATTTAATATGGATGAAGACTTTATACTCTCAGAAGTTAATGTACAAAACTATTCAGTCATTTATGTATGTATTTACATGCGTCACTTAACTGGGATTCACACTTGGGAAGTGAGTGAGTACTGTAAATGGTGTACAAATGTCACAGTGCATGTACAAGTACGGTACCTATCTTGGTATCCTCTCTCATTGGCAAACCGCTGGAATGCTCCCATTGGGTCTGAGCCTGTGCTTAGAATGAAAACCAGAGGAATGGAAGGAGACATGTCTGCATACAGGGTTGCAAGATCCACTGGGGGATTCTCTACAAATTGTTGTCCCAAACCAATGATAACAAACTCAGTCACTGCAAACACAACCTGAAAACACAAAAAGTGACTTGAATTACTTACGTTTCAATGTTACCATACCAGCTGATAATGATACATAACTCAAGCAGACCAAACAAATGCAAGACGGAGCACTCAGGAATGATAAAAAAACATTGACATTGATGAGCAGCACTGCATGTAAAATGTAAAATTTGTGGCGTACATGCGCGGGGGGCTGCAAAAGACACAAGACGCAAATGGAACTGTCATACATGTCTGTGAAGCGCATTTTAGCGCATTGAAATGAAAAACGCATTCTGGCCCCTTACATAGTAAGCCTTTTTTTCTTTCTTTCTTTACCTTCTCCTCCATAAAACTCTTGATGAGGATGAGTTTCTGGAAGGCCCCAAGTCGTTGATTCCAGTGACCTCTAACCTGTGACTGTTTCTCAGAGTGTACATCTTCTGAGAGAGGAGGAAGGTCAGTAACATACCCGCCCCACTGTTCAGGGTTTATTGTCACCTCTAGTTGCCCTGAGAAAAAGAGACAAGGAAAAATAGCATTAAGATAAGAATTACTGTACAATTTCCATTTTGTGATTGATGCTTACCAAAAAACTATGTAAGTAATATAACAGGAAGAATATACCTAGTTTAACAGATATAGGTGTGGATGTGATCTCCTTTTTAATGCCATTAAAGCATGGTAGTCGGTCTTCTAGATTACAACAAGTCTCCCAGGTAAAATCAGACAACCATGGCACTTCTGGCTTCTCTGGCAATTCCTGCAGTGGGAAGCAAAAGTTATCATTAGAAAACGTGTGTGTGTTTGTGAATCAGGCTGTGCAAGTAATATTTCATCATACTGATACATGTCAGAAGCCATCAAACAGAATGAATTGGGATTAGGGACTTTGATCAAGCAACAAGTCATAATTGATTTGAGTACAAAAATGACGACAAACATTGAAGGAGACTGAAATATACAACCATCAGAAAAAATGAGTTACAAGAAGTGATGGACAGCATATTGGATTATTACACTCGGAATCTATTTTTCTCTTATTTCGCTCTCTCTTTAGAAATTCCCTTTTTTCCTTAAATTTTAAATCATATTAACATCCTATCTGGAGAGGATCATAAATAAGGGAACACAAACATATCTGATATAAATATAGGATTATAAAATTTATTAAATTACTTTTTTTTTTACTTCTCATTAATATATCCAAATGGTGATTGACATTTTGTGCAGGAGACACACTGGAGTAAAAGTGTAAATACCTTTCAAATATTCAAATTAATGTTAATATAAGGTGTAAATGGTTGCCAGGATGTCAGTACAGTATATGGTTGCTAAAGTGTTAAATGATAGAGCATGTAATTTCACAGGTGTTCTAAATAGATTTTAGATAGGTAATAGGGTGTTCTGGAGGTTTAAGTAAGAATGTGGAATTTTTTGCATGTTTGACTGCCTGATTGTCCAAGTCTGATCAATTAAAATAACAGCCCACATCCTCTCAACAAGTCATAAGCTTGGAGTTTCATTCATGTCCCTAATAGTACTGGAATCAAGTTTATTACTTAGGGTTACCCATGAGCAATAGCAACAGAGATGATTTCCTTAGCAACAGAACAGAACTATACTCAGTTTACAGGAATGCAGACAAAAACATTGCTTCAACGCACAATAAAACAATATAACAGTGTGGGGCATTACAGAGATTCCTTTTTAATGGGGGCAGAGACCGCAGGCCCCTGAGGAAAGGGAAAAATGAGAAAACAGCTCTACAATTAACACAATTAAATCCCATTCATGACTTGTAGAAGGATAATTGCATTCTACAAAATCAGAATAACACTTGCATACATAAGTACCTACACACACACAGGTGTTCTTTCTTTCTCTGTTATCAGATATGTTATCTGTAAAGATCTGTTATATGCCCTTTCAACATCCCTGACCTTCTCCATGCCTCCAGCTCCTCGCAGAAAGTACTGCCACTCCTGCTGAGAGATCTCTCCCCTCTGCATCATGATCTCCACGCACAGCATGAAGCTGTAGATGGCCTTGTGCTGCTCAAAAAGGCCACGGGACACGTTCTTGTAGGCACTCAGCAAAGTCCGATTCAACAGGATCTGCAGTCTCATGCTTAGATCTCTGTGCTTCTCCGATGACTCAATAGTGTTGTTGAACAACTGCAAAAACATTTCAGGGAAATTCTCAGGGAATGCGTGAATTGACAAAATGTCACTTTGAATCATACGACTATACATACAGTACATACTGTAGCATAAACATTTCTGACCAAAAGTCTGGGGTTGGTAAATATTCACAATACTGGTTTTCTTGTATTTATGATCAAATAAATGCAGCCTCGGTGAGCATAAGACACTCAACATTAATTTTTTAAATCCTACATACCCCAAACATTTAAACAGTATTGAATGACTAAAAGTAAAGTAGCTGGGTTAGATTTTTATTAAATTACTTCATCTTTTTGCATTACATCTTGAAGTAATATTCTAGAATGTCTGCTCTAGATTGAAATTACCTGTTTAAAGTACTTTAGGGAGAACTGGTACATGGGGTCAATCTCAGACAGGCTAGCAATGACAAAGTACATGATGGAGCCACGTGTGGCAACAGGGCGATACTTCTCTCTGGCTTTGTTAATCATCTCCTCTGTCGTCTCCGCCTCCACCAGCCGAGATTTAATAGCCTGAGATGTCACCTGTGAAAAAGAAAAGAGGATAAATTGTCAGCAAATCGGCTTCATGTCAAATGTAATTGTTATACTCCAAACAAAGACAAATGTAATGACTTGACAGCTTGATATGTTTATAAAGCATCTTAAAATGCAAAAGAAGCTATAAAGTCATCCACACTGACAGCAGTATCAGTGTCGCAGAGATACATGAAACTGGTGTCAGACAGAGACAGAGCTGTTTTTGCCCTTTAAGACAGATACTTTGTTCACTGCCGGTCCAACCTTTCGTTCATCTATCAATCTATCCGTACCTCCCATTCAGGTTTTCATTAGTCTGTGGGCGGTGGAAGGTTGACAATCTGTGCCTCTGATTCTTCTGCTTGCTCATATTTGGCACAAACATACTATGTCAGGGGAGTTTGCAAAAAATTAATTGTGCCAAGTGAAAGTGCCATTTATTATTAAGTGGCATCTATGCTGGTTTTGCACTGATTCACTAAAGAAATTATGCAGATCATGAAGCATTACAAATGCTGAAACACTACACATGAACGTGACACAAATGTACTATACTATAAATCTAGAGGAGTATGTTTTCTATAGTGTCAAATGGAATTTTACAGAAATTATTCAAAAATATGATATAATGCTCATTTTGAGTTGCTTGTACTCAAGAGGAAACATGATATTTGTTTTTCCATTTCCAAATCCTCAAAAGAAAACGATTAAAATGTGTCAGCCCTCGTTCCCATAATCTTTTTAGTTGACTGTGAAGTTTGCATTGTTTGTGAGACAAACCTCTGCTTTTTGTATGCCAAAGTAATTAGCATAGCAGAAAAATGCTTAATGACAATTATTAGATAAAGAGTGACCACAAAAAGCATCTGGACACCTAAAAAGTGGTTTCTGCAAACAAATGATGCAAGTCCTTTTTATGCAACTAACTTCAGTTTTGTTATGTTCTTTTCCAAGAAGCATTATTTGAGGTGTATGATAGTGGATTTAGCAGTTGGGGTTCAATAAAATTAGCTTTTTTGACAGAAATCAACATTTTTATTCAGCAAGGAGGCATTAAATTGAGGTAAGATAAATGTTGGTCTTTTGAACTGCATTTACTGTATATATCAAAAAATAATCATGGTTTCCACAAAAATCTCAACCGTTTTCAACCAAAATGTTTCTTGAGCACCAGATGGCTGCTGGAAATTCACCTTTGATACAAGATATATTTTAAGAAAACAAAAAAGAAAACTGTTTATTAATTAGTATTTTACACTGTAACAATATTTCTCTATTTCATTCAATATTTTACCATTTTTACAGTATTTGTTATCAAATAATTGTAATCTTGGTGAGCATAAGAGACTTCAAACCCCAAACTAAACAGTAGTGTATGAATCCACTTTGTTTAGGGTAAAACAGCTTTTATATATAATTACTGGCCTAATGATGTCTATTACTTTGCTCGCTAAATATTTAAACACTGTTTTTACACGAAAACTACTACAGATCAGCAAAAAACACATAACTATGCCCTCTCTTTAATCTTCTGACCCCAAACCACTAACCTTTGACTCTTGTAATGTTTGTACAAGCTCCTCGTTGTCAAGGATGTTGCCCTCAGAGGTAAAGAGCAGTTTGAGAATTCGGTCCTCAATGGCTTTTAACTGGTTCCGGTCTGTATTGATGCGAACTATCAGCTGGTTTCTCTGTTCTTCCAAGTCAGGACGCTCCAGACGAACTACATCACTGGGTACAGACAAAATTAAACAATAACAAGTCGATAAAAAATGTACACAGTGGTAACTGGCAAGAGGCATACAATTTAAACAAAAAAATTGCTTATCAATTTCTCATTATGCTATATTTTTAACAAATATTGGAATCAGTATTATGCTGTGAGCATTGACAAAATTATTCACAAATAATGCTTTCTTCACTCAAAAACTGAGGTTCATATGCTCAGATCAATGAGGTTAAGTTTTCCATGTGTCACGACATGTGTCTTATGTGCTTTTTGCTTTTAAACTGAATCTGATATACTCAGTATATTCAAAGCACGGGATTACCTGAGGATTTGATCTTCCAGTCCAGACTTGGTAACAGTGAAGTTGATGATAGTCACTTTGATGCACACCTGACAAAAGGAAGTCAGTTATGGATGTGTAGCTTAAAGGGGTCACTTGTACAGCAACAACATTAATTGACGAAAGCAACATAAATAACTTGTTCTGTTTATAATTTAGACATTAATGAGACAACGATGGTGGAAGAAAATTATTACAATTGTATTTATACATTATAAAAATTGACCCGTAGTTCTAAACAGCACAAACATGTATTCTTTAGTGGCATGTAAACAATGATTGGCATTATCTGCTAAATGCATCCCTTAAGAAATGCTACCTATCCTCTCTAGAAATCCTCTAGAGGCACAATTTGTGCTTTGATTGGTCCTATGTGCTTTGTATTTGCTGTCTGCCTGTGAGAATGTTTCTTTAGTCCAGACTGGTCTGTCAGAACAGCTCATCTCTCTTCATATAAGCTGAAATGACAGGTCTGTCCTGTCTCTAATGCTGGAGCTTACAACGGCACATCCCCATTTGACAGGCAACCCTATCTGGCGGTGTGCTCTCTGCCTGCTCGAAGCGCTATTGCCCGTGGCCTTGTCTGTTATGATTGCTAGGGCATTGTCTCTTGGCAGGTGGGTGCTGATCCACATCCACTCTGGAATTTCGCAGCTAGAGTTGATATGGCATGGAGCCAGGGAGGGATTGGTGCACAAGGTGGTGCCACAACAGATATGTGAAGGGCTGGTGCCAGCCGTGTCCACTTTGCTACAGTGCCAAATCTAGTTGACCTTAAACAGGTGCCAACCTTGACCCCAGAATGCTTTCTAAAATCCCCCCTGCCATTTGCACAATAGTCTAAGAGGATAAATTAACAATGAGCTGCTTATGTAACACTGACAGTAATTATATGTAACAAAAAGACTGCGGGGGTCAGACATTTGCAGGGAACAATTAATTATCAGCCACATACAGAGGTTGGACAAAGTGATTTGAACACCTAGGAAATAGATGATGTTTTCTTTCTACCACAATTTGCTTTTAATACAACCTCCAAACTTCTCAGAATAGATCCATATGTAAAATTTAAAAAAAAGTCTCCAGTAGAATGACATCTAGAATCAGAACATCTGTAACTTGCTTCTGGAATGTGTTTCTCACTCTACTTTAGAAACTCGATAATATTCATGTCTGTTGATTTGACAAGGTCAGGACAGATATTGAAGTTTATCTTGGTGCTTCAACTGTCCAGCTTTCATGATCATGACTTTATTTTTTGGCATTTTAGCACTGTTGTCTTTGTTTTAAGTATTTATATTGTATTGCATTTATATCTTGTTTTCTGTGTCATTTACTGACCTCTGGGAGGTAGTGTGGATTGGCCATTTTAGTGGTCATGTAGAAACGGAAGTTTTTATCGTAGTCAATGTCAGTATCTCCCAGTCGGATCAACGTTCTTCCACCTGATACAAACGTCTGCTTCAGAAGAATGGGCTCCAGAGCAGGGTCCAAAGTTTCTTTTAGCTGTACACACAAAAATACTGAATGAGCGAAACGCATGATATTTGTTTATTTTGCGGTTTCATTTTTATGTTAGATCTCTTGGTATACAGATGTCTGATCCTTGTTCTTAAAACTGATCTAAAAATAGATGCTAGGGGAAAACTATAAGCCTCAGTTGTCAACAGTGAAAACAAACACGATTGAAACTAGATTAATCAGAAAATCACATCTGGCAAGAGTCAGAACTAGTCACTTTTAGACTGAACTAAACCATTCAAAGCCAATCGGATAATAGTTATCAGTTCCTAACAACTGTAATATGTCATTTTAAACATTTAAATTAGAATTTCAGCAAAGCTTTTGTATTCACATCTAACTAAAATGTTGAAAGAAGGGTCAAAGTCACCTTCTCCAGGAGTACAGGCATGCCCAGCCGGATAGCGTTCTCAAGCGTACGAAGGAAACCTGCATCGGTTAGCTTGATCACCTTAAGACCATTCTTTGTCTCTCTAGACCGTATCCAACGATTTGCCTACATATGAAATGTAAAAGCTTGCAATCACATGACTGTAAAAAGGCAATGTGGTATAACCATAAATACAAAAAAGTAATAAAATATTTCCTTACTTATTGAATACATGTGAGAGTGCATCATCATAATAGTGAATAACCTATTAACATCACTTTTTTTTTTACTTTTTGTGTCACATGGCAATGTTCGATGGCATTTAAATGCAACGTAAATAAAAAAACAATAAGATTACAAAATTAAAAGTTGTAATACTTTGAAAACAAAGCCGAAATGTTTTGAGAATAAAATTATAGTAGCAATTAAAAGATTAGGTTAACATAATTAAATATAATATTTTGGGAGAACAACCCTTATTGCACATGGAAATTCCAGTGGCCTCACAACTGATTTGAATATATTTGGGACTATTAGCAGAAATCATCCCATGTCTCAAATACTCACAAGGACAGTATGCTTGAAAATAATATTTATTATTATTATTCAATACATTTATGAGCCTATTTGTAGTGTGCCACCCACCCAAGAATAGTAATAAGTTTTGTGCTTTTGGTACTTTTAATATAAAAAACAGTCTCAGCTTTCAAATTCTGTCATAATATTGTGATTACTGGGTTGCTGCGCGCTACAAATAATGAATAGAATTGAAGACGTGAAAGGTTATTTCCAAACTTTTATTATACTGTAAACGAAACATCCTGTGAATAGTCACTTAACATTATTTACCTCATAAAAGACTCAAGTTAAGGAGTGGGAGACCAATTTAACAAGAATGTTTTTTGCTTTTTATTAATGTAAATTTTTATTTATTAATTTAATGTAATTCATGCAATATACTTGCTACCACTTTATTCTCCAAATACAATGATTTTAATATTATATTTCTACAACCAAGCTTTTTTAATTCTCACACCAAGACTTCCTCTTTATCATTATAGTATATTTGTGCATGTTTGACAAAGAGACATGGGAAAAAAAGATGTGACAGATGTCCCTTTGTAGAGAATCTGGGTTCAGATTCTGCTGAAAATGAAGTATTGTACTATATAGAAATGTGTGTGTGTGTGTGTGTGTGTGTGAGTGCACATGTAAGACATACATGTAAAATAAGCATTACAACATCAATGCCACTATACAGAGTGGAGATGATGTTATAATGCTTATTTTACATGTATGTCTGAGTGTAGAGTGTTTGTGTCATGGTATTTGTGTCTATGTAAATGTGACTGTCTGATGTTTGAATGTCTGTTTCAGTCTCTCCAAAAGACAAAAGTCTCCAAAGAGTGACAGCCAGATGGAGAGAGAGTAAAACACAAATGACAAGAAATAGCACAGAAAAAAAGGAGAACGACAGGCAAATGTGCTGAAACCGGAGGACAGTAATGAAAATGGAGAGGTTGGAATGGGAGAAAGATATCTGTATGGTAATGCAGGGAGGCTGGTTGTTTTCCTATTTGGGTTGCAAAGGCTGTTCTTCGTACCATTTTGACACCATCTCTAACCAACTAAACAACACTCTGCTATTAAAGATGCCCTTCGCCTGACGCACTCCTTTTATGTCCTGATGACACAGGCTATATGAAATGCAAAACAGGAATCCATAGAGAATAGATCTATTGAGTTGGCAAGAAAGCATCTTTAAACAAGTCTAAATTTAGCTCCATGTTACTTCCATTTGTCGTTTAAACATACATTACTATTCCAAAGTTTGGGATCAGTAAGATGCTGTGCTTTGGCACTTTTTCTATCTTTGAAAAAAAAGTACTACAATTTTTACGAAAATATGCATCGCATAAGTGTTACTTGAGCGCAATCAGCATATTTGAAGTATGTCCTGAGACTTAGGATCTTACCGACCCAATTAGTCAAATTTTCCAACAGTAAAACACTTCATTTATCCAATCTACTCCATGTTAAATGCAACTCAGTCATGGAAAAAGTAGGAAA
>JAUMHR010000042.1:872746-925015 GCA_032361145.1 Enteromius fasciolatus | reverse complement strand
GACAAATATAGTAGTGGTAGTGGTCAAATGTGCATGAGAGATGCATAGGTGTCGTATTTTAATGGAATGTACTGTTGTGTCTGGTGTCATGTAGGCATTTTCATAATTCTACAATCTTAACAGTATCTACATTAGGAACTAAGAGTGCTTGAGGGAAGCTCCTCCTGAGCCTATCCATGCAGGCCTTGGTTGCAACAGTGGGGAAAGCCTGTGGTTAGGCTATCATAAATGTAGATGCCACCATCAAGTTTGCATGTGGTAAACTATAACGATCATCCTGAAACAGCGTGTGGTAGCTGCTTTGCTTGCCAGAAAAAGAACCCATTAGCTTCCTTTCAACCTGAAAATAAGCTGCTTGTGAATGAACTGATCCGTCTTAACCCTTCATGAAAAGATGAATTAGTTTTAATGGTTATGTGAGATGCTGTAGGTTGGAAACTTTACTCTTTAGTGCTATTTAAAGGATTGAATTTCATTACTAAATTAAAAACTGTTCTTGTGACTTGCCTTGCTATAAGGCCCTGGAACACAGCATTAATGGAAGGGATTGGGAATGTTAGAGGTCACCTGATCTTGAGGGTCAATCATGAGTGGCCAGCGATGCCCCCGCATCACAAGGATTCCATTCTCTGTAGAGACATTATCCCGCGGCAACCCTTCAGCATTCCACAGTCGGATCTCGTAGGGATCTCCTAGAATGCTGATAAGACTGAAGTTTTCACTGATTGGGATTCCCAACTTTTGACAGCGGGTGATCCAGTGATCTATAAGCTACACGACAACAAAAAAAGCTCATTAATCACATGCACATTTCCCAGCAATAAGTGTTGGTATCCTGTAAGCTAAAGGGGAACTCTGTTTTGATGTGTCATAATTCGGTAAGATGGGAATTTGACATAGGTCATGATTAAGAGGATAAGACAGGCTTGACTTTAAAATCTTGCCAGATAATGTAATATACTCAATGACATTTTATAATTAAGGCATGCTGTGGAATGAGATTTAATACACTACCAGTTGTCTGTAATGGGAGGTGAACGCTCCGTAATAAGCCACACATGCAGCAGCGATGAACACATTTCCAATGACGTTGTGGATTTCCTGTTCAAAAAAAGTTATGCTTTCCTGCCATCGCACCTGCTCGTCTCCCAGAGCAGATGTTAACTTCCCCGAACGACCCAAACGTATTTCAGTCAGAACCCTGGTTTTGTCTACAACCCAGACAAACACAGTTACACATACACACAGATTAATATAGTCATATTGTGTGGCACCTGTCAAAATGTCATTTTAAAAAAATGTGTCTGGAGACCACTGCAATCTGTGGTTTTCATAATAAAAGAGTCTATTTTATGTCAGTGTTCCCTTAAAAACCAATTTGAACTAAGCTTTTGACAACTCTTAAATATTTTCCCTGAATGTAAGAAAGTTAGAATTGGCCACAAGAGTGCGATAATAGACATAATGAGGCAGTAAAAGCGAATTCACTTGACTTTGCGCAATAATCCAAGAATAACCATTCTTCAATCCTCTACTCAATTCTATTATCCTTTTTTAAATCCCTTTATTTGGCCCCAATACAATTTCTTGCTTTTTGTTTTTGCATTATTATCATTTAGCACACTTAGTGATTCATTTCAAAAACTTCAAAAATTATGCATACATGGAAGCTATCTGTTTTTTTTTTTATCTCTCTCTTTCTCTCACCCAGCATCTCTTTCTCAGCCACACTGGACTGAAATTGCTCCTGCAAAGATTTGATTTGGTTCTCCACCTCTTGTAATTTTTCCTGCTTTATTTTCAAGGTGTACATAGTTTCATCTAACTCGGCCTGATAAAAACAAAACAAACTAACGATAACAGCAAACAATACAGTTACACACACATAATGTGATAGAAATTATCTAAATATCATTCTTACCCGAGCATCAGACAGTTTTTTTTGTTTTGGTCCAACCTCTTTCAGAACTCTTGAGTACAGGTCTATGGCTCTTACCCACATACACATGGACTTGCAGGCCTTGGAAACTTTTTCCACTTTCTCAGGCACAAAGTCTGGATTAGTAATGTATTTCTGCAGCTTCTGAAGAATCTGAGATTTGATATTGTCCTTGTCATAGTCCATTAGCTTTTTGAGGAAGTTTCCATCACCCAGGAGTTGCTTTGCACTGGCCCAGTCTGTCCTAGTCGAGCGTAAACAAAGGAATAACAGAAAGTGAAGTCTGCAATTACTGTAGAAACTAAAACAATATTCTTTAACTGAAAAGCATGGATAGCAAGTTTGTCACTTGTTCTTTTCTTTTGGCAAATCATTATAGTTGGTAATATCTGAATGTTCAACATATTACAACACATCCTCTCCACCAACCCTTTAATTACATTATTAGATTTAGCACCAGCTGGATGAGTACGCAGCTGGAAATATAAAACAAAGGTGATTACAGTAACACAGGATTTAACGCAGGCAATTTCCTGTTACACTAAAAACATATCATATGAAATTAATTCATAAATATTTAACACCTAAAAAAACAGGCAATATAGAGGAGGTGTCTAATTTTATACTGGAGTTAATATTTTAAAATGTTAATACAGAGCAATTACAAGTCTCTATAATATATAATATCACTAAGTAATATTACAATGTTAGTGTTATAGTCAATACAAAATCTTCACTTCCTTCATATTTCCCAGTGAAACTGGATATTCAATGCAAAAAGGCCTGATTTTATCCATTGGAAATTAATTGGATACTGAAAGTGGACTATATAAGTGGTTGAAGGGTAAAATATGGATGAATTATTCACTGTAAGACCAGCAACATGTATTAAGAAAGTAAATGGGGTCAATTCTGATTTCATGTTGAGTTTAAACTCCACTAATCTGCCACTTAGATGCAGCATAGGTTTAATATCATGAGCAAATTGAACAATTAGAAGGATAAAAGAACTGCAGAGAGAGAGTGAGGTGAGGAGACAGAAACATGGATTGTTCGGTCTGTGTTATAACATTTTAAACACCCATTAAATTGCTGTCTTATAAAGGTAATAATGAGTAGCTCTGTGGCAGATGATGATGGTGCTGAAAGTAAGGAGATGAAGGAGAAGGATTAGATTGATGACTGAGTGAAAAGAGCACAGATGCTCCACAGTCAGGCAATCTGATGTTAATATGGCCAGCACATACTGTGTCACACTGTGGAGGGTCTCAAAGCCAGAGGGGGTTTATGATGTGTGAGAACATGTTTTTGTGCAACTATATTAGATATCTAAAAAGATTTAATACCAACATTTTAGAAACCTGCATTAAAATCATATCATTGCCTCCACACTTTAAAATAAAGACCGCAAACAGTTTGTAAATGTCACAAAAACAGTAATTTATAATTTAATATGATTTATTTATACTTATTTAATTCATTTAGGTTTTCTAAATTTAATTTAGCCCTGTCTATCATCAATCACATGTTCAGTGCAATGGCAATGCAGTTCTTTCTTTCTCTGAAAGCCTGGCAGGCATGAGTAGGACAGGTGTCTGATCACAGCCGCATCAACTTGGATTAAATGTGATTCTGCACAATCCCCCTGGAGCAACATAGGGTTAAATATGCATGCAGTCATTTTTTCACCATTAAAACATTTTATCCCTGTAGAAAGTATTGTTTTATTAATAAACAGATTTTAATCATGTACACTCATATGACATGAAGGTCTATATATACACACATTTAATATGATATAATTTAATATAATTAGTGCTTTCAAATGATTAATAGCGATTAATCGCATCCAAAATAAAAGTTTTTGTTTACATTATATATGCAAATGTATTATGTATATATAAATACACACACATACAGTATATATTGTGAAAATATTTACATTTATATATTTATATATTCATATTCTTATATTTTATATTATACATAAATATATTTAATATATAAACATAACATATTCTTCTTATATATGTATATATATAATAAATATATACAATACCCACTCAGATATTACATAAACAAAAACTTTTATATTGCATGTGATTAATCGAGATCGATTAACATTTCTGGGTTTTAGAACTCCTCCAGCACTCTATATATACAATGTAATATAATATAAAGATTGAACTCACTTGTTGTTGAGCAGGATGCACACCGCCTCCATCACAGTCATGACGAGGTCTGGTGGTTTGGTGAAGACACGGATTTCTGATATGTCAGCTTTATCCAGGGCATTCAGGGCCTTGTTGGCACTGTCGAGTGCAGGCAGAGCCTCATCCAAATCTCGCTGAGCATCATCTGCCATGGCTTGAGTCTCTTCTGCTTTTACCTTAGCTAAAGCTTCATCCTCTGTCACAACTCTACGCACCTACAGGTGAGAGTTCCAAAGCAGCAACTGTTAATGTCAGAAGTCATACTTCCTCAAAAAATGGAAGTATAAAATTAGGAGTTCCTGTGAAAACAGATGGAGAATTGTAAAATGATTAGTAATAAACATACCTGATCAGCATTCTCTTGATCCACAGCAAGTTTCTTCATGAGAGCACTGACATCGATTGATTTTTGTTCAAGCACAGGCTCCAAAGCAGAGAGGTCTTGCTTCATCTTATCAACTAGTTTATTTGTCTCCAGCAGTTTAGTAAGACCATTTTTTACACGATCTCTGGCCTGTGCAGACAAGCACACATTATTTTTCACACCTTTCTGTTTGTTTAGCTCTGATGGGTCCTTTACTCTAACTAACATATCATCCCATTGACACATCCCTTAAAAACTGCATGTAAGAAGTAATCATGTAACATCAATAATTTATGCATCTACGAATCAACCACAGCCCTGTCTCCTCACCGCCTGCAGCTGCTGTCTCTTTTCTCCCAGCATGCTCAGGTACAGGTTAATGAGCTCTAAATAAGAGGTAGGCGTTGTGTAATAGTGTCTGCGCAGTTCCGAGTAAAAACGTTCCGCCATGTCAGTCACGCTAACATGGATCTCCACACACATCTCTGAAAAACATTGCTTCATCTCTTCACTGCCAAATTCCACGTTCTGGAAGAAGGTCTGGGACACAGAAAGCAATGCTTCACGGGGCCACTGAAAAATAAACATGAAAAGAAAGGAAAATTTCCATGATGGCAATGTAACAATTTGTAAAAACATTATCATTGAAAAGATGTTTAAAGTGCCCCTATTATGCCATTTTAAAGGTTGCTTATATTGTTTTATGAGTTCCTTAAAACAGGTTTACATGTATGCAAGGTCAAAAAACACCTTAGTTTTCTCCAAAAATAGATTTGATTTTACCCCATTTCTAAATGATTCGTAAGCGACTCGTGTGAAGCAGTTTGAAGAATCAGTCTGTCTAAACCCCTTCTTCCCGTGAACTCTCACAGCTGTGATTGGTCAGATGGCGCAGAGCTTTATGATTGGTCTACTGCTACAGCGGTACACAGAGCTTGTACCAAAACTGTACTTTCTGACATTACTAGAGGTGCTTTCTGAGAGAATACGTCAACTACTGTAGTTAGCAAGGACTACCGTGAAAAGTGCTTTTGTAAGTGAATCAGGCACACCTCTACGTTGTGAAAATCAACATTGTATAATGCATAACACTGCATTAAGCCATCGTTTATCATACTTAAACTAATGAGACAGACAGTGAAGCTGCATCAATCACAATGTTTAGACTACATTAGGCCCACAGCTGAACAACAGAACTACTACGAAAGTTAGCCGGTTACCAAGACGTGTGCAGGGTTGTTACACAACATAACACAACAGAAAATATGTTTTGAACGATCGCTAGAAAATACAATGATCGATTATTAATCTTACTTACTTAATTCGCGTTATACTGCAAGATTGGAAAAGCAGTCATTAGTAAAATGACACGAACACAACAAGAGATTATACTTCTGAGGTGTTGTTGAAAATATAAATGAACCGCTCATTCTTTGTAGATTCATCTTTCAGAAGGGCATATAAAACAAATTTACTCTCACAGGATACAACGTCTTCTTGACATGATGTAATCCACGCGGAAATTGTACTGTTGTACTGTGGTGGACATTATGCAAATAGGTTACTTTGTGACATGGATCAGTAACAGAAAAAGTAAAGATTCAAATTGCTGATTGCCGACTCTTTTTTTTTTATATACAATAACTTTATTTATCGTGCACTGTCAGCTTCACAACTTTGCAGATAGTTTATGTTAACATACAACTACATGACACACTGCATAAATAATCATGTTCGAAAAGGCATAATAAGGGTCACCATGTGTAATTTTTGGATGCACTACTTGAATGTTAATTTCCTTTCTCTGATTATTTATGTAATGTATTGGCATCCACAAGTACAAAAATAGCATGCAGATTGCACCAAAGACATAATAGACTATTTTTTCATTTCATTCAGCAAGAACCATAGCGGTCACCTTGAAATTTGCGGGGCAAGTGCATTTGTGTGTGTGTATGCAAGTAAGTAAACACACACTGATGGAAACAAATAAGCAAATAAAAGCAGGTTGAACAGACATACGGGCTTGCTGCTTAACATTAATGAGCAGCTGCAGTTGGACAGCACAGAGCCATTTATCACACCCACAAACACAACACTACAATGGACAACACAACAAATAAAATCAATACGGTACATGCAAACAAACCACAAACACACACACAGTTTATAGTAATTAGCACAAAACCCCTTTCAACCAAACGGCTCCAAGAGGTCAGTGAACATGCGTCTCATTAGATAAGAAAATGAAACAAAAGAATGGCAGTAAAGAGGGACTGAATGATAGACGCACAGTGTCTGTATGTGTGTGAAGATCTGAAGCCCTCTCTTTTCCATCACCTTCTCTGAGTCATTCTAAAAAAAGTAACAATTGTGGCCACAATCTGATGAAAAGCGCTAAAAATGCGAGATTAAGTATTCTGAAATTAATTATATTGAATTATAAATGTGTTCTATATATGAAAATATTATTTTATGTCATAAGGATGTGGTTCATTTTTTATAAATATTTATAAGAGGTATATATGTCCAAATAGCCAGTCATTTTTGCATGCGTCAAAAAGGTTGTAAATACAACAAAGATTATTGGAGATTATTAATTAAAATTAAAATTTCAGATTTAATGCAATGTGTTGCAAAATAAAAGTTACATTTAACTACAAAACTGTGAAAATGTAACAAAAAATGTCTACAAAAAGTTTTTAAATATATTTTGTACATATCTGTTTTAAATGCAACAATTGCTGATATTTTTTTTAAAATATGTAATTATTTTTATTGTTAAATAACATTTTATTTACATCCATGAATTGTAATTCCCCTATCACCTCAACATATATATATATATTTTTTACATAATACCACTTTTATTTTAAATGACATAATGAACAGAAAGTAACCATTTACATTTTTAGGAGTTTCAATTCAATATTCTAGCAGAAAAACTGATATGGATTGACTGTGTATTAGCACTCTTGGAATGTCACTCAGTCAGATTCAAGGAACAGAACTATTGTACAATATCTTTTATTAATTTAGCTTGAGATAGCAGTATGCATATCTTTACTTGAAACATTCTTTGGTTTAATTTCATGAGTTTCATTTACTTATTTTCCATCTCCCTCTCCATTTCTCTCTCTCAGGGCCTAAACCAACACCAGTGAAAAAAATCACACTGATATACAGTACCATTAGACATGAGTAAATGAGCTACTGTCAAGAGCCCTGTTCCCAACCACGATTACTGTAAAAACAGAGAACTGAAGCAATGGACTTGTAGAGGTGAGTAAGGGCGGAATGCATAAGTAGCTTTTTTAAAGCATATACATGAGCAAAAATGAGAGTTGCTCCTTATCATCTTGGTATACTGCTGCCTGTCTTGCATAAATGACTCTTTAATATGCATATTAGGAACTGGGGTAGCAATTTTCCTTATCAATGTCCCAAGCCATTACTGAACAGATTGGCCATGGAGATGTGCTCATATTCCTGATGTAGACCAAAACTAAACAGGTCAATTGTAGACACTTTTTTTTCCACATTTAAAAAAAATATATTTTCCTGCAACACACAATTATTTGGTTTGGTCTCATTTCAAAGCTGTGTAATAGAAATAGTCTAAGAGATATATAGAGATTTTTTAAAATTGCCTGTACAGTAGATGCAGCTCTTTTGAAATGTTCATGCGCATCAAATCAGCATATTAAAATGGTTTCTGAAAGATCACGTGACTAGAGTAATGATGTTAAAAATACAGCTTTGACTTGAAAGGAATAAATGACAATTTAATTTATAAATTTCAATTCAATAAAAAAAGAAAGTTTTCATTTCAAATTTTGGATTTTAATAATATTACATTATTTAATATTATAACTTTACTGATTTTACAGTATTTTTGATCAAATATATATCCTGATGATCATTAAGACCACTGAAGACTTTAAAATCCCCTAACTTTTGAACAGCAGTCTATACACTCAGGATGTCCACGGGCATTTCAGAATGCCTTCAGGTTTCCTTGAATTTCTACTTTCTTTCATGTTACTTTAAAAGAAAATCACTAAGAATTAATTATGCGCACTGACAGTGTAGTTAGCATTCCCTGTCTGTTGTTTTAGCATCCAATTCACTAAACAAGTTAAGGAAACAAGCCAAAAAAAATTACTGCAGAAAGCTATGTGCATGACACATTGTTGCCCATCGTGCAGGCCAAGTAAAACTCTGCCTACCACCTGCTTTCTGTAAATAGCACTTATTTATGAGAATAAGACACATCTGTAATAAGCATTTGCCCGTGCTTGTGCATATTTAAATTTAGTCATTGTTATTCTTTTTATTGCACACATTTCCTCTCTATGAAAATTATTTTATAGAGAGGAAATGTGTACAGCAGTAGAAAGAATAACAATGACTTCATTTAAATGTGGATAGTAACACTATGCATGGTTAAGTTTGGTTGTGGGGGGTACAGGCAGGGGTTTGCATGCGCAGCAGTTTAGTGGTAACGTGTTTAATGAATTCACCGCTTAGTGATTTTGGTTTGAAAAAGAGTGTTAGAAGACATGAAGAAGTGGATTCTGACCTGTACAAACCAGTCAATGGTGCAGCAGTTAACTAGCGATGGGAACATGCGGCAGCGTGAGCGGAAGGAGTCACCCACAGGGCTCATACACAGCACTATGTGCAGCTTCTCACGCACACGAGAGATAAAGAACTGGAAGACCTGAAGACACAAAGACAAACAGAGATAAGACAACTGACATCTAAGCAGAATTGCAGCGCTGCTGAGAATATATAGCGACATTCTGCATTTGGTTACATGTCTTGGTTATGGCAATGTTGTAAGATTGAATGGTTGTTGGTTGTGTCATGTACCTCATCCCTATTTCCCTCAGAGATGCCAGCCTCTTTAGCCTTGGGGCTAATGGCAGCCAGCACCTGTTTCAGTTCATCCTTCTCAAAGAGGTTTGGTACTTCACCGGAGTTCAGCATGTTATTAATATCCTCCAGGAACTCTTCTACCACAATCTAAAACAGATGAGAAAAACAAATCGCATGGTCAAACTAACACTGGTGCATGTTATTAATATCATGTTAATACTATGACTGGTTAAAAGGTGGTCGTATTGTACTTAAATACTGGTTGCCATCTGCATCAGTCCCTTGCATACCTCTTTATAAACAGCTCTTACAAATTGGCCTTCATTACAAGCTTTTTGAGTATTTTTGCTAGGTAACTTTTATGAGCAATGTTTCTTGGGCATTTTCCCATTCTGAATGGCTAACCAATTTTATTTGCATATGTTAGAGAGTTCATGGATCCTGTTTCTCACTTGGTTGCCTACTGATGGCAGCACTGCCCAAAAAGTTGCCCCGTGCATTATTAGCGTAAATCTCATTTTCACCCGGGTCACGGCACCATGTACTGAAACCCCTGTAAATCTACTTAACATGCATTCTCAGCTTTCAACCGGAATGGGAGGCAGGCACACTGTTAGTCTCTTGCCTCAGATGCTAACACACCACTTGAGATTATGGGAGTGAGGATTAATTGGCCTCCGTTACATACAATTTTGTTCAGTTCTATTTATGAACTCTGCATCCCTACATTCAAATTTTGTGTGCTATTCACTGGCCAAAAGAAGAAACAAATATAAAATAAAAACGGTAAAAGATTTTGATTCATAGCATAATTGATGTATGTATTTATTTGTATTACAGGATATATATATATATATATAAATCATGATCATAATTGTATTCATTCATTCTTTTTTTGTTAACTGTTCCTTTCATATGTTAAATCCATGAAAAAACAATCCAAATATTACACACACACACACACACACACACCTGTGGGTTGGTACTCCAGGTATAGAATTTAAACCGAAAGGTCAAACACCCTCTAAGGGCAAGTTTGAATAACAATGTTCAACAGTGAGTGACTATCTATCAAAAACACTGAAGAGTATTTACTCCCTTCAGTCCATGAAAACACAATAATAAATGACATTTAAAACAGCCTATTAAATCAAACACTCAGAATCTCATTAGTAATTAGCCCTACAGATGGGCACACAAACCTCAAAACATATATCTCTTGTCTATAGCACCAGCTTGTGTCTGTCTCGTTAGGAACTGTTCATGAGATAATTTAGAGGGTCATTATTGCTGCAGAGTCTGTATGCTGAATCACAAAGCAGTAGAAGTCTCTGCTTTCACAAGACAGTATTACAATACTGGCAGAGGGCCCGGAGTCATAACAGAGATGACCTACTGTCTACTCTACAGCTCAGAGAAAACCTCTCTGCATCCAGATTCATATCCACCAATCAATAAATCATAACTTGTGAATTGGTTGCAAGGAGTTTTGGAGAGGTGTGGTTTTGGGTTATGCTAGGGCAAACATTCCATTTTACAAACTTAAACACACAACAAAATATAAAAAAATAAAAAAGAACAAATATATCATCAACAAGTTTCTTTATGGCTCTACCTGTGTGTCTGTAAAGAGAAACACCATGTCCTGGCCTTCCACGCCTGCCATTTTGTAAAGTTTACGCAGGTCTTCGTGGAAGCTGTCATAATTATAACCACGGCTCAACTCAATCTGAAAGCAACGGTAACCACACATGTGAGCCGCCAAACGTGTTAGAGATTGCTTTCCTGTGCCGCCCACTCCAACTAACAGGGCATTTCCACGTTCTTGGCGAATCATGCGGGCGATTCTGTTGACAGGGAAAGAGATAAATAGTAAGAAAAGAAGGTCAGTTTGGCGAATGAACAAAACATTCCATTAGTAAACCAAACCAGATGCCCAACATGAATGGCGGGGTCATCTGAAAACCTGCTTTTGTGATCACCAGATAAAAAGACAAGCTGCTTGCTTACCTAGAAACGTGTTCAATGGCATCTTGGAAGAACACAAGCTTGGTTTCCTTGGAAAAGGTTGTGTTGTAGTCATCCAGGTAGTCTTGCAGTACCTGATGAATTTTCTCCATGTCTGTTAAATCCTCATAGACACGGTCAGCCTTGTCTGCTCCAACCTGAACAGTTTTTAAAAAATGTAATAAAAAAAATCAAGCACTACCACTACATTAATAAGGACCATAAACAAAAAGACAAGCGACTGTTATAGCAAACTATCTTTATATGACTACCTATCTATACTATTGTATTAAACAGTTAACACACACTCTACAAACAAAATAAAAAAACAGTGACAGACTGTCAGATGCAAAAAGATCACGACAAGCGCCAAAATACTTTTACCTTGATGAAATCTCCAAAAATGATGGGCTGATTCACAAAGTACATCGGCTCTATGTTTATGCTGAAATATTTGCCTGTTGGACAAGCAGTTCAGGACATTATTGTTTACTGTAGCAAAAGGATGACAGATTGAGGGCAAAAGAAAAATAAATAGATCACACTGATAAGTCACACTGCAAAACAAGAAGAATTATAATATTGTTTTATTCTGACCCACTTTTTCTAAAAATTAACATTTCACAAAATACTGTTTGAAAAATCATTTTAAAAATCATCAATTATGACTTAAGACTATTACAGTATGTATAAATTATTATTCTAAAATATTACATTACTTTATTTATTTAAGATGTCTGGACAAAGATCCTAAAGATTAACAGTGAAAAGGATTCAAAGGTCAGATGCTTACTGGCCATCTCTGAGATCATGGTATGGAAGTAGGTCTTGTCTTCATTGTTGATGAGTCGATCGTGGAACACACGCTGACACTCGTGACAGAACAAACGGAAGATCTGGGTTTGATCTCTCACTGCAGTTGGCTCACACTGCAACATCCCTGCACAGGAACACACACACACGTGCAGAAGCAGAGAATGAATATATTTTTTTTTACATTCTTCAGATGTCTTTAATATCTTAGCACAAATTACTATTAAGTAGTTAGATAGTTAGTAGAAAATTAATTTCTTTATAAAATTAAAGTCTACAGATCAGTGAACAGTAACAGATGATCTTGTATGTGACCTTTGGTTAATAAAAAACTAATAATCAGATGGGGGCTGTGCTGGTTGGTTTTAGTTTACATTGACAGTATCCCTATTGAGAGTCTATAGTTCAGCCCCTGGGCGAGTCCTAAACCATAAAAGAACATTTTAATAACTGACAAGGTGCCTATTCAAATTAAGAGAAAGCATTTTTATTGCTCATTTAAGAGCTCCTAATGAAAGAAGCTCTTTACTAGCCTTTGGTGGGTTTAAGCAACAGATGCTGGGACCCTGGGTAGAATTGTTCAAATTTGTATTGCTTTGGATGAATTGTAATTTTGACTAGGTTTAAATTATTTTAGTACAATGTTTAAATGACAGTCTTTGTAAATTCTTTGCAGTTGTTCTCCTGCCTTAAATGCCCTTGTAGGTACATATGTCTTTGTTTAGTTATGTGTGTGTTTCTTACCCTGCACACATTTAGACAGATCTCTAAGGTTAAAAACATAGTGGGATTTGGCTGGAGTAGGCAGCAGGTCTACACTCATACGATGGTAGATCTCAACAGCAGCATCCACAATGCTGTCAGATGCCTGCTTCACCGCTGTGGGAAACTCAGTGAGGAATCCACCCAAAATTGCCTGCAAACATGCACACATGCAAGAATAGTCAGTGTGAACAGCACGTGTAGAACTTAGGACAGTAATATTTCTAAGCTGAAGACTACTATGGACAGTTCCAACATTGACCAGTATTTGTCCAGGCTCATTGGAAATACAGTACACAAAACTGAAGTACACAAGTACACAAAATGAAACGTAACCTATCTGCATGAATGACTGAAGTTTCAAGTTGAAATAAACACTAGAAGCAGTACAACTTGTGTTCCTTTTCACATGATTAAGAAAGCCTAACTGGTCATACAATTCATTGCGCAACGTTAAATTATGACAATTCAAACATGTTGTGAAATTTCAAAACTGATCCTTTTGAATGTTATTTTTACGTGTACAGCTTCATATGGGTTTTCTAATGCAATTTAGATTTGTTCAGTAGGTCACACAATATGGCGTTGCACTTGTTAGGTGAAGCGCTAGTACAAATCCTGTGAAACCTGCTCAAATCCATATAGAAGAAATTAAAATGGAACAGTTGCAATTTATTCTAATATAATTTTTGCATTCTGAAACACTATTCAGTAGGTTTAGGGTAGGTGTAGGTGTAGGAAACTTCCATGAAACACGCAGCAAGGTAGATAATATTGGTGCTGCAGACAAATTGCCACAGGTTTGTATTTTCAGTGAGCTTGGGTTGGTTTCTGCTCTTAGTCTGTCAGTTCAGAACCATGGACAGCTACAGCGTTTCAGAACCCAGGACAGCTGCATTCCAATATCTAATGAGCTACTCTGCCATTATCTTTCTATATACTGTAGGAAGTTACTAGAGATGTGGAAAACTGCATAATTTAAAACTCAGCTAGCCGGTAAGTTGACTTAATGAGGAAGTTCAATTACACCGGTGAAGAGTCATGTTTACCGAACACTATTCAGATGCTTAAGGAATTCTTAAGGGTTATTCACATGACACATATTCAGAAACAGCTAGACAGGCATGCAACATCATGGAACATGATGCCATGTATTGTTAAATGAAACAAGAATTGTTTTGTATTTTTTGTTAAAGATGTCAAATAAAAACATCTGATAAAAATATAGTTTTACAATAATCTACAAGCAATTCGCATGGCTTCAACTAACATCTTAAAAACTGATGAAATTTTCAGCAATTTTTTAATTTTTGGATGAACTGTTCCATTTAATTTAAAGAATTAAAAAAAAAAATGTAGCTCCAGTCCAGACAAATATCAAAAGACTTTGACATCAGCTTGTTGCTTTCTATGTACATAGCTCACCAGGTTTTGGAGCACATTTTAAGTCGGCTCAAGATCATTGCTTTTTCTAAACCATTGGACTGATTCAGTCTTTGATGTCTCCAGAATCAACAGGGACAGCATGCATCAACTTTAAAGTCAACATGATGAAACAGCGTTGGCAACCCTTTGACTTTCATACATATATGTGACATAATACGAGTAAAACTGGATAATCAATGAGAAAAAAGTAGGCCAGTATATGACTTTATCCAGAAGTACATGACTGGATGTTACACAGCCAGAAAAGCAAAGAAAAGCTGCTTCAGATGCAAAGCATTTACTATATTTTGACATGTTTATTTTGAATAGCATGTAGCAATGAAATAAGTACAATAAGACCGAAAACATGTCTTAATAAAGTAAATGGGTCAATTTTGATTTCATGTGGACTTTAAAAATAAAATGTTCATTCAAAATGAGTGCTACCATATGTCTGACCTTAAAAATCTGTTTGAGGCTCTGCTCAGAGGGCGTTGGGAGGCACAGCATGCTGAAGTGGCGGATAAAACGAGGGGTCACCGGGTTGCGACCTCCACCAGGTGGTGCACAGGCTGCAGCTATGGTCATGTCCTTTGGGAAAGAGAAGCAAAGAGAAGAAGGTGAATAAGTGCATAAGAAAAAATATCCAAGGGACATAATTTAACTTTTTTGACACTTCCACTAATCCCATCAAACCTATACTAGAAGAAATTAATGAAATATTGATTAAAACCCAAATTAGAATGCGAGCATTCATGACAGCTGGAAAACTTAATGACCAATTACTCTTCAAATGACAGAAAAATCATTCAGGAAATGTTGGTGTGTCAAAGTCAAAGCAGAGTCCTTTTCAGCCACCAAAGAGCTACACCAACCCAGATGAGTTTCTCCAAGGGCAAAGCACATTTGAGACTCACAAATCATTCTTTTAATCCTTAGCAGGTTCTTTTCTCATATGTCTGCCTTTTACTTATCATAGCTTATATTTGAGATAGAGTATTGAGGTCAACTACATCTCAGATCACCATATTTCTCTGTAACCTTGCCAAATCGCATAATTGTGACTGTTTATGTTATGCACTTTTATCTTTGTTTGTACGTGTGTGTGTGTGTGTGTTCAACAAGCACAGAGTTTACTTGATGCTGGTGTGTGAAAAATACATAATTAACAAGTCATTCCCGAGGTAAGGCAACATTACAATGAGAGCAACTACTTCAAACATCAAGCATTAGTCTCGCTCATTATAAGATAATCATTACAACATACATTATTTTGCAAGCCCATAGAGAGATAGTGGGGCAGAGAGTGAGAAAATGTTTAACGATTAAAATGCTTGATAAATTTGAAATGTTGTCCCTGAGGTTTCTCCACAAACCACTGGTCTCACAGCAGAGGCACAAGATTAGGAATTAAAATTGTAAGTAATAATTCTGGTTGTAGTTAATTATTCTGATTCTTTAATGATGCCATTAATGACTTTTTCAGTACACCCAGTTCCTGACCCTTTTTTTATTTATTCCTGTTTAAACAGTACCGGTCATGAATAAGAAACCATTTTTGATTTCCTACCCTGGCCAGTGAAGTAAAACAAGGACAAATCTTTTAATATGTGAAAGGAATCATGACAAACTATTCTATTTTTTATTTGTCATAATTTCTTACATGTATCTCCTTCCAGAAGAACTTTTCTCTGTCATAGAAGCCATGGAAGTCCTGGAACTGTCTGAGAAGCTCTATGGGGGGCTGAGAGCCATAACTGTCAAGTTTTGGCATATTCAGATCATCCACAAATACCACAATCTTTTTATTAGAAGGAGCACCTGAAATACATAAACACACAGATTCTTTTTATTGTATGATGATTTTCAGTATGGCGGTTTATACAATCACTCAAATTATATCTAATGTCCCTTACCAAGTATATTCTTTCTCTTCTTCTCCAGTTTTGACTCAATGATCTCTTGAGTTCTAGCTGATGAAGTTTGGGCTGAGAAGTTGATGTAGACAGGGACATAACCTGCTTTCTCCTGCACACTGTTTAACAATGCCCGTGCCACCACAGACTAAAATAGACAATAAGCCTAATAAGAAATTTGTAGTGATAAACAATGGAAAAACTTTAGATCATATTAAACACGCACTGCCTTACCTTTCCCACTCCAGTGATGCCCGTAAAGAGGACGGAGTGATTGACAGATAGCAGTTTTTCCATCAGGTATCCGTACCTCACTGTGTCTGTGGTGGGTACCAGCATCTCAAAGAAGGGAATCTCACTGTTATAAGTGAAGCAGGGAATGATCTTCTCCCATGGCTCTAAACATTTACCATCAAAGTTCATATACACACTCCATAAATCACCTCCACTGGGCAACTGTTATAGAAAGAGAGAGTTTTATTAAAACACAAAATTAGATGTTTAGCAGAATATCCTAGTAGCTCTTGTCTATGAAATGAAATCTGTCTATCTATCTATCTATATATCTATCTATCTATCTATCTATCTATCTATAATGGATATTTAAATTTGAATACAATGAAATCTTAAAGACTTTCATATCACATAAACCAACGGAGACATTTTAAGAAATTTAACAAATTTGATAGTTGGCACAGGAGTGTCATGATACAGAGGCGAGTAGACGTACGGATCCATGTGCAAGCTTTATTTACAAACCAGAGTCAATTCAGGCAGGGTAAACAACGGCGAACAGGAACATCAGAGGCAAAGACAATAGAATAATCCGGGGATGGCAGTGAGAGTCGGGAAACGGGAAACACAGAATACTCTGGGAAAACACGAATAGCTAGACAATGGGGAAAACAGACATACATCCAAACATTGACCAGCAACTAATACAAGGACATCCGGGATATTTAATCATGAGATGATGACATAGAGAGGCGGAGAGACAGATGAGTAACCAAGACAACACATGAGGTAGGTGGAGACGAGAGTTCATTGATAAAGTGAGTCCAGGTGTGAAGCAGAGACATAAAAACATACAGAAAGGGTCCAAATCTGGAGTGCCACTAAACAGGCAACTCCAGCTAGATCATTATATAGCTGCCCCCCTAAGGGGGCTCAGACGCTCCAGAGGTAGGAGCTGGCTGGGATGACCATCGGAGAGGAGCAGATGGCGATGACCTCCACCAGGGCGGAGCTGGCGGTGGAAATGCCCACCTGGGCGACGGAGGCGAAGGAGACTTCCTCCAGGATGGATCTGATGGCAGAGACACCCATTTGAGGTTACAAGGCACAGAGGATGCTCTCCTAATCCGACCAGACAGTTCAAACGGCATCCAGGGTGGAGCAGACTATTGTAATGCCCTGACAAAAGCAGACAATGACAAAGACCTCCTGGTCTGAACAAACAGATCAACCACCCTCCATGGCGGAGCGGAGGGCGGAGAAGCCCACCTGGGCTCCCCAGACAACGAGGACGACCTCCTCGTCCGAAAGTACCCTTCTGCGCTGAACAGGCCGTGAAAGTGCCCTCCTAGGCCGAGCACGCAGAAAAAATGCCTTCCTGGTGCAAACAGGCAGTGAAAGTACCCTCCTGGGCTGAACAGACAGTGAAAATGCCCTCTAGGGCCGAACAGACAGTGGTAATGCCCTCCTGGGCTGAACAGGCAGTGGAAGTACCCTCCTGGGCCGACTGTACAGTGACTCAGAGGCCTCCATGGGTTGAGCAGCCACCAATGGGGCCTCTGGAGACTCTAAGGCAGGAACCAACATCTCCAGAGGTAGTGCAGCCACTGGAGGACCCGATGGAGTTTCTGGGCCACACACAGGCTCCGGAGGCTCGGGCCATGGAGCCTCACAGACTTCATGGGGCTCGGGTGAAACATACTCTTCAGCAGGCTCTGGCGAATCTGGCGATGGTGGACCCGGATCACAGACCGGTTCTGGCGGATCCGAATCACAGACTGGCTCTGCCGGATCCGACAACAATGGATCCAAATCGTAGACCAACTCTTCAGAATACGGCTCCTCTGACCTTGGTACGGGGCTGGGACCCATGACTTGCGGGCAAGGTACCGTGAGGATGGGTGACAGCTCTCCTGGGTGCCAAACAGGGACCGACTGGATGTGACACAGCCCCTAAGGAAGACCCATTAATAACTGGTTGGAAACTGTGAGGGCCTTCGACAGCTCTCCTGGCTGCACATCCTGAACTGACTGAACAAAACACGGCCCCTCTTGCCGTGATTTGGGACTAATACCCATGGTTGCGGGCTTGACACCGCAGGGGAAGAATACAGCTCTCCTGGCTGCATAACCATTACCGACAGGACTGAACACGGCCCCTCTCGCTGTGGTACGGGGCTAAAACACGTTATTTGCGAGTTTGAGACCACAGAGATGTCATAAGGCTTGCCCGGCCATGGAGGCGAAACCGGAAGTGGTTTACAAGGTTCAGATGATGCTGATTCGGCCACCATCTTGAACGCAATTCAAATATAGCCTCGATTCTCCTCCCTGCTTCAGGTGGAATGATTGTTGGAGGTGGATCCAGATGGCGAGGCGGGACTCGAGCAGTTGTGGATTTGGGATCGTGGGAGTTTTGCACGGTGGTTCGGGCCACAAAATATAAACTGGAACCGCATCTCGTTGCTCGGCAGAACGGGGCGATTTTGGAGGCAGACCCTGTCGGATGTCAAGACGAGATCCAGGTAGCTGCGGATAACTTCTGGGGTGCCAGCGCTGTGTAGGTGCAGGGAAATAGGACGGGGAATCCCCTCTTACCGCTAACTGGTGTTTAAAGCTGCTGGATCCTGGTAGGCTGGTCAATCTGTCATGATACAGAGGCGAGTAGACGTACGGATCCATGTGCAAGCTTTATTTACAAAACAGAGTCAGTACAGGCGGGGTAAACAACGGTGAATGGGAACATCTGAGGCAAAGACAATAGAATAATCCGGGGATGGCAGCGAGAGTCGGCAACAGGAAATCCAGAAACATGGAACACAGAATACACGGAGAAAACACAGATGGCTAGACAATGGGGAAAATACATCCAAACATTGTCCAGCGACTAATACAAGGACATCCGGGATATTTATACATGAGATGATGACATAAATTAAATTAAATAAATTAAACATTTCCAGAATTCAGGTTGAATCTATCTATCTCTATCTATCTATCTATTTCTGGTTGGTTGGTCTGGTTGGTCTCTAAATATTGCTTGGTTCTTTCATAATCACAATAATCACAAGGGAGGTTGTTTATGTATAGTCAACAGTAATAGCATTGCTGTTAACCCACTAGAGTCTGAGAATAGAAAGAATGTTTTCTTCTGGAGTCTTTATTTTAAGGGCAGGTTATAGCAGCCTTGTTCATCTCAAATTCACCACTTCCTTTTCTTCTGCTCTCCCCTCCTCCTTGCTCGTGCAGTTTTGCTCTGTGGAATACTAATAATGACACTCTCCACAGCATTCCGACCTTCTGAAACAAATACCACACCTTCCCTCTATCCTTATACAAATGTCTGGGACATATTGTTTTCCTTCAATCTAGTTCTCATTAAATATTCCTAAGGTCACATTTAAGAATGTACAGTAACAGACACACGAGACAGAGAAGACATAGCTGTCTTTATAAAAAGAACTGAACCAGTCAGGTGCTATATATAATTTACGATGACCTTTGAGTCAGGTTAATGTGCTCTTTTCAGGGTCAAAGCCCAGAGGAAGTGTGCAGTGTCTTCAAAGTTCCACATCAGTTATTAAACAGCAATAACTACTGTATGGCCACTGAAAAATAATCATAGTGTGACTAGAGAAAAAGAGACCTTTTGGATTATGTAAAATTCTAAAAACATTACAGCTGCAGATCTGTGAACAATCAAACATGTTCCTCAAATCTTATAGCACATAATGGTGTCTATTTCGGAACAAGCTGATGTGATTGCCATAAATTATGACAATAAAAGAGAAAGTCTCCATTACTGTATGTTTATTGATAAAATTATCAATACATGAAAGCATACTTAATCAAAATGATCTGAGGAGTATTTCAGTATATGTAAAATGTACCTTTGCATCACTGTTGCCCTCAAACTGCTGCCTGACGAATGTGTCGAATGTGTCCCAGTGGCTGTCAATCAAATTTCCCCCCAGTGCCCACAGGTAGCAAAACACAAACGTCTGACACAACATACTGTTCAACTCACTGGCCTCCTGCAAGTACACACACACACATTTTAGAGAAAATAGTTAATACCATCATACTGCAATTTCTAGCAACTGCAGAACTACTGTAGATCAATATGAGTGTGCAGTAGTTTTTGGGTCTGAATGTTCTGAGCTGTGCCAGTCCAGGGTTTTGATATCATGATACTCAACTTGCAACTCAAGTTCCCGCTCCTCTCTGCATCCTTATATCTCAGAGAAATCAAACATTCAGGGAGAAGTAAGAATGTGAATTTATGTTTATGCTTAATGGAGTAATGGAGCAGAAAAGCATGTGCATCTGTTCTTAAATGTATGACTGCAAATAAATCTGAATTTCTTTTCAGGTTGATAAATGAAACATTTTATTATAAGTAGGTAAAAAACAATTAAATAACATTAATAATTTGATTTGTCTCAGTACAGTAAAAGTATAAAATCACAAATCTTTGCATGTGAATATATAGTATTTATATTTTAAGTAGGAGTCATCTGAGGTGGTTTTAATGTTTTTAAAAAATCTCTTGTGCTCACCAATACAGTATTTATGCAGTATTTAAAAAAAAAACGGTATATAATAAAAACATTATTACAATTTAAAGTTTTCTTTTTTAATATATGTGACCCTGGACCCTGTCTTACATCACTGGGGTATGTTTGTAGCAATAGCCCAAAAATACATTGTATGGGTCAAAATAATTTTTTTTTATGCCAAAAATCATTAAGATATTAAGTAAAGATCCAAGATCATGTTCCTCGAAGACATTTTGTAAATTTGTAAAATAAACCGTTAATATATGCAAAATTAATTTTTAATTAGTAATATGCATTATTTATTAATTTGGACAACTTTAAAGGAGATTTTCTCAGTATTTAGATTTTTTTGCACCCAGATGTTCAAATAGTAATAGTAAAATAGTATCTTAAACAAATATTGTCCTATCCGTAACAAACCATAAATCAATGGAAACCTTATTTATTCAGATTTCAGGTGATTTATAAATCTCAATTTTCGAAAAATTTGCACATATGAGTCTAGGTCCAGGGTAACATACATTAAATAAAATGTATTTCTACTATGGAAAAGGTGACTTTTAATCAGTCACTACTCTAGTCTTTAATATCTCTTGTTTCTTTAAAAATTATATTAGTACGCTCAATTGGTGAAATATCGAATTATTATCGATGTTAAAAACAATTGTTTTTTAAATGCAAATTACATTTTTTCAGGAATTTTTTGTTGAATAAAATGTTAATAAAAACATTTAATTTAAATGGAAATATTTTGTAAAATTATAATTATTTTTGTTGTCTCTTTTGACCAATTTAATGCATCCTACCTACGTAAAATTATTAATTTCAAATTTCGTGTCGTTAACATTATAAATAATATAATATAATATAATTTATTTATAATTATAATTTATATATAAATATAATAATAATAAATATAATTTATATTATAATTTATTTATAAATAATAAATAAATAAGACATCCTACAGAAGCTTTCTAACATATGTTAAAATGCTGTGTCTGAATCATTTTGGTTATAGCTGAGATGCTTTATACCATTTTAAGATTAGGGGCTCCATCGCTGAACAGTAACGCTTCCAGTAGGCAGCAGAGGGTTGTAACTTTACTTATGTCCACTTGCGCAATGGCCTGCACGCAGTGCTTTGATACAAACTGCAGTCCCTTCTCCACATATTGTTCAAACAGCTCCATTAGATATCCACGTACAGGCTCTGTGATCTAAAAAACACATTTCCAAGTTGGCAATAGCTCTACAAGTCTAAGAAACAAACTAGAAAACAATCTATTTCTAGGTATTTAGTTATCTAGGTATTTATATTGCTTTATAAAACTTCTTATGCTTTTAATAAGAACTCTGCAACTTTTAAAGGCTTCACCTTCTCTGCAAAACCTGTGAGCCATGTTTGAACATATGGCATCCACTTAAGTTCCTCTGGGTCAATGTACACCATCCCACAACGGCTCACTGTGGCAGGAGATGCCACCGCCAAGTCCTGGACCTGATTGAGAAAGCGTAGCATGTAAGCGTACGTGACTAGCCTCTATTTACAAACAGAAAGTGTGTGTGGAATTTAACAAAGAGGTACACATTTGAGCATCTCACTTCAAACATCATGTGTATGGAAGGTGTGAGCTTGATCCTTTCACTGTTGGCCAAGCAGAGCATCTTATTATCATCCAGAACCGTGTTCATGTTTTCAATCCACAGTGCATCCACCGGGCCATCACTGATCACCCATTTGTGGTCATCACTGAAGTCCTGGACTGCTGCCCGAACACATAGCGCCATAAGACCGTCCCGCCATTCAAGTGTTAGCGGGTTCACCTCCCCGTAAAGCTCGCCCATGCTCACAGACTTTGGGTTGAGCACATAGGTCTTGACAGGACGGTAGAAGGGATTTTGGTGGCCTCCATGATACAGGGTATCCAAGGTATCTGCCAGCACAAGGTAGACTGTGGTCTTGCCACCTCCGGTTGGTCCCACGAGCATTACCCCATGGCGGACTAGCATGGTCTCATAGAGTTGGATGACTTTGCTTATGATGCTTGGGAGGGGCTGGAGGGAGCGTTGGCACAGGGATGAGTGAATGGTGGACTGCAGGACACCATAGTCATGCTCTGGGATGGTGACGCCAGGGAAAAGGTCTGACAATATGCCACTTAGGGAAGAAAAAAAGGGAGTTAGGGATCCACACATATATACAATATTTGGACCTGGGCTGAATTTAACTGAATCAGGTCTTAAAATATCAAATTATCAAAAGTAAAAACACCTGTCCAGATGTTTATAGCTAACGAAGTGAATTGCATGACAAAGACACACATGGACACGCACATAAGATGGATTTTATTCTACATAATGGTGGCTCCCCCTCATGGTGGAGATCATATGATCATGTGAAATAACTACAGTACTCACACACACTTTCAAACACATATACATGGGGACATTTTGTAGTTTTCAAATGTTTTTTTTATATATAAGCGGAAAATATTCAACATATATCAATAAACACTCTAATAACATCTCAGTGATACTGAGAGAAAACTTTCTACACGTCATTTTTAACAAACTTAATTTATTTCTAAACTGTTTTTACAGTACATACTGTATAAAGACATACCTAAAATTAGGTTTTGACCGACTTAGCTCACATGTGATACTGAAAATTTAGCTTTGCTACCACAGTAATAAATTACAATTTTAAATATATTAAAATAGAAAGCAGTTGTATTAAATTGCAATAATGTTTCCAAAAACAGTTGTTTTTATGCATAAGAGGCCTTAAAAAATTTCAAGTGTTGCAAGTGTAAACACAATGAGCGTTCACCTGAAAAGCACTGCATCATCTTTGAGGAACTTGGGCAGGTTTGAGTCTCGCAGAGCTCTGATCAGCACAACATCCTCGCTCAAGTGAGGGTTTTCTCTTTTTAATGACCTGCACACACATAATGCATAAAATATTAAGGGTTTGTTCAGAAATTGTGAGCATCAACAAACAACCAGCAGCACAAAAAACTGGGCTTGCTCAGATTTCACAAATCACAAAATAGATCTAACTATAGAGGGATTTCACAAATCAAACAAGAATCTGGCATTTTCTGAAGAAAATGGGAGTGATGCTCTGTGAGTGCTCTGTGTGAGTGCTTTTAGTGCAATGCTATGCAGTTGCTAGGGTGGAAAATTTGAGGTAAGTGGTGCTTGCAAGCCACAATATTAGGATGTTGGAGATGGTTTTGCTAGGGTGGTTGCTAAGGCATTTTTAAACGGTTGCTATGTGGCTGCTTCCTGGATTAAGGTTTTTTTGCACACATTATAATGTTTTTCATCCATAAATCATAGGACTAATCACATCTCTCAACAACCTGCACAATTTGATTTGTGTTATTCTTGCCTTGGTAAGCACCTCTAATTAGTATAGTGTAAATCATAAAGACTATTAAACAACCTGTATTAACCCCATATCAGTACTTTAGACACAATACAGCACCCATGTTTACTCTCTTTTAAACACACTTGCCTACAGTTGTTCATATATTCTTAGTTTTGTACCCTAAATCACATTGATTTAAAATCAGACCTTTTAAATCACTGAATCACACAATGAAATAAAGAGACACTAAAGTTAATTTATGCTGCATATAAAATCTGAGTACTAATAAAATGTGCCAGTGACATGATGCTAGTGACATACAACCACACCCACACACACACTTAAGTAAATACAAGTGAGGTCCAGCTGTACAGCCATTGATCTACCGTAAGGTTAAAGCTAATTAAGATACGGTCATACCAAATGGACCAAAATTATCTTCTTACACAACTATATTTTATCGGTTTTAACTCCAAAGGCAACCTCAAGTGGCTCATTCATGACAGTGACTGAGCATGTACAAATTAATTCTCAAGCAAATACAGACTTGTTTTCAAAGCAAAGACCATGTTACATGACATGTTAGAATCCCAAGACTGTAGGACTATTTTATGTCATTTATACAGCAGGCTGCATTAAATGAATGAAAATCGACAAAATATTTAGACTTTATTTTACAAAATACTTTTTAATTATCAAAGAGTCCTTAAAAATACTTTTTTTTTTCTACAAGACATATTAAGTGGCATTGATTTCAGTTCAATTAGTAACATTTAGAAATGTTTCTGGAGCCCCATGTCAGCAATTCGAATAATTTCTGAACGATCATGTGACAGTGAAGATTACAAATTCTAATTTACCATCACAGAAATAAAACAATTTAAAATATTTGAAAATAGAAAAGTTGCTTTTAATTGTATTGATATTACACAATATAGGTACTATTGTTTATTTAGCCTAAATGATACTTCTTTCAAAAATATATTTTTTAATGTACCAATCACAGAATATTTATTGGTAGTGTATGTTAGATTGACAGGGAATCATTGAGTAATGTGAAAATGTGTTTGCTCCGTCTCACCCTGCCATAACTAGTACAGATTTGACAGCTCTCATGCCAAAGTCATAGTGATCCTGCTGAGAGAGCTGCTCACTGCAGAGCTTGTACATCTGAGTCATCTTTCTTGCAAGAGTCTTACTAGACTCAAAGCCCTCAGAGTACAGGATCACCTACAAGGAAAGAGAGGTTTTAAGGTTGAAAATATTGTAGAACTGTCTGGGCTGTCATGCTAATATTAAAAGACTTAATAGGACCCATGTAACGTCTCTAAACAGATATTCTCCTCTAAATCTGTGCTTCCCAAACCACTTCACACTATGGAATGGTGCATTGTTTGGGGGCTACATGGGACTTACCTAGTTCACTAAAGGTGTTTTGTTGCTTTATGCATGTTTCCTTTATGTGGTTTTGGGGAATTGGATATATATGTTATATACACACACACAGTATATATAATTTCTGTCAATTAATTATCTTCTGCCCCCGTAGTAAAAGGTTTGAGCATCTCTGGTCTAAATGAGCAAAACTATTTAATCATTTCATAATTTTACACAAGAAACAAGGTATGTGTTGAAATAAAAAGTAACAACCAATCAGTTGTGGAAATTTACAAACAGGAAATCACAGTTTTCCCATGTAAACTTGTGCTAGAGGGAAATTCAGTTTTTAATGCAATATACTTTCAACCAATCAAGTTGTATTTTGTCCCTTTAAAATATAGTGTGTTTTAAGTTAAAAGCACATTTAACAACCAGTCAGTTGTAAATCCACAAAGAGGAAATCACAGGGGTAGGACACCAGTTTCTTCATTTTAACATACACACAATAACTAATAAAAGCGTTTAATGAGTACACACATCTCTGACCCCTCTACGTCTCACCTAGTGTGATTTATCATCATTACTGGAATCAGACCAGGTTGTTTAATCACACACCTCAGCGATAAGAGCGTAGTTGGGTACCATCATGGCTATGGGTCTGAAAAGGGCTTTCAGGTTGTCAGGGAGTTCAGTTCTGCCAGCATAACCGGGGTTCATAGTGATGAAAGCAGCACAGGTCATCACCAATTTTATCTCTCTTCCCTCAAACATGAACCGCGGTAGCTGCCGAACACAAACACAATCTAGACACATGCAGTTGCACATAATCCTTGTATAACTGCTAAAAATTGAGATTGAGCATGCATACGTTACGTGAGTGTGTATGTGCATTACCCTGGCTGCCTTGGCGTTTCTGATAGTAATGAGCTGTTGAGCGATGACTGACAGCACCTCGATGTTGATGCGATTGAACTCATCAAAGCAGCACCAGGCACCAGACTGAGCCAAACCACTGAAGAACGTCCCCATCATCTGAACACACACATGCAATATATTGTAACACTTGCAGCAAACTCAACATTGAACCTTCCTAATGTTTAAAATCAAAATATAGCAGAATATAGCATGCAATAAAACAGAGCTATAAACTATTTTTACCATAACAGTGCCACATCGTGAATATAAAGTAACTAGTTAAATTCATATTATCATACATATTGACCTTAGGTCACTCCTTTGCTACTTAAATACTGATATAATGTTGGCCGGTGAAAAACACTAATGGATAAAAAACAGTTACATGGGAATGGACAACATTATGCCAACACACATAGGGGTTAATATCATTTGTGTAGGCTACAGTGAAAAACAAAAGGTGTTAACATTAATTTGTCCAACCGCTGTGTATAAGATAGCAACTAAAAATATAAAGCAGTAGTGATTAATTGATTTCATACTGTTTAATAACAGTATACTGTTCTATAGGATGACATTTTCACATGCACCCATGTATTGAACCAACCCTATCCCAGAAAACCAGTAGGCAACGGAATGATCTACAGAAAGAGCTATATGGTAAAATAATGTTCCAGTAACAGAATAAAAAAGATAAACAATGACTATGGCCTAGGACTTCCCTTAGCAAATACTATACAATGGCCATAAATAAAGAGAGGTGTCTACAGTGGTTTTCATGTAGTGCACAGAGAATTCAGTTGGGATCTTCTGCCTCCTAGTGACAGATACAATGAATTCTGAACTCTAATATGACAGGAAAAATTAGCATCTCTATGTTGGCTGTGTGGATGCTTAAAATTTAATGAGGAAAAAAGAAAATAGAAGGACTGGCAGAGAGACAGACTGATACCTTATAGTCAAGTCCATCTGAGCAGTTAAAGACCACACACTGGATTGCCAGAGCTTTGGCGAGGTCTTTAGTGGTCTCAGTTTTGCCTGTACCAGCTGGACCTGCAGGGGCTCCTCCTAGATCAAGCTGCAGGGCTCCCATCAAGCAGAGGTAACATCGATCCTAATATATATAAAAAAAAAAAAACAGATATGCAATTTGCACACACAATCATGCATCTTAATAACTCATAAACACAACACTGACATAGATTCATGCATGAATTGATCGATTTCTCTGTTACTTGCACTTTAGTATCAGAGGTTAAACGGTTAGCCTTTTTCTTTTAATGTAAAAAGTTAACCAAGGGCAAAAATGCCACCCAAACTGACAAAAAATATTTAAAACAGGGATAAAAAAGGCCCCTATAGTGAATTACATAAACAATTTTAATCAAAATAGATCATGAATTACAAATTCTATCACAGCTTTCTGTTTTTGATAATATTTTATATTGATTTTATTTTATAAAATACTTTTTACAGAGTAAAATTTAATAATTTAGTTTTACTTATACTGAACTTTAGAATATGTAAAGTAAAAGCAATCATTGTTCAATTTCAATGCAAATTTATTCAAATGTATTCAAAATAACTGGACAAAACTTATCTACAGATACTGATACAGATACTTACAGTAACTACAGTATCATAAAAAATTGCATTTATCTACCGTCAGTGGAGTGATCACCAAACGCGGACATGCTCCCAAATATTCATATCCATAGACATATTGAGAGAGAGCCATCCGAGCGACACAGTCATCTAGGTCCACGTCCCAATAATACCGCAACTGCCTCTGCCACTCGAAATTATCACTGGAGTCCACCTACAAACACACACACAAACAACAAGCCCTTGAACTATCGACATAGCAGGTAAATAATTAGCATTTACTTTATGTATTACAGTAGTTCTCAACTGCCTGGTCACAGAGTAAGTACAGTACAATTTATGCGGCTAAACATAAATAATTAAATAAGCATACAATATGATACCATCAAAAAGAATCTGTTATTAGTAAGTTATCTGGTTGGAACTAAAAAAATAGGAGTTAAAAAAAGATATGTTACACACCCCAGTATGCAGGAAGCACTGATCAACACTTTTATCCTTTTTTATGGATTTTTTTTTTACATGATTTATATGATTTACATGATTTATCATCCAAAAAGAGTAAACACAAAGGTAAAAGATGAATTCGATTGATAGATTTAAAGGTATAGATCACCCATAAATTCTAAATTTCAAATCATAAGTTGAAGGAAATGCACAAACCTTTTCTTTGACAAGGTCTGTGACGATGTCTCTGGCGTGCACATCTATGGTGATAAGAGCTGTAATGATGTTCCGATGAAGACTGGGCAAATTCCCACGGACCAGAGCAGCAAGTGCATTCAGTCTCTATTTGTACACATAAAGACAGACACACAGATACAGTAAATATAACAACACAAACATTCTACACATGCTAAATTGTAAAAGACTGGAAAGAAATCTATAAACAAATCTATATGAAGACACATTATTTGGTCTATGAAAGCTTGTGATGTAACCTCAAAGTTGGTGATCTCAAATTCTTGTAGCGCTTGATAGTGGTCATGATCTCCCTCTAGGCAGTTGTCCATGTCCCTGCACCACATGAGCTGAGATATGGTCAAAACCACCTGCAGAAAAGCGTGAGAATTTCTCGTACACTCAGAGATCCACATAAACAATTTCACCTAGACGAGCACAAACCTGTGAGGGATGCCCAGCCACAACCCACTCCACTCTAGGTTTGCTCTGGTAGTCAGCGATTGCAACTTTACTTAGCCTCCTAAGAGAGGAAAACATGGCTTCCTCCACTTTCCCCAACCAGTCCTCTACATTTCCACGAGCTTTCAGGCCTTTCCCCAATGCCACCTACAGCACAGACACACACAAACATATTTTTAACATTATTCTCTTTTAATTTAGAAATCCTTGCTATGTGGTCCATGTACTTTTGCATTATTTCTTTTCAAGGTTTTGTTTTCAAGACGGAAAAACAAACATTTAGCATTTATAACATCTGTGTACATTATGACACAATACAGAGAAAAAAAAATATGGTTTACTGTATTCCTTTACAAATAGGAAAAACAGACCACAAAAAGGGTTGAATATGTGAATATCTGAACCTATCTGAGTTTCTTAAAAGAAAAAAAAAAGAAAATAATTCACCTTTTCTCCCTCAGGTGACACCATGGCTAGGATGTCATTGGTGTACTGTATTTTTTCAGCAATCTCGCCCTCTCCAGGGGTAAGAAGGCCAAACTCCAGCTGGGATATTGCATCAAAACACTTCCTCAGATGAGGCTGCACAGCCTGAGGGTTCCGCGTCTGAGCCAAAATCTCCAACAGTTCATCATTAGACAAGAAATAGAACCTGAGCCACCCAGAGAAGTGAGTTAAGTCATGATACAGCATCAAGAGAAATCAGCATTCTGATGAGAAACTGCTGTGAGTAGGTGCGTGTGCGTAGGCACCTTGGGAAGATAACTCTCTTGGACTCCAGGTAAGCCTCCAGGCATTTCTGTATCCGCTCCAGGAGTGTGTTATTGTTTTGTAAAATATCCAGAAGCCCTGAAAAGAAAGAATAGAGGGCAGGACTTGTGAAAGTCATTTATAATTCATGCTATTACATTCGTTGTTGCATTTAACCTACAGCTTTCATTTTTCACTCTCCTGACACACACAAAAAAAGTATTTAGTTTTTAAAAGTATCATTCTAACGTTCTGAGTTGTTCATCTGATGTTTTGAAATGTTTCCTGAGCTACATTCTGTCAGACCTGTTTGTGTGGCAGCACGCAGGGCATTAGGCAGGCGGTTGACCTTTCTCATGATCTCTTTCCAGGACTTGTCCACTTGAAGGAACATCTTAGACTCAGCAGGCAACTGCCTCTGGATATCAGGAGCACTGAAAATACTCTCAAGATAAAGCCAGCTTCTCTGACACGCCAACCACTCATCCTAGGAACACAGCAGAAACAGTCAGAGAAAGACTAATATCTGATGTAAGAGAAATTGTGAAAAAAGGGGGTTTGTTTTAGACATTGACCACTCAAAACAAAACAGAACAGAACAAAATCCAAAAACTAAAACCAAAACTGAGCTGGCTTTGGTTTTGTTTCAGCTGATCACCGCTCTGGTGTGATTACCAGGGTCTGGCTGAAGAGAGAAAGCTGTCTCTGCCATTTGTCCACTCTGGCCTTGATGGGGCCTGCGTAACGGGATGATGCAACTGTGGCCACATTGACTATACTGTCATCGAGAAGCACCTAGAGGTTTTACATTCACACAGACAGAACACAAATATTCATAATGAGAAGACATCTCTTTTGTATTAAACTCGGGCAAGGTAGGGGTCATCAATATGCCAGAAAAAATATGTTTGTTTTGTTTTGTTTTGTCTTTTATTTGTTTATCTTTTTTTGTTTGTTTCTTAGAAAAATCACAATTCATGATTTAAGCCGCAGCGAACTTCCGCAGGAACATCCCTAGGAACTTGGGCCAGTATTCAGTGCGTTTCCACTGCAGGATCTAAATCTTGTTAATCAGCTATCATTTCTCACTGATTTTAGGCATACATTTTGTCTTGGGGTAGGGATTGGGATAAGTCTATATCTCTGGACAGTAATGTTAATCCAGGATCATGTCTTACTTGGCAAAATCACGGTGACCAATCCTGTCAACATTTACTAACTCTCAAGTTGTTTTAAACCTAAATGAGTTTTTTCTACTGTTGAACAAAGTTTTTTTGAAAAATGTGGAAAACCAAAAAGTTGCTGGTCCCCAGTGACTTCCATGGTTTTTTCCCCCCATACTATCAGTCAGTTGGCACAAGAACTGTTTGTATTCCGACATTCTTAAACATTTCTTGTGTTGACAGAATTTTTATTTTAGGGATGACTATCACTTTAATGCAATAGTAGCATATTTAATACTATCACTTTAAGAGCTGCACATATCTATTACACGGGCACACATTAATTCCCCTCAACTGTCTGCTTTTACTTTAGACATAACCAAATGTATTTATACTGTGTTTTGATAGTATTAGCGTAATCAGACATGAAAGATAACTGCTTTTAGTGTGCGTGTGCATTAACAAGGGAAATATATGTTTACCCGCCATAACAAATTTTGACATGTTAGTTGCCGTTTGTCTGTGCGGTGTGAATTGACCTTTACAGTATATTGAGATGGAGGCACCAGAATTCCAATTGATATAATGTGTGCTGTAGCATGAAACTACCATATTTCTTCAAAAGCAGATTGTGAAGACATTTTAATCGGGATATCACACACCCCCTGGCAAGGTTAGAGTTAGAATATAATTATAATTATTCATGAATCTTACGGTTTAATCTAAAACTATCTACTATGAGCAAAGGTTCTGACACACTCTTACCTGAATATCATCAGTTCCCCCAAGGATAAACATATCTTTGGAGTCCCGGTGGGGCAGAACCACAAACTCTGTCGTCTTCCAAGATTCTTCAATCTATCAATAGTATTAGTGTGTAAAGTTAAATATAAAAATACGAATAAAAGGTTATTAAATCAGAACGATAAACATAGACGTTACCTTTCTCAGAATGTTCTCCAGAGATGCTTCTCCTGAGGCTTGTGCTGACACCTAACAGGATTCATAGAGTTAAAAGAATTCTCAGCACCTATACACTGGTTTACTCTTTCTTGGCAAGTTGCACCTTAAAACCTGGTGAACTGCCTACCCAGACAGCAAGCTGAAAATTTGGAGTGTGTCTATGATATCCAGAAATGCTGTCAAGGTAAGTGTATATCTGGCTATTGAGAGCCTCTGTGTTACTCTCACCTCCTGTATTTGTGGTCCAAAGTGGAAGATGTTGCGTTCTTGCAGATAAGCGAGAGTCAGCGGCTCTTCTAGTAGACTGGAATCCACAATTTCCTCCAGCATCTCCCAGTGACGAGCTTTTAAACATGGGTTACGGAGGTCTGTGATGAGCGGCAGCTACACAAACACAGGATATTAAATATACAGGTGTAATCATCAAAAGTGAAATTAAAGACACAGTCCAAATATAATATACAGCAGTGGACTTCAAACAAGGAAACTGTTGAAGAGCAACGGCACATTAGCATTAGTGCCACCCACCTTTTCTCGCATGCTTTCCACATTCTCTTTGAGGCAGGGCACCACATTGTTCTTTGGCAGTCCTTTCTCCAGCTGGCTGACATATTTGGCAAACTTGCTCACCTGCCTACTCAGCAATTCTGGGTCCAGCTCATCAAACTTATTCTACATCAAAGAGATAATTGACCATTTGACATTTATAAGACACTTTCATTCAAAATAGCTTCCAGCACAGCTTTTGCGAGGACACTTCACCTGAAGCTATGTAGCATAAAGTGCATAATTTAAGGCTGTAATTAAGACAACCATAAGATTTTATCTCAGTAACACTTCAGTTGCTGTAGGCCTGCTCCTCAATACTTTGGAACTGGAATTCAACCTTTGGGTTTAGAGATTTTTTTAATTGACTGCAATCACCCGCAAGAAATGTACAATACAGTTTAAAATGAGATAAATCAATAAGCACCATGTTATAGTGATGGGCAATCATTTGTTTTGTATCAAACAGCCAAGGTCATGTGATTCAATAGTTTAAAATTTTAATGGTTTGCTGCTAGGTGGGCAATGATCTTTTTGAACCCTGAACCAGTGCCTACATTGTAAAGATTTATAAATGGTTGACATTTGTTATGAGATTTGTTTAATAAAAAGAAGAGTTTTAGTATTAATTTACACCTTCTCTAAGGAGCTATGGTGTTTATCCATTTAAGTGAAAGGGAAAAATTCAAATGCATCAAAATATGACCTGCAACCAGCTGTTCTCTAAATTTTCCCATTCTTCCAGAGAGTCCCACAGTAACTGTTTCAGCTTCACTTCAGCGATCAGATCCTCTAGAGCTTCATATTTAGTCACCTCCACCTGACAAACAGACAGGTTAAGTACAACTCGCGATGGCTAGTCAGACCAGTCAAGGTGAAAATAGAGAACAAGCGCTCCCTAGTGGAAATATAGACACACTGACTTTAAAGTTCTTCTGGTAGGTTTTGTATTTGAAAGCTTGAGTCTGCAGCTCATCAATAGAGATTTGAAAATTTCCCAGCAGTCTGCGTATGTTAGAGCGATCTGCATCGATTTCAAAGAGCTGACTGTTCTGGAGAGACAAAAGCAAAAAGACAAATGTAATGTTCAAAAAATTGGAGTCAGCAAGATTCAAGCAGTGATTTTTAAAAATCAGTTAAGCAGAAATAGAATTGCGATTTTAATAATTGTTTTCTATTTAAAGATATTTTAAAATGTGTCACATGATCCTTTATCATGGTTTATACCCTGATTTGGTGCTTAAGAAACAAAGTTATACTTTGATGAATAGAAAGTTCAACATTATTTATTATGAGTATGTCTTTACTTCTGATGAATTGAATGCATCCTTAATAAAAAAAAAAAAAGTTAATTCTTTCTAAACAAATATGCTGACACCACATATTTGAACTGTTAAAATTTAATTTGTATATAAAAAAAATGTATAAATGAATAAACAAAATTCAATATTAAAATAAAATATTAGTATATTATTCTGATATAGTATCACAATTTAATTCTTTTACCTCTGCTTGCTCTTTCACTTCCAGCACTTTCTTGTTTAGTTGGTCGATATCTTGCTGGAGATGTTGGCAAAATTTGTCCACATAAGTGTGCTGCTCCCCCACGACCTTGTCAATAGTGATCCTTACAGCAGTTATACAAGGAGACAATGTGGCAAAGACGGCAATATCCTCAGGAGGAGTGGGGACAGAGTAACACTCGATCAACTTGTACATGTCACAGACCATCTCAGTCTCCTTTTCCAGCACAACAATCTAACAGAAAAACATTGAAGGTGATATTTATACATCTGAACAAACAGCCATCTGATGCTCATCTTGTTGGGTCATGGTTCTCTTCTGATTCTTACCCTCTTCTGAATTTCCTCTATGAAGTTGAGGGAGTTGACATATTCGCTGGTTACCATTGGAACAAAGTCCAGTTTGAACTGGGCATCCTGAGCCTCTGCAATAATGTCATCCATCTTTTTCTTTGCCAACTGAGGTAGGATGTCATTAATAGCCTGGAAAAGGGTTCAGAGTGAGTTAAGTTATGCATCAGTGCATTAGCTTATGTATCTGTCCTCTGTGTTGGGATAAATTGTGTTCTACTATCTACCACACAGTGGGAATGCAAACGTTTCAAAAGAAATCATTTTGTAATTGTGTGTTTCTGTCCATTTGTAACCTCTATGCAGCGTAGAGGGGATGGTATAAGTTTCTGCTTCAGTTGTGTAGTATCCACCAGCAGAATTCCCAAGGGTCTTTTCTGTTTGATGGCTAAAGCCTCTTTATGCTCTCGATGATATTTATCCAAGCTGTTTCCAAAAAACGCAACCTCTGCATCAGACACACATACACAACAGAAGAAGTGTGAGACAATCATGCTTTTCACATAGATTATGATGATTATGATGAAGATGTACCGTGGTCTTGCTCTTTGAGAGCCTCCAGATCCAGGTCTTCATTTTCTTTATAAAACAGTCTGAATGGCTCAAATGTATGAGCATACACATTAGCTGTGTTGAATGCAAACTGAATAGATTGCTGACAGTGGAAGAAACATAACACATTTTCACAGTTAGACACAGATATGAAAACATTTTTTAACCTTGCAGTAAGCATGGATGCTTCTTGGTTTGTTCTTGCTTATCAAGAATGGTTGATTTCAATTTTTACAGATTTGATGTGCTCTATATATTTTATTTTGGGTAGTCATTAAGGTATGATTTAGTAATATAATTTAGTTTAACTGTACTAAAATTTCAAATTAAAGCTTAAATATAAGTGACAAAAAAAACACTTTTTACTTAGGCATTTAAAATAATTAATTAACATGAAAACAAAATATAAAAAAATTATTTAAATAAAAAATAAAATTATATAATTACTTAGATTTATAGTTTAAAATACTAAGAAAAATATCTAAAATACTAAAATAATACTAGTGTATTGATCAATGTTTTTAAAAGCCTAGAACAAAATATTTTTATCATATAAAGCGAGTATATCCCTTGGGCAGATGTGAATTAAATCCCTTGATTCATATTTTATCATTTGTAAAAGAAATGTTGGTTTGTGTGGTCTTTCAATGAATGGACAAAAAAAGAACAAACATATCTTTATTTTCTAAAGATGAATGGAAGTCATATGGGTTTGGAACAATATAAGAATATTTTTTTAATGGACAGATTGAAAACTAAAGAATTTCTGGATAAACTATTCCTTTAAGCTTAAAACTTTCTTTTTATATAAAAAAAAGCAATAACAAGCAATAACAAGTTTGGTCATTAATATCTATGCACATCTCTATCAAAAAGAACTAAGAAACCACCAAATGGTGACACTTTTTGAAGAACACAATATACTGAAGAAATCAATAAATTAAAATATTCCTTTAAAAAAGAACAGTTTCTTTTTTAACTGCATTTATATCATAATCATGTTAGAATAAAATAAAAACCTTCATATTTTGGATGATGTCCTGCAGATAAGCATCATCTTCCAGGATTTCCTCAAGACTAGGGCCATCCCCACATGTCTTCTCCTCAACCTGAAACCCACCCATAAACATGTGGAAAAAAACATCAGCAATGGCCACATTTGACATTTGTATATATTAAAACAGCAATGCTATTATATTTAACCGTCTTGTTGATGATGGGTTGAGTAAAAGCATCAAAGTAGGTGTCAGGCAGCAGAGTTTCCAAGGACAATACAGTCTTCTCAAACCTCCCAGTAATCTCTTCTACACAGTCCTGATATACACACAAATGGTACACATAAACATATGCATTATGCAGATATAAACATACTGGTTATGCTGCAGACAAGCTTAGCAACAGACACAAATATAGTGTGCAAAAACACAAACCTGGAAGTCATCATTGGAGGGCTGGTATGATAAGGAGTGTGTGTCCAACATCAGCTCAGTTATAAACATTGGCTGGTGAGAAGTATTGACATTTTGTTCTCCTGTGACCTGTAACACACACACATACTTAAGGTTTGATGATATATTTACCTAACATGACCCCTACACCTAAACATAACAGTAGTCTGTATTTTACAGGTTTCAATGTATTAGTGAGGACATTTTTGACCTCAGTGTAGTTAAACCTGTGCATACACACACACCACACTGAACTCTAAACCTTTCATTTGTATACACAGCGAGCGTTTTTCTGCGTAGGAAATTACATATCTAAATAACTAAATAAAATAAAACAAATTGAATAAATTAAAACCAAAAAGCTTAAAAATAAAAACTTAAAATAGCATAACAAAACATAAACTTGTAAAATATGCAATTTTCTATTAAACTATTCTATTTAGAAGTCATATTTAGCTTTTACATTTACTTAATGTCTGACTATTTTTTCTCTCCATATATCACATGTCTGATATTTGAGGCTCTTCTCTGACAATATACATCATTAACTTTTATCAAATTTATTTATAAAACTGTTGGTCACAATAGAAATGAAACCGATGAAAAAGGTGATGAAATTTAGCGAAAAAAGTTATTAATTTTACCATGATGAACAGATTTTGTGTATTTCCCTATTTCTTAACAATATTATAATTATTCAAGTGTAATTATTATTTGTATGATAATAATCATATTTTTAGATTGAAAGTCTTGCTTTGGAACAAGGGTAAAAATAAAATATATTACAAAATTACAAAAATAAATTAAACATAATCATTTTTTAGGTTGTGCTGTTTAAACTTAAAAAGTAAGTGCTGCCTTCGAATTTAAAGTTTACTTAAATATCCAAGTTGTCACATAGTAAAATCTAAAATTTCAAGTTAACTAAACTTAAAATATTATGGCAGCACAAATACTTACTTTTTTAATTATAAACTACTTTTTTTTACAGTGTATGATAAAAAAGGTTTGATATCTTAGTTTTACTTAAAAATCTAATAACAGTGACTGTAGTCTAAGAATCACAGACAATATTACCCTGCATCACATATCGACACAAACTTACTAACCTTTCCATAAGTATCAAGGCTGGCCTCACCACCTGCCCAGCTCTGGATGAGGGTGAGTGAAGGGGTGTGTGTGATGTGCTCTTGAAACACACTTAGTAGCTTACTGATGGAGTTGACAACAAGCATGTGTGTGGTGTTCACAATCAGATAATCCACCAGTCTGATGAAACTATAGAGACCAAAGCAGTTAATAAAAAATAACTTTTGGAACTTGACAATAACCCAGCTCTTTTTGTGTTTCACAACAAAGATAAAAACTAATGAGTGGAATTAAGATAAAGAATATAGTTTTTATGAGTTTTACACAAAAATAAAAGCAAAAATAGTGTTTAATACATATGCTAGATTATATATGTTATTAATCAAAAGTTTATTATTATAGATCATATGTTGATTATTAAATATAAAGGGATTATGTAATCATCGTTTTAGCTGCCTGAAGTTACAATAAATACAATTTATCAAGTATAAACTCATTCTGCAAAGTAATTAAAGGTGTAATAGAAAAACAAGTAAAAGATAAGTAATAGTGACTAACCAAGTAAGACGTTTGCAGTGGTAGCTTTTGTTTGCTTGCTGTGTATAACTCATCTTCTGAGGTATATCCTCAAAGAGCAATCCAAAAGCAGGTGATGCTAACTCTTCATTACCATCTAATGCATACATATAAGAAAGGGGGGAGGGACACTCAAATTCACAACATGCCAGCAGTTAGAAATATAATTGCTTTTGTATGTGAATAAAGGTGTCACCAGTCTCCACGTCGCCATAATCAGGTGTGTGTCCAGACTCTTTCAAAGCATTTCGACAGCCACTTCTTGCCACTTCCATTACTAGCTCCCTGAACTTCTCAAGACGAGAGGACACCTAGAACACAGATACACAAAAAGAACCGATCATAAATGACAGGGACAGAAAAGACTCTTCCCATTGCAGTGTGTGCAGAATATAAAATAATGAATACGCTAGAAAATATAAAGAATATAATAAACATAACATAAATAAAATATAATATTAAGTAATACACTGCCATATAAGGGAAACTAGTGCTTAAATCTTCAATATACTGTCATATTGGAATAAACCATGTATGGCTATATATTGATACATATAAAAATACATAGCAACGAAGACAACTGCACTACATTTTGTACATGTAACAGCTTTTTTTTATTTTATTAAATGTACATCTGTATATTTTTAAGTGTATTGTTGAATGTAAAATTATATAAATTCCAATATATAAGTAAATATACAAGAAAAATATTTTTTTATATAATATTCAACATATATTAAATTATGTTAATCAATAACTAAATATATTTGTCTTGCATAAAGAAACACACACACACACACACAAGGATCTCTCTCACCTCCTCCAGCTGTTTGTATTGTGTGCTCTGAAACTCTTTTAGTGTATATGTAAGGTCTTTTTCTATTCGACACAAAGGCATGTCACTGATGTGGTAACACATATCCTTGATGTCAATCAGAGCTGGTCGCAGAGACTGAAATACAGACTTTTCATCAAACATTTGCTGTCTTTTCATAAAGATGTAAAGAAGTGAAAATTTAAGTGAGCATTTTTAAAAGCCTTACAGTATATAAAATAAATACCATAACCACTGACAAACCTCATTGAGAATGAAGAGATTTTCTTGCAATGACCGTCTGCATTTGCTGATTTTCTTATAGTGCACATTAGTGCGCCATACACTGAAAGCCTTCCACTTACGGAAGAGTGCAAACACAGGGATGCGCAAAAGCTTCCGGTGATATTGATATTCCTGCTCCCAGCGTTCTAAGGGCAAACAGTCCACCTCAGACCCATAGTAGTGCATAACTGCATGAGTGCTGACTGTATAGTAGTTTGACTTGTTGACATTGTCAAACGTTGCAATTCTGTTAAAAGAATAATTGGAGTATTTAGAGATAAAGGTCTGGTTTAAAACACAGTTTACAGCTCATGTGCATTTGCATATATCACGTTTTCATAATTTCCTCATTCAGACCAATAAAGTCCTCATTAATATTTAACGCTAAACATTATTCAGAACATACAATTGAAAAATGACTGAATATTAACTTTTATTTGATAAAATATGTGAAAAGGTTTAAACAGAAAATTTGGTTTGGGTTTTTTTCAGGATTGTCTGATGAATAAAAAGTTCAGAAGGACAACATTTATATAAAAGTTTTTGCAACAGTGTAAAATATAATCTTTTTGATCAATTTATTGCATCCTTGCATCATAAAAGTATTCTTTATATATATATATATATATTACTGGCCCTAAACTTTAAAAAGTAGTGTGCAAAAACATTTCATAAAAAGAAAACTGAAAAAAATGTAGTTCTTACTTGAGATTGCATGAATCAAATTTGTTAGATGATTTAGGTTCTGCAGACGTCACATAGAGGAATCCCAAGTGAGGATTATTCCGGATGGTTTGGACAATATCGGATGGGGAGTGAATTTTGGCACGAATTACTTCCTCTACTGAGTTGAACAGCAGTGGACTAGACAGTGGTGGAGAGGGGGTGTGGCTCAGAGGTGAAACTGCAATGGAATAACTTCTAGAAGAGCTCTTGGCTCTTTTAGGAGGTGATGGGATCCTGAGCGAGCCCTGAGTTAACTGCACCTGAAATCGGCACATAAAATGTACAAAATTGTCACTAATGTTAAAAACACATCTACCATAGTTGTCTATGATGAGAGTGTCCAGACCGACCTGTCTATCCCTGACATGGTCTGGAATTCTGGGAAGCTGTAGTGGAGAGGGTCCTTTCTCTGAGGAGGGGTTAATGGATTGGACGTCATTAGAGGGAAAATACGTTTTAGGGCTCAAGTTGACCCTCTGGGTGTTCTCTGGTTTCATATGTTCACTGCGTCTTTTCAGAGCTGGCTAGAGTAAAATATAGATTGTGTACTTAAATGGTTAACAGGAATGAGTTTGACAAGACATTTTTGTTTTAAAAAATGAAAAAAGAGGATTTTGTTGTGCTTGGTTCCTTTCAAATGTAACACGATTTCAAGTCAATAGAATAATCCACCAAAGAACAAAAAACAAAAACCTCTTGAAATTTGTTCGCCAAAGGAAAAAGAAAAAAAGAAAAAAGTAAGAAAAGAAAATTAAAGAAAATAGCAAACAAATTTTATGATATTTTTTTTCTCTCTTTGGTGGATTCTAGTTATTTTTGTATACCACTGTACTCTTTACAAACTGTTTATTAATATTTGAGTGATAATGACATACAAACCGATTAAGAAAATAAAATAAATTTTACCTCTCTCTGACACCACCAGAAGGATCCTTTACCTTAATTCTAACATTTTCTTATATATGTTAGACTCATATTTCCATGCACCCTCACACCTAGGACTGATCACCCTGCACCCGATTCTCATTACCATTTTGCCATTTTGTATTTATTGTGTCTACCTTCCCCGACTTTCTGCCCACTTCCTGAACATTTATTATGGTTGTATTTCCCAACCTGCTGTTGTGCATTGCCCTTCTGTTTCAATAAACTGCAGATGGATCAAAACTATCCAATACTTTCTAGGACACAAAAGTACTTTTTAGAAATATTGTGAATTTTTAATGACTATTTTTTTGAGAGGTTAGCACCATGTGACATTTTACATCTTGAACTAATCTTACAAACGTTTTGCAAACAAGTGTTTTTCATATAATTATAATTAGGACTGGCATTTCTAAATTTATACTTCCAAAAATAATATCAAAATGAATTTTAATTGATACATTAAATAATTAGTCACTTTATCAGGTATGCTCAAGTTAGTGTGTACATTTAGTATAAATGTCATGTCACCAATTCTGACAGCCAAAAGAAATTAAATAAATGAACAAATTAACAAACACACAATTTGTACACTGACTTCTCAGATGGTATTGCTCTTACCAACATCTCAACTTGTGCTGGTCTCTGTGTGGCCCGTTGTCTTTCCTGAGCTTTGGTTCTGTGAGGAAACACCAGAGCATCAGCGCTCGGCTGTGGACCTCTGGGCACTGCTGAGACAAGTCTAGCCCTTAGCTTCTCCACATCAACAGGTGCCAGAGAACCAGGTACATTGGTGGATACAGGTAAAGACATAGGTGTCCCAAATAACTTGCCAGAACCTTTCTCTGGCCCTGCATGGCTCCTGGATGACCCTTTCTGAAAAGAGTTCATGACCAAACTGTCCTCCTATTTGTGTTCTTCCCAAAAAAAGTTTCAATTTCGTGTCCTCTTGAGTTATGTCTGGACGGAAAACTATTTAAATACAGTCAAGAGAACAGCATGTTAGTGACAATTGAAGTGAACTGCCATATTGCATCTGTAACGTACGTTAACGTTACAATAAAACGACTAACGTTAGTGTTGCTAAGCTACCCGCGCGTTGTTTTGTTTTGCTCATAAAATTTGTGCGAAATTATAAAGCAACACTAACAAAATATTGTACTTTATATCGTTTTATACATTACAGGTATATAAAATAAGTTTAAAAATCCATTTGTTGTAGCAAACTATAAGACACACTGACTGTCCTGCAACAGACAGCAGCAATACTTACAAAATGTGTTTACAAGTCCCAGATTATGACATACTAGTCAGGCGCAAACTAAATTAACTGTAACTGAGCATTCATGAAAAGCGAAGGCAAAAAATTTTGTCTTCCAAGTTGGACAGAAGAGTAGCGTTTACGTTCTTCAGCTGGGCTGTTTATCGTTACTTAGCAACGAAGGGTAATTTCACTACTTCCGCTTTAGATGACAGCATGGAAAGCTGAACTGCAAAGTGGTTCTTGCGCACAACTTATTTCAAAAAACCGACTCAGTGATTCTGAGTCATACTGCTTGATATATATATATGTATGTATATATCGTAATCTCTCTCTAGACAGATTTATAGAAAGGATACATAACTAAATATTATTTAGCCTAAGTCTATTTTGCATATATAGGGGTCCTATTGACATGGTGAGCTATACAAAGTAAATCATTATTAGCTATCATATGTATATTTATATATATATATATATATATATATATATATATAAAGAAAAATGTAAAGTAGTCATCAACAGAGGACAAGCCACAGACCACAAAGCAAACATCTCTTTAATTTTTTCAACAGCCGTAAGCACCACATAGAAAAGAAAGAATAAAAGCCCAAATAAATAAAGAGATCAAGAAGATTTTAAGTAAATGTGCCATGTGCTTTGCTGGACATCAGTAGCAACCTTTTTTTATTTGGCATTTATACCATTTTAAGTGTAATGCTAATAGTGTCAGTGATTAGGAATGGTGCATGACACAAGACAAATCATATACAAAACAAGCATGCAGGTGAATTTAGTCTCAGCAGGAGGAAATTACAAGATTACAATGCTACAGAATACCATTTAAGGCTAGAAAAACCTCTGAAATATAACAGGAAAAACTTCTAATTTAGAAAAACATTCTTGTCCCTGACATATGAGATCACAGTATTTCTGTCTTTTAGACTTTTAAAAATCATGATCTCACTGATGTACAATCTTCAAACCCATTTAAAACAGCCCCTCTCATTTAAGGGCTCGCCATTCCTCCATTAGTTGGCTTTACTGCGTGTCTCTGAGTTCCTGGTTAAGGTTCGAGGGCTAATATGGGCAATATAATCCGTCTGAAACCGAGAATTTGGTGTACGTCGCCGTTTCCTTTCACCTTGTGTGGTGAAGAACGCATCCTGGAAACGCATGCTGGATGCCGTGGACTGCAAAGCACACATATACAGTTACACAACTATACAATACACTCAAAAGAAATCCATAGAAGGTCAAGTATTCGTTGTCTGCTGATTAACGTGATATGAATTTCTGAATGAAAAATGTTCCACAGACAGTCTTAACTGTTTAGAAGGATGTAAGAGTGAGCAAATGAGGATAGAGTTTTAATTTTTGTTGAACTAGCCTTTTAAAGGAAGGTCAGTGAGTGAGAACTCACCAAACGACCTTTGACTTTTTTGGGCAGGTCTTCATCCAATGTGTAAATATCCTCTCTTTTCGCCAATACTTGGGATCCATCTTCAAATTCCACCTACATACAAGAACATAAGACAAACCATGAACAGTTATCACGGTAGCAGCAGAGCAGCAGTACTTGAGAGAATATGACTATAAGTGTGTGTACCTGATACATATATGAAGTATTAGAGCCAAGGTACTTGGCTCCATAAAAAAGTCCATCAGGCCACTTCACCTGAACAGCCTCCCCCACTTCAGGAGGCCCAAGCTGGGCACAATCTCTACTCTGCAGGGCAAAAAGAGAACAGATTTCACTCTCATGTCAGCATGCCAAACTAAAAAAAACAGTATGCTTATATTGTATGGACTGTACAAATGCATGAGAAAATATGTAGCCCTGCACTATTTGTGAAAAATAATTGGCGGTCAACTTTGTAAGCTTATACTATATTTTGTATGCTTAAGTTTGTTTTCATGCTTTAGCTTGCTGAAAACATGCCATAAGGTATTCATTAGAACTAATGGCTAGCAGCGTTAGAAACACTCACCACAATGTCTTCAGGGAATGTATCATTGCTGAATGAGCCATCATCAAACATAACCTCATAGAATGTTTGGGCCATGACCTGGGTAACACGTGAGCTGTAGTAACGAAGATTTTTGTGTTTGGAGATCACCGTCTGGCCCACTTCTAATTCACTTTTGCTAACTTTTGCTTTCTGGGGGAGAAGAAAAAAATGCTTGATCATGGGCCAATTATGTGATATTTTCTCTTTCTGTTTTTTTTTTTATTATTATTATTTAAAAAAAATTAAGGCAATTCATATAGACAATAATATGAATTTGCCACTTCAAATTTTCTAAATGTTTTGAAAGTCAAAGTAGTTGTGCTTGCATGACTACCATTCAAAATGTTTAGGGTCAGTAAGATTTTTTTTTTTTTTTTAGAAAGTAAATTGCATATTAGAAAGAATTGCAACACCACAAATTCAGCTGTCATCACAGGAATAGATTTAATTAAAAAGAAAAAAACAGAAAACTATCATTTTAAATTGTATTTTAAGAACATTTTAAAGTATTACTGTTTTTTTGTTTTGTTTTTTTTGTTTTAATATACACATTTCTGAATTTCTAAATGACTAAAATGATAAATAAATGCTGCCTTGGTAAGTCATACTGGCCTCAAACCTTTGAAAAGTAGTACAATTAGTTTTACAGTACATTTTTTTATACTATGTCTTTAAAATTATATGGCTAGCTATAAGGCAAGTCAGTTTGACAAGACCACCATAAAACAGAAATATTTTTCTGAAACAACAAACAAGCAAAAGACTGAAACAACGTAGTGCGGGAGCTGCTTGGAGTTCCGATTATATGCAGAAAATTCGGATCCGATTTGAGCTTTATATCTGTTAATTTTTCAACTTCTGTAGCTATACCATATGCAACCACCCGGATGTGATATGTTCTATTAAAAACTATGAGCGTAAGGTGTTACCAATATCTTGTTCACATTAACTTTACTCTTTAAACACTATTTTTGTAAATAGTGCTTTAGAATAATTATGGTAGAAGTTTTTATTAAAAATCATCATTTACGCCTCACAAGACCACTAGGGGGGAGAAATGCCACAGTTGTCTCTGAATGTTGTTTTCAGTGGAAAGGCGGCAAAAGTCAGGACTCTGCAGGATCCCATGAATGTAGTGTATGTCAAGGTCAGTAAGTGAATGTATGAGACGAGTAAAATTCTATCAAGTCGGATAGCCTTTTGGGAAGTGCGCCAACATACAGCGCCATTATTACTACAGGTGTCCCACCCCTATCTCTCTCGCAGTTCACTTCCTGTCTGTTCTGATCTATCCTAACATAACAAAAGCAAAAATGCCCAAAATAAATATATTTTTAAATTCTATTCAATGTATATGATATGGTGTTCATGTTTTTAGTGTGCTGGTTAAACACACAACCTATCAAAATGTACTCACAGCACTGGAGCTCCGTGACTGGTGCCTGTGACAGGTGATGAAAACAACATATGGCCAGTCATCAGGCTCCATGGGTACTCCAGCTGCGTGTGCACAAGTCACATGGAAAGAGGTTGGGCAACGACCACATGAGCACTGAATGCATGCTCCAGACACTTTCTTTATCCTGTTACGGCAATATATACACTTCTACAGAGAGAAAGAAAGAGAGAGAATGACTGAGTGCACATATGACAACAATAATGTCAATACTTTGTCTAAACATGGAAACAGCAGTCTAGTTAACATTCATCTTAGGTAAGTATTAACTTCATTGGTGCATCAAAAGACATTAAATTGCTTCGCTTTGATGGGTTGTTGAGACTTTTGCACTCCTTTTGCAATTTCTACTGTCTATACAGGTGTGTGTTTATAACTCACCAGTTTATATCTCTGTATTGGTACGGCACTGATGTCAATAGGAGCTCTCTTCACCACATCAATGAACTTGACCTCAGGGAGACCCACAGCACACATCACATGGACCCATCTATATCATATATAATGCATGAGACACGTGATGCATTTACTAACATCTATGAACACAAACCTAAATTGCTTGTTGAAATGCCAGAGAATTTGTAAAAAGCATACACGGTCTTCTGCTCTGTTTTGCATTTGATACAAATACTATTTTAGAATTAATGGATCTGAATAATGGAGATTACCGGTCATCTGAGGTTCTTTTTAATGCGCCTCCCCTTAGGTTACACAAACAGCATCCCTGGTATAGAACAGACAAACACAAACAAATATATATATATATATTTTTTTTTAATTCAAAGCAAAATTTAAAGACTATAAATGATAGTGATCCAAACTGAATTATTACATACAGCTGCCAGGTCTCCGCTCACACATCTGTCACATGTCCACACTGGGGTGACATCATAAGCAGCAACACCGTAGCAACCTGTGGACCAATCAACAAAACAGTTACATTCGGTACTATGTCAAGCTATGCTTTTGTGTATGTGTGTGTTTACATAAGATGGGAATTATTAAGTGTGTACACACACTTAATTCAACACATATACCAAATTATGCTTTATAAAAGGTGAGAAATCATGAAATTGTTTGCAATCATTTTATTCTATTAAAAGCTCAATCTTTAATCCATGTAATAGGAAAGACATGACAAAAATGTGTCCATGTTATACTTCTAACATCAGTCTATAATTGAGTTTTTTTTAGGTGTATTTTGTAATATACTATAATGATGTGCTTTAGTATAATGAAAACGTAAAAGCAAATTTTATTTATTATTTTATAAGTAAACATATTTAACTTGTGTATTTAATGCATTATAAACACTAGCAAATATTCAGAATATTATAATATTTTGAGTCAGTAAGTTGTTTTTAAAAAAAAAAAAAAAATCTGTTTATTCAGCAAGAATACATTAAATTGATCAAAATTAGACTTTTACATAGTTACATAATATTTCTATTTTAAATAAATGCTGTTCTTTCAAACATTCTATTCATCAATGAATATTAATATCACCATAAAACAATTAACTGCTTTCAACATTTATAATAACAACAAATGTTTCTTGGGCACCTAATAATCATATAAGAATGATTTCTGAAGCATCATGTGACACCGAAAAATATATTCAAATAGAAAACATTATTTGAAACTATCAATTTCATTATATATGGGCATTTTTCATGTATTAAGTTTGTTGTTAAATAATGTCAGGGACGTACTGGCATGAACTTGAACGCAGCAACTATTACAGGCCACAAGAGGACTGGATCCATCCTCCTCCAGCAGTGTGTTCAAGGGACATGGGCCCTCCTGGTACGCAAAGCAAATTTCAGGTATTAGAGGTCGTGATCTGAAGCTCGCCTCCTGTGAACACGACCCCCGAGACTCTGTCGCAGCACTCATCAAGACATCATGCCTTCTCTCCTCTAAATTCTCAGGCTGTGAGAGCAAAAACAAGAGTTTGAAATATCTGTGTGATACAAATCACAAATCAAAACATAGTGTCTCTATACAATATTTACCTGATAGTATGGCATGAAAAGAGTGCAGACAGCACAGTGTGGAGAGGTTTTAGCTGCTGCTGTGTTGTACTCTTGTTCATACTGAAAATGAGCTTTTCTGTGTTGCCACATATGCACTAAAGGCTTTGCCCATTCCTCGGTTTCTGGCTCCTCTTCTTTAGTTGCACAGTCCTCTAAAGTCTCTGAAACACACATAATTTATCATACTGGAATAAATATTTATTTGTATATCACTTTACACAGCTTCTTAAAAGTACATGATTGACAGATGCCAGTGTATACATGAATGAATAATTAAAAATACTATTGAGAGAATGCAACAATGTAATATTAGTGCAATTTTGTCTAATGACAACAAGTGGTATTGAGAAATATTCAGGAGTCGGGAACGATTTGTAATGTAATAAAAATAATTACTGTTATTAATAAAAGTACTTTTACAACAATTGTTTATTTCTTATAATATAAATGAAAGTGGTTAAACATTCACCATCATCGCTAGCAGCCTGCTGTTTCACAGCACTTGGCACTGCTCTTGCAGTGGGTTTTCTGAGGGGGTGACGCCAACTCTTGGTTGTCTTCTTAACAGTTTGCATGCGATACTGTGAGAACAAAAAAAAAAAATGATTCAAGATCAGTGAGAGATAGATGCTTTCCAAAAATATAAAATACAGTTGTTACCTTTATTGTGCATGTATGTAGTATGTGCATATTTATAAATGCTTTAACACGGTTTACAAGGTGAGTAACTAAGTAAATGAGTGTTCTGATTTGTGTGTACAAAGATTTTCAGTGGATTCACAACAGGTGTAGATTAATATAAATATTTGTGATCAGTAAGATTTTAATATGTTTGATTAACATTTTTATTCAGCAAGGATGCATTAAAGTCACAGTGAAGACTCACAGTAAAAAATAATAAAATGTACATTAAAAAAAATCCCTAAATATAAAAAAATATAAAAATGTATTCAAAATTTTAAATAATAATAGTTTAGGTTAAGTTAGGCTTAGTTAAGAGAAAATAACATGACAAAACAAAATCCAATCAGAGCAAATATATATAAAAACAAATGATACAAAAAAAATACATAAAAACATCTCAAATCTATATATAAACAAAATAAATTAATGGGTTTTTTTTAAACCCCACCAGTGTCTGTGCTTCTCATTTGTATGCAAAATTTTGTTTAGGTTTAGTTAAGTTGAGTTAACCTAAAAGAGAAAACTACAAGGAAAAAGAAAATCCAATCAGAGCACATCTGTTATTAAACATGCAGGTTAAAAATTTTGACCGCTGAGATTTTAAAATGTAAGCAGGTTCATCCTGTAGGTTATGATTAAAGTTGGATCCAAGCAATCAGCAAAATGTCTTGTCACCACGGTCACTGTTTGTAAGGACCGAATCTTAGAACTATGTAGAGGATGCATTTCTTGTCATGGTATAGCACCAGAACTCACTGTACAGACTTCCCCTGGCTCCAGACCCGTTTCCACAAACTCGGGGTCGCTCGTGGCGTTCTCTTCACTGGATTCACTGCTGCTGTCAGCACCTTTATCTCCTGATTCACACGAATCAGAGTCGCTCACAGACCCGTCATGCTCTGACTTGACACCTTCGTAATACTCCTGACCTTTAAACTCTTCCTCCTGAGGTTCCTGAGAGCCTGCCTGCTCACTGAGCACACAAGTTTCAGCTGGTTCCAACTCCATGTTCTGCTGATTCTGATCAGGTGGTGCGTTTGAAGCCATGTCTGCACCAGAGCACTGCATGGGAATGGGCTCCAGGTTGGTCCAGGTCTGAGTGCTTGGTGAAGAGTTTGGAGAATCAGGGAACTTCTGTTGGCACCCTGATTCGGACCACATGGTGTAGGACAGCGAGTCATGGGTGTAATCTGTAAGACTGCTCACACCTGTGGTAAGACCAACTACCAGCTCAGGCTGTAAGCTCTCAATGAGCACTGCGGGATTCTGGGAGCTGAGGTTTTTCCAAATGGTGAAGGGTTTGGATTCAACGTAGGGGCCTTGGCAGGATGTGAGAGAGCTTGAATGCTCTTCGAGACTTAGAGAAGTTTGTCTGTCTCCTCTATCTACTGAGTTACTAGCCATTTCAGAGTCACGGGTGTCCATTAAATCCACATCTGCTATGAAAGAAGATTGTAAATTACTTTTAGTCGTGATTTTAAACTGTGAAACTGACTTGTTTTGAGTGTCCTGGTCTGTGGATGGGATGTGTTCATGTCCTTCTTGTTTGGACTTCTCTGGTGGCCCCCACTGTGGAACCAAGAAAGGAGACACTGGTTTTGCTGTAAAGGTGTCTGAGATTGAGTTTTGTGATTGGCTTACACCTTCTTGGAGTGTAACAAAGGGCCAATCAGAAGTCCCTACATCGTCTGTTATAACAGGAGGCGAGTATGATTTTTCCAGATGGAGTACAGGTGCATTATTGTTCGGACTGTGAGGTCTGTGATTTCTGGTTTCAGGTCGGACAGCGAGAGTCAGTGAGGGCATTTCAGGTGCGAGAGATTGAGGGTCGACTCTTTCTTCTATGAGCTCAGGCATTAGAAGAGGCATTTCACAAAACAAAGCATTCTGGATTTCAGAGTTTGTTCTGTTTTCTGAGGTTTCCAAACCCTGAAGAGAAGAGTCTAGACGGATCGAGCTTTGCTCTTTGTAAAGTGCTGATGCGCCACAATCGATGCTGCTCTCAGTCAAGATATCGGCGACCGTCTCTTCTGTTTCAATTTTAGCTTGTTGGGAATCAGTTTCTGAAAATAAAACTGAAGCACCAGTGGAATTAAGTCTCGATGAATGGGTCACAGGAATAAAAGGAGCACTTGTTACTGAGACAGGTTCACGGTTTAAAGCTCGATTAGGACTTTCAGCAGTTCTTTCTGGGTCCAGAGTCACATCCACAGTGACGCTGCTGTCTGAGGTTGATTCAGGTCCAGGCTGTGCAATGGAGTTCGAATTTGCAGATACTCGATCTTCATTGAAAATGAAAGATGTCTGGTAGCTTGTGTGACCTGGACTGGGTTCACTCTGCCTGGATTTGGGGGTGAGTGAAGAGGTTGAGAGTTGCTCAGAGGAATCATCTTTGACTTGTTTCGTGGAGTGGGCCAGTAAGTCTTTCTCCACTCTTGTTACTTTCACAACGCACATTTGTCGACATGGACCAGTGAGCCCTAAAAAAATTGAAAAAGACAAAACAATAAGACAAACATATGCGTAGAATACACTACTGTTCCAAAGTTTGCAGATTTTAATGCTTATGCTTAGCAAGGATACATAATCAGAAATACTGTAAAAACAGTAATATTATGAAACATTACTACAATTAAATTTTTAAATCATTCTAATACGCCAAAACATTTGTTATTGTCAATGTTGAAAACATTTGTGTTACTTTTTATTATTTTTGTGGAATAAGTGGATTCATATTTTGTGAATGCATTTTCAGGATTTTTTGCTAAATATAAAGTTTAAATCATATATCACAAGATCTCATTTGGATTTGACAAAAACATCATGTTGTGATGAATTAGGACTTAGAATGTAGTCTTCCACTGATACATAAACAATGTCATTGTGGTTGAAGAATGTATTATGAGCTTACACACATAATAGCAATATCAGTCTTTTAACCCACCTGAGTACTGTGATTCTTTCTGGTGTTTCTCTGAGTTTTCATTGTCCTCATTTTTTGATGCCCCTCTACTCCTGCGACCACCCTCCTTCACTGGTGCAGAGTCCACAGTCTTCAGTCGTTTGGAGCATGCACGTGGGTAATGGAGACTGTTGACACACAACAGAAAAAGATGAATCACCCACAATCAAGATTGTGAACTTAGCCTGTTATAAAAGCATTTTTGTTCCAAATAATACCTATAGTGAATGACTTCTGCATAAAATAGGTTTCTAAAAAATTATATAATTCTATAATAATTTGGATATTTGGCATTATATAGCATATGTTTCTCCCTATAATATTAAGGTCTAATCATTTTTAATAGTCTGCTCAAGTACTGAGACTTGAATACTAGCAACATTTCAAGTTCAATTTGTTTTTCAATCCTTTTTTTTTCAAATTTTTTTCTTTCAATTAACAAAAACGATTTATACTATTTTAGTTAAAAACAACTACACTAAAACAGTGAAAGTCACCATGGTGATAGGGTCTTAAGTAGACTTATAACCCAAGTTGCTATTGACCTAAAAGAGAAAGAAGGTATACCTTGTTGTAACCCTGCTAATACCTTGAGGTGGAGGGTGCTTTTCTGCGA
>JAUMHR010000042.1:839779-859456 GCA_032361145.1 Enteromius fasciolatus | reverse complement strand
TCGCACTATAAAATGACTAAAGAGTTTCGATATTTTTAAATTTACTTAAACCTATTTAAAACTTGACTCTTCTGTAATCGCATCTTTGCTGCAATAATTACCTTTATAATAAAACAGTTGAAGTCTATGGTATGTCCCTGTTTAGACCACATCTGAATAAATGTGTGTGTCTGTGTGTGTATAGAGTGTGAGTGATGTATTGCAGGAAAGGTTTGCAGTGGAGATGAAATGTAATACAGCTCTCAGACTGGCTGCTCTACATGTACAGGAAAAACTAGCCAGCAGTGGACAATCCCTTAAAACACCACTGAAGGCCATCATGTGAGTACACACACTAACAATATATCATACGCATTCACGCTACAGAAGAAAGCTTGCTGCTACATTAGTTGTTCCAAAAAATATACAGTTTTTGATTAAATTACATTGTACATTGAGTTGTCAAGAGATTCAGCAATTCGATGCAAATAACATTATACCACACAACTCTAAAGTCTGTGTACTGTTTTAAATACTGTTTTAAACTATCGTTACTAATTCTGTCTGAAGGAAGGAGTGGGGTATTGAAAGCTTTGTGTCCCACACCTTACTGCGAAACATGAGAGAAAAAGACTTGAAGAAAGCCATCAGTTACCATATGAAAAAGATTTTGTCTCAGGAGCCCAAGCAAAAGGTGTGTGCATATGTACTTTCCAGTGCATTGTGTGGAAGAATGTAAATCATTCACATTATATACAGTAAAACTCTAAAATTACAAAAACAATAAAAAGTACCAATATGTACCAGTAATGATTTTAAATTGTATATAAATTGTATGAAAGAATATCATGGTTTGTATGAAAAATACCATGGTATACACACATTATTTTCTTTGTACTCTTTGTTAGTGAAGTACAGTATGATTATTTTCATATGCGGTATGTTTTCTAAGGTGATCTCAGTGGATCAAGCTAGACTGAACTACTTGAATGAGATGTCTGAACTCAAGTCCTATGGAGGAAAGGCTTTTAGTGCCACTATGATGGTGAGAGATTCTTAATAGCCACTTTCAGACATGAAATCCATTAAACTGCAGTTAAATTTTGCCGGGAAATGTACCCTACCTGCATTTTCACATGCACTGGCTTTACATCTTTCATCCATATAACACACCCATACATACACATACACACTCATAACACTTTATAAATTTTATTGACTGTACCGTAAATGTGAGAAAATATTTAAAACATAAAAATGTTTAATAACATGTTTGCAAGGCAAGTAAAGAAACACTTTCCATTTTATTGAGCCCTTTGCTTTCTATAGAAATGTCTCATGTCTTTCTTTTTTATGTACTTCAAACAGAAGGTAAAGCAAGGAACTGAAGATGTACTGTAATGAAAACTCTTTTGGATTATCCCCATCCTTCCATTTTCCCCTGCTCTCCATTCTTCCATACAGCACAGTTGTTGTGTATCGCATACCCTTCCTTCACTCTCACTTTCTCTCTGTTTGCTAGCTGCAGGACAGAGAGTCAACGGTGAGTTTGTTGGTGGGTGCTCATTATGGAGTGAGTCAGGTGATCAATCACAAACTGAGCATCATGACCACACTAACTGAATTCAGCTGCATTACCAGAGTGGAACTACTACCTGAGTCTGACAGAGTTAGTCTGGTCAAGATCTACCTGCAGGATATAAAGGTATAATATACAGTACATGCTTATACTTGCATCCTCATACAGTATATGTACACTCAGTATAATCCTTTCATTGTTCTATCTGCTCTCTCTATTTCACACCTTTCAGCCAATAACTTTGCTTATGGAGTCAGTGGCAGCTAAAGATTTATCGTGTCTAGTTGCTGGATACTGCAAACTGCTTGTGGACCCACAGGTCTGTGTGTTCCCCTGGTTAACTAATACAAAGAGCCACCGCATATCAGCAGAGGAAGGTATGCATCCTTTTTGTCTTGTTAAACTGAATTCTGTGGTCTGGCATAGTTAAAAAGAAAATCCATGTGAGCTTTGATGAATTTTGAACATTTTGGAACCTCTGAGAAAGCCTCTTTAAACAAGAGAAAACATTGCTGCTCCGATTTGAGAAAAAAAAAATAGCTTCAAGCTTCAGGCAGAATCTAAGAACAACACTTCAACTCTGTACTGCTCACATACTCGGGTTTTCTAAAAAGAGCAAAACAAAAAAATAAAAATTGAACAAGTTTACATTTTAAAAGTGGAAATCATTTGCATGTTTAGACTATAAAAACACAAGGTATAGATGTCATTTACGTCATTACTATGAACCATTACTATGTGACACAAACAATAGGAACTAATTGAAGGTAGCGAGTATGTAGCCACCCTATACTTTATATAAAAGGAATTGTGAAAAATGTGACCACTGTTTGCAAGTTTACAAAGACAATTTTCACTGTGTGATTTTATCTGTGCTTCTTCCATTGTGTATAGGTTATGTGTCACACTGTGGCAGTGACTCTGAAGACTCAGACACAGACGTGGATGCTCTCCTTGCTCATGTTGCTAGCACTGCCAAAAGCAACAACACAGTAGTTAAACCAAGTGATAAGCAACCAGAAGAAACCGAAAAAGCACAAAGTTACATGGAAAAAGATGAAGAATTGGAGAAGAAAGGAGGCAAAGAAGAGGAAGTGGTTGAGAATAAGGAAAGGGAGGAGAACAAAGAAACCATCTGTGAATCTATACATGGTAATAATGGGAAAAAAGTAGAAAGAGACAACGAGAGAGTGGGCACAGAAAAGGAAGACAAAGAGCAAGAGGAAAAGCCTCAGCAACCTCAGTGTGTGATCATTATTGATGACCCATCATCTGAAGCATCTGATTCATACCAAACTGAGTCACATTTCATGACCAGCATGTCCAGTGACTCTATAGATGCCCTAGAGGAGGACGACCTCATGACCTACTTTTCTACCAGACGCCCATGCCATTTACCAGTGAAAGACTCTTACTGCTGTGAAGATCGCTATTTACCATCATTGTCTCCACAGCAACTGCAAAGCAGCAAAGATTTTCACTCCCAAAGTGACCTGTGCTCTGCTGATTCCCACTGTGAGCCTGATATCGACCAATTCTTTTGCTTTCCTGCGCTCTCAAATATTGCTGAATGTCTACCTAGTCCCCCTGCTGCCAGTGAAGAGGAGGATTGTGAGGAATTGGGAACAGAGAATGAAAAACACGAAAAGGGGTCACCTGCAAAATGTCCTGGGAGCAACCTACCTCCTTCTGGGGATTATGTGTTCACATTTGAACAAGGAGACACCAGACATTATTACAATATCTGCTCCAATGTTACCCCTGACAGTGCTCGGAGCCTTCCACGACCTCTCTCTCCTCCAGGTACTGTGGGAACACAACCAGATCAGAAACGAGAGGAAGTGAATAAGGCAGAGACGGTGCCAATCTTTCAACCGCCACCAGGGTTTGGAGACAGCAGTTCAGATGACGAGTTCTTTGATGCTCAGGAAAGATTCACATCTCCTGAAGAAGCCTCCTCAACAGCCATGAAAAGAGGTATGATATAGGGGAAATTATGTATGAAATGTTCTCAAAAAAATTTTACCCAAAAAAGTTGTGTGGAGTTTGCTAACAAATACTTACCATGTTTATTCACTGATATTTCTTTGTAGAAGATTCTTCAGAGTCAAGTGCCATACTAAGCCTGAGGGGGATTGGCATCTGTGCAAGCCAACAAGAGGCAGTGGCTCTTAAGAAGAATGAAAAGGAAGAAGGAAAAATGGTTACACAAGTTGAACCGTCATATTTCAACAAAAGATCCAAAAAGCGTCGCTCATTCATGGAAACAAATTACACATCCTTGGTATCATTTCCAGAACAGGATCATTTAGATAACAGCTATGGAAATAGCATCCCAAACTATGGATCTATATCATTCAACCAAGGTGCTGGGCGAATGGCATGTTTTGATGGCGGATGCTCTGATCAAGGTCCATGTCCTACTGTCTTATCCCTAACAGATTCTGAAGGAGAACCAGCGCAACTGGAATCCAAACCCATCTACACATCCAAAGTCAATGGACCACTTAATTCTACAGATACACATTCAAACAATGCATTTCAGCGGAAACAGCAACTTATAGAGATGGAACCAGATTCCATGGAGTTCAAATCAGTCACTGAACTACTGTCTACTGTATCGCCATCTATAGTAGCAGTGCGCTCCCACATGGACCTAAAGGATGAAGGAAACACCAGTAACCATAGCAAAGATGATCAAGAGGAAGGTGCAGTGGGAGGTCTAGTTGAGAGACTTTTTGGAGGTCACTTGTTCTTTGATATGTCTAGAGGACAGTGTGATAGCAGTTTTTCCTTTGATCAAAGAGATGATCAGGTATCCAAACAAATGGAAGATTTTTTCAAAGGCAGTTCAGTGACTCAAAAGAGCAGCTCACTACCAAGACTAGGGCAGATATCCCCATCAAGTTTACCCTACTTTCATGTCCCAAGCATATCTTACACCACAAGCCCTGATATAGACAGAGATGACGATACAGTACATCTACAATTTGGAATGAGAAAGCACTCGGTGGAGCCAATAGAGAGGACCAGAAGTCAGAGCGTGTCTGCATCTTTTGGTAATGGTGCACCACACTGGCCATCAAGGCACCTATTTTCCCAGCAAGTTAGAGGACAAGAATCTGATGAAACTGACCCTTCACTCCAAGAATTGTCTTCTAGTGTTCCATCTTATGAACCAGCCCAAAGGTTTCTTCTTGCACCCTGTTCATCCGGCATCATTGGGCGACTCTCTGCCTCAACATTGCGGGGAAAGATCCAGAACCTTCCCCTCTACTTATCACGTTCCCAGGAATTGTTAAATGCCAGTTCTAATGGCAGTGTTAAGCCTGTGAGAAGACTTTCAGAAACACAACTACAAACAAGTGAAGTTGAAGAAGCAGAAGAAGCAACTGAGGATGTAACGCTGAATGAAGGTTCTCCTGAGGTAACAGAGGTAAAAGTGGTTACCATAGTATCCGAAGAGGTCACTGAGGTCATTGAGGAGGTAAGGGAGGTCAGCCATACTAATGCTAAAGCATATGGGCAGCAGAAAACCAAAACTGACCCTAAAGAGGTTTCTGTAAAAGCCATGTCCCCCTTGTGCTCCAAAGCAAGCAACTCTCTTCAAGTCAGCCCCTCATCTGTAGTGGTTACAACACAGAACCTAAATGGACCTTGGGGGGTGGTAACCTCTAGTGGGTTACAAGGATGTTCCCACCCTCCCTCAAACACAGCTCCCCATAACTTCACCTCTAGTTGTGGGGTTTTTGCAAACTGCAAGTCCAAACCTACCATAACCCAACCCCAATCCTTGCCTAGCCCAAATTTACATGAGAAACCAGACCTTAGCTGCAGCTCGGTACTGGCTATGGGGTGTGACACTGTAATGGAGGGTGCCCAAACACCTTTAGAGGCCTGCCAGACTGTATACACCAACTGTTTCAGTGGAGTTCTTGACAGCGCAAGTTTCGATGATGAACTCACCGTATATGAGTTTTCCCGCCGAACGAGCCAGGGTGAAACAGGGGATGCTGTTATGACATCTGTCCCTCCTTCGTCGCTCTCTGCATCTCCTGCATCTTTCTCTCCATCTTCTCCACTGCCCTTGTTCCCTCATCTAGTACTGCCTGCTTCTTCTTCTACAGAGCTTAGTCCCCTTCTTTCTCCACTGGATGCCTCAGACTGCTTCCTTTCAAACCTCCATGAAGATACCATCACTTCACTGTTGACTCGTCGACATCCCCTTCCACCAACAGGATTCCTTTCTTTGCAAAGGGATGTGGATACCCTCTTAAGTGTTCTTGCTGGCGCTATGAAGAACCAAGACGGGGTCCACGAGCACCCCAGGGATAACTGTGTGGCTCACTTTTCAGAGAACAAAAGGCGATTACATGCAGAGGCTCGGGGGCTTTTAGCAGGATGCCAACGCGTGGTCAGAGTTGGGCAGACGCCAGAGGAAACACTTCAGTCGTTGTCTGAAAGCTTCCGCTCACTGGTACAGCTGACAAGCGTGTGCTTATGTTTCTCTAGCTGCCAGCGATGCAGGGAGCGCCATGCCCAAGCACTTACAGGACTAGCAAGTGTTGCAAAAACTTATCAGGACTTTGCTCGGGCAGCAGAGCTAGTGGGAAGTGCTACAGAAAGAAAGACTTGTCATGATCTCAGTATTAAACTCCTGGCTCGCCAATGCACTGCACTAACAACTTCAGTCTTCTGCCTCACCCAGCTCTTTCGCACTCTCACTGCCCTTTGACCTTTGAACAGTTACAATGAGTAGTTTTTTTCCTCCAAACTGCAAGAATCCTGATATAATAACTCAAATAGACCAGTTGAGGTCTATAACATTTACAATAATGCAGTGTCCAAAGGTAGTGGCATGCAAGTAATAAGCGTGCACTTATACACTGACACACATACAGACACTGAAACATGAAACTTGCCATTTAAATGTTTTGAATGGATTAAATGGCAAGTGTACTGAGAACAGAATTCCTAAACAGGGTACTAAACTGCTTGTTTTACAGTGTTTGTATGTTGGGTTTAAGTATTTAGTATTGAATGTAATTCTAAACCATAACTGTCTTTGTACTATGGTTGTCCATAATTTATTCTGCTTCATGAGGAAAGCTTAGACAGGGATTTTGCGTGATATATTTTCCAACATTCTCTTCTCTCATTCGCTCTCCCTTGCTTGCTTTCTCACTACCGTTCTCACCAATGTTATGCACATACAGTATATTCTCTTCTCTCTGCTATACCTAGTGTCTGTTAGAGAATGTTATAAAAGCGTTCTGCAGTAATCACCTGGGTTATAAATGTTTACTAAATACAAACAATATTTTACTTCAGTTGCCAGTAATGTTACTATGTGTTTCTTTAGAAGAATATACCAAAGCCTATGGATGAATGACCTTGCCGCAAATGCAGATTCATTCAAAATACTTTATATTAACTTTTGCACATGCTTTACAGTTATAACTCTGAGAAGGGAAGTTTATTTGGATCATTAGATTATTTTTGTGGAAAAACAGCAGAATAATTTTTGGTGCCATTGATTTTATTTTTCACCTATAGGTTTTTCCTTTTCAGTCGTTCCTCCCTCTTTAGTTTTCCCAAAACACAGCTCACATAATCTTACAATGTTGAAATTATTCTAGAAAATCTTTGAAAAGTGAAAGAAATGGAAAATAAAAAATTTGAGTGTGACAGAATTTTAAATGGCTAAATTAAATGCAATTTTGGTACATGTGTCTGAATACCAAAAAGCTGCCATACACTCTCTTCCTATAAGGCATGCTGTAAGCCATAGACATACTGTATACCTTGGAAATAGTGAGCTGCATGTAAAAATGAATGCATGATTGAAAGAATGACCAGTGAGAGAATGAATGGTTATAGAAATTAAAAGTGGCTTTGTAATGCAGTATTCACCCCATTAAAATTACATCTAAATGACTGGAGAATGTATGTTTTATTAATTAGACCAGTATCCTTGTTGCATGTTAACAGCCTTTGCATCAACTCTGCCTACCAGTCAGGATTTTTATTATTATTATTATTTATGTTGCACTGATAATTATGGGACACTGGATTTTTCCCTGACACATAACTGCGTTGCCAGGCAGATTAGCACAAACTTGAAGGGGAGGGGTTTAAAAGGGATGAAGTCCTGGATGCATCACCAGAAAGAAGTCTGTCATTTTCACCAGAAGGTCCATTTATGGCATTTGAATTAAACATTACAAGGTCAATAAAAAAAAAGAAGAAAGAAAAAGAAATAAATGAAAAGACACATATGCACAGATTAATGGTACAAAAGTACTTTTGATTTCTGAAAATACTATAATAATATATAACACAGGCTACAATTTAAATTGGTTGAGTTGATGAAGTCAGGTTTTAAATGATGTTCATTGGCTATCTGCAATAAATGGAGGTTAAATCTAAAATAACCATTTTAGAGGGGGGCACCTTCCACGTAGCGCAGAGGACTTTTACCGTAACAGGAAACAGGAACTCTTCTGACGTAGCAAGTGGGAAATTCAAATTTTTAAAAACATGTTCGAATGAAAGATACTTTGGCTATTTTAATTTTATATCAAACTATAAATATAAGTAATCTGGAGTAACAGAGTAAATTGTTGCCTCGTTTTAAATTTACATTATAAGTTTCTTTTTTTTATTGTTTTGAACTCGCTTATATCGGCGTTTTAAAGTGAATCATTGGAGCACAGCTGGTGAGTTTTGTCTGTCAAAACAATCCATTATTATGCTTTTTCAGTTCACTAATTGTGTTGGTTAGTTTGATGCAGGTACATTTTAAAGTTTTTACCTTTGTGGAATAACAATGTATCCAGTAACGGTACTTTTGCGAGTATCTGAATCAGAGTCAACAAACGCTTTAGGTTTATTGGGCTTTCTTTACACCGTAGAAAACAATCGAGATAATAAATGTAAAAAAGGATTCTTCTCAAATAGTCATCCAGCATTGATCGGGTGAAAATTAATCCAAAAGCTACTCTTTGTGGTTGAAACTTCGGTTTTGTGGTTTGGTCGTGTTGTTTGTTTACACCGTTCTCACCAAGTACTTCATATTGCAAATATGTGCAATAAGATAAGTGTCATTAATCCATGGTTTTAGATAAACGTGTCGCTAAAATTGTGTAAACAATGTTTTGAATTCAGGTTTTAAGAGACCTCAGCATGCCTGTAGAAAGCACTTCAGAGCTTCTCAAGCACTATGAGGTTTATGAAACCATCGGCTCAGGTACTGTCCATTGATTACACTTTTATGCAATGCTGTTGTGATCGAGAAATTTTCATCAAGAGCACATTTTATTTTATTCCTTTCTAACCAATAGGTGGGTTCGCCAAAGTCAAACTTGGTAGACACATACTGACAGGAGAGAAAGTGGCCATCAAAATAATGGAGAAGAAAGACCTAGGGGTAAGATCTTCTTTTTAGGCTGGCCTTGCCTTTAAACACATTTTACATTTACGCAAATTCTTTTGAGCATTAAATAAAGAAATACTAAGAGATTGCTTAATTTTCTCCTTTTAGATGAAATGCCGTGTTAGCATGCTGAAAATGAGAAGAGCATATTGTTTGAAAAAGCAACTCTTAAAAGTATGTTATCTCTTTTTAGGATGATCTGCCCCGCGTTAAGATAGAGATTGAGGCTATGAAGAACCTCAGTCATCAACACGTGTGTCGTCTCTACCATGTCATTGAGACATCAAGCAAGATCTACATGGTGCTTGAGGTATGTTTTCTTGAAAGGGATTCTGATCTGTTGCTAAACGAACATGCATTAAACTTCACAATTTTTTTTACACTTAGTACTGTCCTGGAGGAGAACTGTTTGATTACATCATTGCTAAAGACCGGTTGTCAGAGGAAGAGACCCGTGTGTTTTTCCGTCAGATCGTCTCAGCGTTGGCTTATGTTCATAGCAAAGGCTATGCCCACCGAGACCTCAAACCGGTGAGCTGGTTAAACAGAACATCTGACTTTTAAATAGCTAAATCATATACTGAGTTTTCCCTTTAAATGCACATATCACCCACAGATTAAAAATGTGTTGAATGAATTGTTCAAAGATTAAAAATGGAAAGGGTTTCTAAACAAATATGTTGGAATGCAAAGGAAAACAGGGGACGGACTTTTTAACTATGGATTATGGATTTTACTTCATTTTGTTCAAAAGCAGCAGTTTAAATAAATTTAAAATGCCTTAATGATGAATTGTTTTTTTGCAAACATGCCGTTTTTCACTCACTAGATGTTAAATGATGGATTGTTGTCTTGATTACTCGCTGATTATTATGATGCTTTTATCGGCCCTTCGAAGACGTCGTTCCAAATCCAAAAGACTTTATAAGGATACATTTTTAATGCTGTGCTTGTTTCTCTTTTCTATCCAATTACAATAAACTAGGGCCGATGCTTTTAAGATTTGACAAACACAAAAACACCATAAATATGGTCCAATCTGTGTGCTGTACTCCAATCCATGTATCCATGTGATATCTTGGAAAACATAAAAGTGCCTGAATGAAAGTATTTTTATTTTGCATTGATAAATATTGCGTTGTCAATGTTTGTGTGACAAAACACAATGTTTCTGTCTGACCTTAGGAAAACCTGTTGATCGATGAAAATCATAACCTAAAACTCATTGACTTCGGCCTTTGTGCCAAACCAAAGGTGTGTATCCATCTATTATGTCCATTTTCTTGCTTAAAGTCAAGTCACATTTATTTATATAGCGCTTTTTAGTACAGTAGCTGCACATGAAACTGGAATATAACGGTTAATAATTAATAACACTTATTGTTTAAATATGTCCCTTGATATCAGTGCTTCAATAAATGTTTGGATTCATAGTAAATGTATTAATGGCATTTTAAAAGTTGTAAATTTGACTTTATTTAGGGCGGTTTGGGGTTTGAATTGCTGACCTGTTGTGGCAGTCCAGCATATGCAGCTCCAGAGCTCGTTCAGGGCAAGGCTTACATTGGTTCTGAGGTCAGTGTGGCATAAGTGTTTTATGTCCAATACACATATTAAGCATGTGTGATTTTTGGGATCTCATGGCACATGTGTTTCAGGCTGATGTGTGGAGTATGGGCGTATTGCTTTACGCTTTACTGTGTGGCTTTCTTCCGTTCGATGATGACAACTGCATGGTACTCTACAGAAAAATCACAGTAAGTTTGTGTGAGCATTAAATTGAGCGCCACAACTATTTGTTCGTCGATGCATTTACTACCTTACTGAAATAAAAGCAGTTTTGTAAGGTATATGTGATTTTTGCAATTATGCAATATTTTGCGTTTTGATAGAGAGGCAAATATAGCAACCCCCACTGGCTTTCACCTGCTAGCATCCTGCTTCTAAACCAAATGATGCAGGTACTGTGCAAGATTTCTGTGTTTGTTTTATGTGTTTTAGCAAGGCAGTACAATTAAATGCAGCATCCCTTCCTCACCTGCAGGTGGACCCAAAGAGGCGTTTGACTGTCAAACAATTGCTTGATCATCCTTGGGTCATGAAGGAATACAACACACCAGTGGAGTGGCACAGTAAACATCCTGTAAGATGAGCTCTATATACATTATAGTGCTTTAGTTCCTTTAAAGTTTTAACAGATCCATATGTCCTTAATGTGTTTTCGTCAAGTGGACCATACATGGGTCAGTACATTTAATGATCAATCTTCATTGATTCTTCATTAATAGACACTCAACTATATAACACAGTCAGTAAATGTAGAGAATACTGTATATGAGTCATTGAGTAATTTCCTTTTGTATGTTTGCTCTTTTTAGTTGGGTCATATAGATGAAGACTGCATCACTGAAATGGCAGTGACTTTTAAACTCTCCAGACAAAGAACAATCCAACTTGTGTCAGAGGTACTGAGTGATTCCTGTAATTTAAAATGATTGTTATAATTATTAATATTAAAATTCATGAGTTTTTATTGGTTTCTAAGTGTATAGATATCGCAAAGGCACTACTGCTTAAATGTTTAATGTATATTTATATATATATATATATTTTGTCTCCATTTATTTTATTTTATTGCAATAAAAAAATAATATTGTGAAATTTGATTACATTACGTTATTAAAATGTGATTTATTTCTGTGATGGCAAAGTTACATTTTCAGCAGCCATTACTCCAGGCTTCAGTGTCAGCTGATTTATTAGAAATCATATAGAAATCAGTTTGCAAAAATATTTTATGGAATAGCTGCTTAATAACCAGAGAAAGAAAACAACTTAGAAGAGCATCAAATCGTTTTTTCACGACCACTAGATGTCAGTAGATGCCAGTTAATTGGCCAAAGCTGCTTCCCTTACCTGCTGAGATGTGACTTATAATTCCCTCTGTTATAACCATGAGTATTTTACGTCAATCACACAGAAGAGAAATCTTTATTCTGTGTGTTTTCTCAGTGGAAGTACGATCAAATGACTGCCACCTACCTGTTACTGCTGGCTAAGAAGCGTCAAGGCCGTCCTGTGCGTCTGAGAGCAGAACGCCCCATGATTGACCCCTTGTACTCTCCTTTACAGAACATACAAGTGAGTTCAGTATTCACACGTTTAGGAGCCTGATGAATGCACAATGGTCAGCTCATGCTGCATTTATACAAATACAAAGATGGTATTGCCATGGTAGTTTAAAAGTCAGACAGCAGTGATATCTGTGTTTGTTTATTAATATTACTATAGTCATGTTTGTGCAATGTATGGAGTGTGATTTTTGTGTGTCTGTCTCAGCTGAAGAAGAGTCTACGCTTCAGTGAGGATGATGATGGTGTTCATCCAGTGGTGCTTGGCTCTGTGGTCTTCCCCCCTGATTGCTACGATGACGAGAATCCCTGGACCCCTCTCACGCCCAAGAACACACACACCACAAACACTCCACGCATGGTTAGCCTCCATGTTCTCTTTATTTGTCTGCTCTTCCCTCTTGTCCATTGCTGCTTATACAGCCGGCCTTTTTTACCTCTAACTTTTCCCTTTTCTCTTACTTCTGCTTAATTGTTTTGTTAGTTGATACTGTTACTTGTTGTTATAATGTAATTTTTTTTATCCATAGGGACATTGTAGAAACAGTCCTTCTGAATTATTGCAGTTTTGATAGACACCCCCCTCTCCAAACATTGAAAAATGAAACCAAATGTTTAGCAGGAAATAATTTTGGCCGTTTTGCTTTTTGTTGTTTGTGATTCCCAGTGGACCAATTTCAGTTATTACTTTAGAGAGTACTTGCCGTTACTAAAGGGAATATTCAGTGTAGTAACCCTGAAAACACTTGAGTTACTAACTGTTGTGAAAACTTTTGTCATCTTCAGAAGCTGACCTCGGAAACATCTGAGAAGCGGTGGAATGAAATGGGCTACTCCCCCATCATCGAGCAGCGGAGACCCCGTCAGAAGCCAGTGAGAACCAGGGAAAATAAAGAGAATCTTGCTGTGACAGGCACAGATGGAGATGTGTTTGCTCTGCCTGCCCCTCGAACTCCAATGTCCAGCAGAAAGACCAAATCCAACAGAAATGTAGTGACAACACCTAACAACAACATCACCACCACAAGCAGTGCCGCGAGCAAAGGTGAGCTTCTTAATAAATCAGTTGAGCAACGCAAAATGTGTACAAAGCGTACACTTTTGGTGTTATAATTCAAATATGTTGCCTTTAGTTGAAATGTTCCCATCACTTCTTGTATGAGTATGTCTTTACATTACTTCAAAGAACCCATTTTTAATGAAATTCATTTAGTTTGTGCAAAAATGTTTAATTAGTAATATACTTTGCTAAGAACTTAACTTTTTTTTTTTTAAATAGTATCTTGACCAAATATTGTTCTATCCTACGAAACCGTAGATCAATGGAAATCCTATTGATTCAGCTTTGTGTTTATTATTATGTTTAAAAAGAACTCCAGGGTCACAGGGTTTTTTCTTTTTTTATTCTTTGAAGTAAATGACAGCTGAAGAAATGCATCAATGGAGATTTAACTGTGGATGTAGTTTAGAGAAATTAAAGCTTTCATTGCTGGTAATATCTTTCCATGCATAAATATGTATAAATATGAATTTTCTGCAAACATTTCATTTTTGGTGTCATTCAGTTCTAGATGCTATAAAGCCATATCTAAGGTTTAAAATAATGTACCTAAAAAGAGTGTTGTGTCATCTTGCATCTATAGTTTGATTCAGTTGACCAGCGTGAGTATGTGTCTCTGTATGGGCGCAGAGTGTCTTGGGAAACATCTTCATGTCCCAACATCCACTGTGTCCACCTCATTGCTGTCACACACCACCTCCTGCACTGGAACGGACAGGTGCACACTGGGGAGGGTGTACGTGCATGTGTGTATGAGACAACTCCCGAAGCGCATACTGACAGGTGTACATGTCGCTGTTCCCAGTGCTGCGGCAGCATGTAGCATGTAGTGACATGTGTTTATCCTGTGTGTGCAGGGGCGGGCAGTGCCACTAAGGAAACATCCCACAGGAGAGAAGTGGACCAACAGCAGAGCGGCCAACAAGGAGAGCTGGATATACTGGCTTTCAGCCCAGAGAGAAGGTAGAAGACTTTGTCTTTTGTGAACAAAGTCAAAGAACTAGCAAGAAGAAGGAAAAAGAAAGGAATGGTCCAGGACTGTGGGGTTTAAATGTGAAGTGTGTAATTCTGTCATAAGCGATTATATAAAAGGATTATAAAATCACTGGTTTCCCCATTTCAGCCAAAAAATGCCTTCTAAATACCTATACGTAGACACTTTTAAAATAACTTTGGAACTAAACTTTGGAGGGCAACAATATAAATATAATATACATTTTAAAATGTATTTGTAACTGCCTTATTTTTCAGTAGTAGCCTCTTGGAAAAATGCTGCATTGTAGTTTTGTAATTGCAGAAATGTGCATTTATGTTCTAAACTGAATTTCTCACATGTCCAGGTCTCGATCTCTGGACTTGGCTGGCTGTCAGGTGGACAGTGGACAGAAGCGGAAAGGAGGTAAAGTGTTTGGCAGTCTGGAGAGAGGCCTAGATAAAGTTATTACAATGCTGACACCCAGTAAGAGGAGAGGACCTCGAGATGGACCACGCAAAATTAAGGTATGATTTGTCTCATTTTTATATTTATGTTTAGCATTTAAGATCGTATTGTATGTTTGTCTGTTGTTCTCTTTAATGCCTAAAATGACCTTTTTTATCATATGATTTGTCAAGTATTTCTTATAATTTTAGATATTTAAACATATTTAGTAAGTATTTTTATTTGTTATATATATATATATATATATATATATATATATATATAATATAAAACATTCCTCAAAAATATGGCGCCCTAGAGGAACACATTTTTTCCTTTACAATTTTTTTGTGTAATGAATGTAAGAAAGTGGGTCTTAAATGATTAAGAAACTCATACAAGTTTGGGACAACTAGGGAGTGAGTAAATGATAGAATTAGAATTTTAAAAGGATAGATCACCATCAATGCTCTCCTCATTTATTCACTTATAAAGTTGTTCCAAACCGTTACTGGTCCAAATACTTCAATATTGTTTTGATCCCTTTAACATTTACCTCATGTGTCCATATTGCTTCCCATAATGCCAATGTTTGTCAGTTACTATATAACTCATCCTTTTTTCTTTTTTTATTTAGGCTCAATACAACGTGACACTCACCAGTCAGACGAATGCTGACCAAGTGCTCAATCAGATTCTTAGCATCCTCCCAGAGAAGAACGTGGACTTCATTCAGAAGGGGTACGTTAAATTTATCCATCATGCATTTCCTGAAATGGCAATTCAGATTTGTTTTTCTGCTAAACCAGTGGTTCTCAATCAGGGGGTCGAAACTTCAGCAGGATGAGTATTTAAATGAATAGATTATTATTCATATATTAAAATTATATAGTTCTATGTTCTATTGTTTTTTTTTTTTTTTTTTTAATTTCTTTTTTTATTGAAGCACACACAGTTCTGGAATACATTACATAACTGCATGTTAATATAAAATAACAATACAAACGTCTGAAAACAAGCAGCTGTCGTAATGCCTAGAAATATAGTGTTTGAGTCAAAAGTTTTAGTACTGCTGCTCTAACTTGTTAAATTGTTATATATCTTTTTTTTTCTGTTAGCTATACTCTGAAGTGCCACACACAGTCAGACTTTGGAAAGGTGACCATGCAGTTTGAGCTGGAGGTTTGTATCCTGCAGAAGCCTGAGGTGGTCGGGATCCGTCGACAGCGGCTCAAAGGTGACGCCTGGGTGTATAAACACCTGGTAGAAGACATCCTGTCCACCTCTGGTATCTGATGTCATTTTGTCTACTTCAAGAGTGACATGACCTCCTGCCCACCCTGAGTTCAACATGGTGGACATGGTCTGTTGCATTACAGAATTCCCTACTTTATACTTCTTATGATGAGATCCATCATTTTTCATTATGCACAGGAGGTGGTACAGTATTACTCTGCCTTTGAGAGAAATGCAAGTGTTTTGTTGTCACTTTACCTAATTCAGCTAGTTCATATTGCATTATGGAGTTGTCTTGTTAGTCTTTTGTTTTCATGTTTGTCTCCGTGACGTAATGTCTATGTCATTTTTTATTTGTTTTAATTTTGTTGTTACCAATGTTACCATATACTAGATGTCTGTCATTTTGTTCATGTTTGCTTATGATAAAGTCATCTGACATGTAATTAAATAAATATTTTTAACACCCATGTATCACTGTATCAGTGACAGATTGACAGTGGCGTTTTAAAATGTTATTTATATAAAATAAGACATTTTCCTCAATTTTGACTTGCAAAATTGGATATTTGTGGTTACAGCAAATTAAAATTGAATTTCCGCAGAGCTGTTTATAAGCATGCTGTTCAGAAGAAAGCTGAACAGTGACCAGTCTGATTTAATTAACTTAGTTATACTCTGGCATTTTTCTTTGTTTGAGTACATGATAAATTAATATGAGCTGGAAGTTTTCTGAGAGCTATATGGTTTGTACCACTCATGCTGAACCAAATTGATGTGCTTCCAGTAGTAAAATGTTACATACACACTTGTATGTTTCAAAATGCCCATCTTTGCAAGTATCCTTATAAACACAGTAGTTTAAATCTTTAGTGAAAGCAAACACCTGAGAAAGAAAATATGTGTAACAGTTTACTGGATCAGTGCGGCTCCTAAAGGGGTCATCCGGTGCCCCATGCACTTTTACAAGCTGTTTGAACTGAAATGTGTGTTGGGAGTGTGTGTACACAACCACCCTGCCTACAATGATAAAGATCCACAGGTAGTTTTCTTTTGATTTAATAAAAATAAGTTGCCCCTTCTGAAATCAAGCCATTCTCAAATGCATGTTGGTGTGGCGTCACACCGTCAGAGGCCACACCCACAATAGTTGATTGACAGCAGCGTGTCACACAGACTGAACTGGTGTCTTATCTCAGACCCGCCCTGAGTGAGCCGTCATCAGACCGAGACCCAGGTGTTTTGTTGTTGAATGTAATAATGAACAAAGCAGTAGTCATTTAGTGACTGAAGACGCAGAGCATTAAAGTTATGTTTGGTTCGGAAGGGAAACGTGCCCTTGATCAACCGAAATGGGTTTGTGTTTGCGCAAATCATTCATGATCCAGCCTCACCTACAGAAGCAGTGAGTTTAATGTCTTTTAATGAATCTTTGCAAATCGCCTTTCCTAATAATGTGCTAATTAGGATGTTTCACTGTATCCTCTCCTTCCAGCGACTCGAAAAGAGGGGCGGAGTCAGCGGAACTCGTGAAGATTTAAAGGGGAAGTACACAGAACAGAGTGATTTCAAAAGAGCTTGTTTATGACAGGGTAAAATTAGCTTTTTTACACTATCTTTGAGAAATTTTAAAACAAACTATATTACAGACTTTCCATTAAGACCCTAAAGAATAATCTTAGCTTGTGGTAAATTGGCTTTGTATGACTGCTGTCTGTCATTTATGTGAATCAAACAACAAAAGCACAAAAAACATGTTATTGGACTAAATTAATTGTGTAACTTTAATTACTATTTTATTTTCTGTGATATTTTTGACAAAAATTCTGAAATTGTTATATGGTAGCAAAAATAACCATATTTTGATGTTATTAATATCGTTACAATAAAATAAAATTACTCATATTGTGATATAAGATTTTGGTCATATTGGCCAACCCAATAATACCCAAATCATACAACTTGTATAGAGCATACTGTTTAAATGATCACTTGGTAAGTTCAGTGGAAGTAGTGATAGATCCATTCTTCCGTATTGTGATGCACATCTAATTGAAACAAATATAATATTTTGGGGAGAAAAAATATAGGACTAGGTCAAATCTAGTGTGTATTTCACAAAATCGTTGTTAACTAACTATAGTTGTTAGTACCATCAGTAGCATTCAACTCCATTGGTAACGATGTAACATGTTACCATAGTTACTTTTGGGAAGTGCATCATGCTTAGTTTAAAATCATGTTGAAAAATCTATACTATTTTGTAACTACCCCAGATAGATTTACTCAAGAACAAATGTATATCAAAAAATAACACACAACTGTAGACTTTGACAAGAAATGAAACTCCCTTTACTCTGTCAAACTGACTGTGCAATTTTAATTTAATAAAGTTGTGTGGCTTAAATTTGGTGTAAACCCCTTCCACCATTTTATGGTATGTGCAGGTCTATAAAACCAATATGTCACATGCTGGTAAGATCATGTATTATCTTGATTTAACTGGTCTGTTATGGTTGAAGTGGGAGCAACCTGTGTGTCAGTCCTACTGTGCATATCAGCATAACAATAGCTATTAGTGTGACAGATATGAGTGCTTACATAGTTAACATCAGAAGAAGTGTGTGTGTGCTGCTGGGGAGGTGGATGGTTAATGGGGGGGTAAGGTGGTAATATGGGGATGAACTCACCCCCCCACTGATAATGACTCCTGCTGTGCATTTTATAGAGGGGGGGCAAGGGCCAGCTGCAGGAACAGACGCTCGCTGTCATATCTCACATCTCCTTAAGCCGTCTCTCTTTCTGGCTTTCTGTTTCTCCACATACCCTTACTATCTCTTTTAACTTTAGCTCTTTATGCTAAAATGAAAATAAAAAATATATGTTAAATCATAAAATCAACACTAATTATAAATAATGCTGAAATAAACTGCCCTTAAAGACATTTCTTAAAGTGTTAGTTCACCCCAAAATGAAAATTCTGCCATTAATTACTCACCTTCATGTCGTTCTAAACCTGTAAGACCTTCGTTCATCTTCGGAACACAAATTAAGATATTTTTAAGGAAATCTGAGAACTATCTGACTCTGCATAGACAGCAATACAACTGAAATGTTCCAGGTCCAGAAACGTAGTAAAAATATCGGCAAAACCGTCCATGTAACATCAGTGGCTCAACTTCAGTTTTGCGATGCTTTAGAATGCTTTTTTTTTTACGCAAAGAAAACTAAAATAACATAATTTACTCTACCGTTCTTCTTCCTTGAGTTACGTCTAACACCATTTTAGAAAGTATCCAACATAGTCTCACGACCAAGTTGTACGTATATGTACGAGGTGGTAAGTCCGTACAAATTGTACGACCTCACTCATACGATTTTGTATGATTTGTTTCAACCCCAGTGACAGGAAGGTTTATGGGCGGAGTTTAGGTGTAGATCATTAGTGCAGAATCGTACTCGTAAAATATGTACGGTTTTAGCAAAAACTATGAATTCGTACAAGTCAGGTCGTACAAATCTGTACATATTAGTCCCCTCGTAAAATATGTACGAAAACCCGTGAGATCAGGCCGGAGTATCAAACCCAACTTTCCACCCAAACATAGCACAATGCTGATACATCAAATACATTCCTAAGTATTTTCCAAAATGGTGGAAGACTTAATGGTTGAATGGTATTCTCGTCCCAAAACAGAAGTGAAGCTACTGATGTCAAATGGACTGTTTTACCAATGTATTTACTATTGTTGCGTTTCTGGTAGTGGTGGGCCGTTATCGGCGTTAACGCGATAACACTCTTATCGCGCGATAAAAAAAATATCGCCGTTAATCTAT
>JAUMHR010000042.1:800882-814982 GCA_032361145.1 Enteromius fasciolatus | reverse complement strand
AAAAAGGGCATAGTTGAAGGTAAATGAAGTAGGATAATCTAAAGTGCATGTCTGGAGCTTTGCTCCTACCCTTAACCTTCAGCATGCTTTTAGATGGGATCGTTGGCATGGTTACCTCCTCTCCGTCAACTCTGCGCCACAGTGACTACCGCATGTCAGGTTGTTTTGGGAAGATGCTGGTGAAAGTGCAGGGGATGACTTATGGATGGAGAAGAAAAGAGGGATGGGGTCTCCCCAGCGAGAGAGATGGGTTGCAAGGTCATAAATGCTTGTCAGAAGTGGGGGAAACATGGGGGATTCAGCTGGAGGGAAATACGAGACAAGGTTACGGATCTTGCTCTGAAGAGAGGGGACCCGACAAGACCCTTTGAGTCACGGTGGCAACCGGGGAGAGCATCGGCAGACACACCAGCGTGACAGACCGGAGACACGACAAGAGACATGTTGTTGTTGTTGTTGTTGTTTTGGCTTGGGTTTATTTGCTGTGTTCAGGGAGTTGATACAAGGGTTGGTGAACAGTCCTTCATCCCACAGTTCTTGTTTTTTTATACCACTCTATTTATCTTGTCACACTAGAGTCTCCACTTGTATCCACTTGCACTCGATACTGAAGCTAAGCAAGCAAATCCCACCTTCAAGTTTAGCTTTTTTATCATAGTTATAAGTCTGTAAAAATCAAGCACAGGGTAGTGCTAATATAAAGCTATTTTTCAGATTGATTTTCCTAGCTGTTTTCTGGATATTTTAAATCACACGTTGCATTTTGTTGTATTTTAAGGTTTAAGGAAATAAGGTTAATGATAATGTCCTGGAAGAAAATTAGCAGTACATTTCACTCATTTTTCGGTTTAGTAGTTATTTAGCCTAATATCATATGCCCTTCTTTCTTTTTCATTAAAAACAAAAATGTCACATATTTAACAAAATCCTGACCTTGACCATTAGTCTCTGCTTACAACTGCATTAACGAGATGCTATTAGAGCAACAATTCACTCCGACTTGCACAGGAAAAATTGCATTTAAGATTTAACCAGATTGTGAATCATATTGTTATGATTTCTGTCAGTGTTCCCCTGTCTAGTGTTCTGTGGACTTTTATTATGAAGTGTGTCTGTGCTCCGTTACTCACTTGCCCCTAGTTAATTCATTGTGTCATTATCTCGTGTGCTTAAGGTCTCGTTTATGATCCAGGCCCTGCCGAGTATAGTGAGTTTTCCTCCGTACAAAGCGTTTTCCTTGTTCCCTGATTTGTTGGATTTTCCCGTGTACCGACCCAGCCATTATTGCTCTGTTTTGCCCCTTCCGGACTCTGTTTGCCAACTGACTGACCCTGCTTGTGTTCTGGACTACTCTTGTACATTGCGTTCTGTATACCTGTCTGCCATTGTTTAGACCTGGCCTGTTTGACCTTGATTATTGATTAAAGCTAGCAAATGGATTTGCACGTCTCAGTTCCCTTCATAAATTTTTTCAGAAATGCTAATTAAAAAAAAAAAATCAACTCTGGTCTGTTTGGCCAAAAAATGCACTAATCACTTGATAACTAACCACATATTAGAGACAAGCTGGACCACAATTTCTACTACAAAAAAGTAAGCAGCCCTTAACCAGGATTACCAGGTTTGTGTAACAAAACTAGCTGAATGACCATATCTCAAATATTAAAACTCAAAATATGTTATTCCCAAACCTAAAACTACAGTAGTAATCATAAACATACAGTTTCTTAAAGGAACTTGCATGCAGGACCTCAAAAGGCTCCCTAGCAAACCTTATTAATGCAAAATATTTTCGTAATATATATTGGTTACAATTTAAAATGGGAAATATCTAAGGGGGGGTTAAAAGTATAGCCCAATTTAGCGGGAAAATTTACCCTACCCTTAATAGTGGAAAACAAAACTTTACAACAGCTTTTATTTCAATAACAACTAGGTAGGTGTTTTTTCAGTTAATTTCAAATTTTCACATGATGTTGGATCAAGAAAATATTAATGAGGTAGTATAATTTTTTAAGTTGCATACTTCATGTATCTAGGTGAACAGTGTTCAAAGCTATTTACATGCTATTGTGTTTGTGAATATGAATATTTGGCTGAGAGAATTCGTGTGTATTTTGGTGATTCTGAAGTGGCCTGTGGATTAAAAAATAGCTAAAAGAAAGGAGGCCAAGGGAGTCTGCAGGAGAATGAATGAATTAGTCAAGGGTCAGTGATGATTCTCATTAAAAACAAATTACTGATGTTGAGAAGGGACAGCTGTGTGACTGGGGTCTAATAGTCCAGCCACTCCTGCTGAAGACTCAAAGCCAGTCCACCCGCCCCTCACTCTGCCAACCACCAAACACCCCCCCATCCCATAACCCCCTGGGAGTGCTGTCAACCTGGCAGATGGGGGGAGACAGGAAGTGGCAAAGACAAGACCCCCTCCCACTGGGACCTCAACTGAAATAAAGCAGAGGTGAAAAGGCAGTATTGGGAGAGTGACTACAGCAGGACGAGCGCGAGAGGATGAGAGAGAAAGAATGAGGGTGGCACATGGATGAAAATTAGCCTATATGTTATTTTCAATGAAACTCCCTTCTTTGGAAATCTCTTTAGAAACCCAACCTTGTATGTAAGCTGTTTCTGTGTATGTGGAGTTTGGGGAGATTTGTGGAGTTAACAATTGATTGACATGCATGTAGGACTCACCAGGTACCATCCCTGTAAGGGAGGGTGTGGAGTAACTACCCTGCCCCGTTGGAGGAACATGAGGAGGGTAACCAGGGAGCGTGGTGCTGGCCAGGTCGCGACCTGTAAAGATAAAAAAAGAGCATTTCTAGCATGAATAGGATCAACTCCATAGGGGAGCGTTTATTGATCTGACTTCTCAGTGACTCGTTCCAATCACCACAACCCCTTATGAAGCAATTTCATCTATAATTGTTCCGTAAACTAGGCTTTAACCTTTTTTATTGGCTTGTTAAGTTGTGACATAATGTTTGAGGGTCCAAACCTCCAAGATCTCAACAGCCGCTATTCATTTATAGAAGGCATTTAAACTATGTTAAAAAAATCTCAGGCACCAATATTTGTACATTTTTTAATAAATTATCACTTACCACCAGGGGCATCGCTAGTCTTTAGTGAAATAATGTCGTCTCAGTACATTATTAATGGTAAATTTAAATATTACTAATATCAATGACTGACTAACAGTGAAGATTAGACCTGAGACCTAAGAATAATTTCCTGGCAATATTTCTGTCAGTTGTTTAGAAGCTGGCAATTAATGCAGAACAAATAATTGTGAATAAATAGTTTCCAACAACCCAGCTGATGATTTTTTGCTTCCCAGAATATTATGAGAATGTAAATTATTATTTAACAGTTTTTTTTCATTAATATATATACACTTATTTAATGTGTATGGTGATTATTTAACACATATGACACATAGTAACAGATTTTCAATTAAAGACTAGTGTAATTTAAAAGCTGGCACAGAAAGAGTTCACACTGCAGTGAATGAAGCATGGATCTATGGTGTAGCTTATTAAATCAGATAAGTGACATCTTATGAGCTTGGTAAACTAGCGACATCCTGTTTAACCATCCCGATTAATACAGCCATCTCACTTTATGTCAGATCACAAATCTGCCTTTGCCCCAGTAATAGGGCCTCTGGTATAATTATGCACTGATGTATGACAGGATATGGTAGTCTCTACTGTTAATGTACAGCGTACATACCCCTGTCTCCTTCAGGTCTGCTTCACTAAAGGCATATTCATAGGAACAAACCAGAAAATCAGGTCAGTGAAGTTAAAGTTTTAAAAAATGATCTCTTTAGGCACAGGTACCTGTATGTGACAGTCAGTACCGTATAGATTGTCGATTAGAGTTGATTAAAAACAAACAAGGATAGATTAATAATATTATTAATGAGAGATTTAACTTGTCCATTTCACAATGATCATCGGGCAGTTTCTAAATTTAATTCTCTCTCACTTTATCTCTCCTCTCTCTCTCTGTTGTATGGATGTATAACTGTATTAGGCTACATGACATGGCTGTCAGAGTGAATCATCTCTCAGTCTGCACATGGTGCTGATCTGTAGACTGCAGCCCATTCATCATAATAAACACCATCACACTCAGTTCATCCATCCCCTTCAACACAGCCACCGTTTAAGCCTCCGTAGGGCCTGTGAGGGGGAGGGGGGCAAGGAAGGAAACTGAATACTTTATCAGAGATTAAAAAGGGTGATAGAGAAGACGAGAGAAGGTATAAGAGACAAGGCAAGGTGAAGAATAACTCCGGGACGGAGAAGGAATAGTGTTAAGATAGAAAAAAGGGTAAAGTGTGGAATGGGAAATTGTTGTGCAACATGACTACTGTATGACCTTTAGGTAAACATTATCTGGCAGGTGCAGATTCTATGTTTGCCGGGTATAAAGCAAATGTGATGTTAATGATTATAGGTCACATATCAGTCAAAAAGACTCAGAAAATGGAAAGTATCTTGAGTGAGCCAGTAGATGTATTCAAAAATACTCATTCGTTTGGCAATAATTCACTTGATTTGTGCTGATTACAAAATACGTTTTCATTTTTTTCTTCCCATTTTCTAAACTAAGTGTAAAGGTACAAATATTTTGTATTCCCCAAAACACTCAAGAATGTTTTAAACTTGGATAAGTTAGGATAACATACGACTTGTTTAGATTATTTAGTTCATTTACTAAGATTCATACATTTATTGGGTTGTTTCAAATATGAAACACTATCTACATATAATAGAATTGTCTTCTTAGGTTTAATGTTGTATTCTAAGGTTTTCAGTATGACTTCGATTGTTGAAAAAGTTGTTGAGTCCACTACTTTTTTTTTCAAATTTTATTAATGATTTATCTAAAATAAGCTTAAACTGCTCTGAACATCTTTATGCTTATAACGCTGTTATTTACACCCCTAATTCTAATTTGTTGCAAATCTAGAATTCTTTACAATATGATTTTAATGTGGTTCAAAAATGGTTTCAAAACAATATGCTTATATAGAATTTTTTTGTATGTTATTTGGCACATGACAGTGTTGTTCTTTTCCTTTTGATTGAATTACTTTTAATGATGTTTTTTAAGCCCTGTATTGATTGTATTGTTAATAGAACATATTATTGTTTGTGTTTACTTTATCATTCCATTAATTGTTTTACATGTCAAGTTAGGAAAATAAATATTTCTCGAGTAATATTACCTCATATTGATTTTGCTTATATTATATATTAAAATGTGGAGCATGTTTTTATGTTTTAATATTTTATTTTTGCGTTATTAGCTACCCCTTGAAAATGAGATCACATCTCAAGGTGCTATCCTTCTAATAAATAATACATTTAAAGCACCATACAAAAAGGGGCAAGCTGTTACAAGCATTGAGGCAAGTTGTCAGAATGGAGCTTAAACAACCAAATAAATACTTTTCAGCAATATGTTAAAAGCAAAATGTAAAAAGTAGCATACCAAAACATTGGTAATTAACGTACATTTAAAAAAATATATGTGACCACTTGCCCCAGTGCAAATGTACCTTGCCTGGATCTGATGCAGTTACACAAAGAGTTTCACACTCTCTGTTCTGCTGGTTGCCATGTTAGGCGACAGGAAGACATTAGTGAAGACTGGATACTAATCCACTCTGGGTCAATGGACAGGGCATCAACGAGGGACAGAGAGAGATGGACTCTTCAGAGGAAGAACAGACAAGGCCTAGTCCTCTGAGAGACGTTGTCAGAAAAGAGAAGAATGAAAGAGGGTAGACAGGAAAGATTTTCTTCCTCCAAAAAAAAAAAAGATTTGGGAAAAAAAATATATGTGTAGTAGAGACTTGTGTCACTTCTCTACAGTATCTAATTTCCTTTTCTATAAACTAAACAATCTCTTTACATTTTTTAAACATATATTTTCTGCATTCCTGTATAAATGTTATTGCTTAAATGTATCATGACAAAAAAAATAGTTATCACAAATGTAAATATGAAATATTAATGTGTGCCAATAGGGGGCAAACAAGAGGCACCAGTTCTATAGTCTTTTCACATGATCCATTATGAGGCAAGCTGTGTTTGTAATTCATTCTGGCTTTCTTTCCTTCCACACACACACACACACACAGTCTAGACATACAGGTTTCGCTCTACCTTGTCAGATGGTCCACAAATCCCAATTCCATGATTCCCTCGTTAGGGCTCCTGTCCAAGCAGCTCTTAATTAGCGCTCCCTTACTCCCAAATGGAGTGAGCCAGTAAGGGAGAGAACGAGACGTGTATATAGTAATTACAGGTCTCCATCCACTCCCTCTGTCCCTTAGGATATAGAGTGTGAATCTGAATCACTGAGCACTGTTTAACAGGTCTGATAACACTCTCATCTCACCTCTGAGCTGCCCACCGCAAGCTGATCCACAATCAGACGCTTCTAATGCGTGTTTAACACAGCTATGATACAGATCTCAGACAAAAGTGTCTGTGATTTAATTCCAGTTCCAACATAGTAATTTACATTTCTGTGTTTTTGGAATATTTAAGCCTTACATTTTTTATTCACTAAACAACTCAAGCTTTTTTTTCTCCTGTCACGGAATTTAAAAATCCCAAATAAAAAAGGTAACTGTAACTTTTTTTCAGAATTGCATGTTTTTATTTCTGATTTTTTTTTCTGGATTACACTTTGCAATTTTTTTTCATCTCACAAGTTCATCTCATTTTCTCTCACAAGTTGTACTTAGTGCAATGAGTCGCTTTAGTAATCTGGAAAAACCCCAAGTGAAATTGTGTGTGTGTGTGTGTGTGTGTGTGTGTTTAGCATACAGGTAGTTTCTTACCAGACACAAGTGGATACGATTGAGGTCCTGCAACAGTAGAACCCAGTTCTGCTACCGTCTGATTGGCTAAGCTGTTCTTCATCTCCTCCAGTCCGCCAGCCAAAGACGCCATGGCCGAGTAATCAGATGTCTATGGAGCGAGATATCATTAGATGGCTACAATATGGAAGAAAATCACCTTCACAAAATGATGTTGTATGTTAACCTTCGTCTTTGTATTTGTAAATGGCACACAGGTACGAAGTCGACACTAATGAGCAGCGGTGGCGTAGATCCAGGTGATGTATGTGGCCGACCTCAGACTGACCCCGCTTGTGTGCTTTCATGACCAATTACTTACAATGATCTCTGTCCCACCCCACACCCACAGTGATTCATCTCCATTGGCGGTAATGGGGTTTGTCACTCAGGTGTGGATGTGGTTTGATGGCAGAGTTTGGGAAGTGGATGTCGCTTCTGTTTTAGTCCAGGAGGAGGTTATTAATAACCCTGATTAGAAGTGAATTAAACCCCAACAAAATCCTGATGGTACACCTGCCCCTGCTGTTACCGTACAGTTACGTCATTACAAGCTATTACCACGCACTTTAACATTCCTGTAAATAAATGTTAAGCTGCAAGTAAGCTTGTGCTTTTTATCAGGCATACTAATCCTCTCTGTCCACTCAGAATGGCTTCCATTAAAATATATATATACTAGAACCACATAATTTGATTTCAGGAAGAGGTGTGTGGATTTTAGTCTGTCCATCTATATTTGTACTCCTAAAAGTTATACATTCACATTTTTGCAGTCACTCACCGAATCTGTCAAAGTGATTCTTTAATGCAATGGTTTTCAAACTTGTTCCTGGGGACCCACAGCTCTGCACACTTTGTACGTCTCCCTAATTTAAACACCTGATTCAGATCATCAGCTCATTAAGAAAAAGCTCCATGAACTCAAATGAGTTTGTCAGATAAGGGAGACATGCTAAATGTGCAGAGCAATGGGTCCCAAGGAACAGAATTGAAAACCACTGCTTTAATGAACCACCATTCATTGATTTCGTCATATCTGATGTAAACCAAGCACATGTTCAGCTTTTAAATCTGCGGAATAACTGACATGTTGTCCACCTGACGTTCTAAAGATATGAAAGTTACCCTCAGACTCAGTGATTTTGTTGTAATAATGTGCATTCGAGTAGTAATAATAATAATAATTAACACGTTACCGTACATGCCACATACATGCTAAGGCAGAAGTTCTCAAACTAATACATCAAAATATAAATAAAAATGTAAATAAAATAAAAAAATTAAAAGGAAACATTTACATTTATATTTCATTCGGGTTCAGAGGACTGTTGCCTTTACTATGCATAAATGTGCAAAATATGTAGTACCAGCTTAATACAACCTAAACATTTCTGATTATTGATAATTGAATAATTTCCTTTGGTGTTCTATATGCTCAAAAAGCTAATTGTTCCCTATTGTAATATGCATTCAAAGCTTGTGTTTTTTGTTTTGTTGTATTTGTATTTTCTTTAGCACCAAATCAGAAAATTTGGATTATTTTTTAAGAATTAATAATGTAATAATTGAGTATAATTAATAAATAAGTAATATTAAATAAATAAATATTAAATAATAAATAATATTTCATAATATTTTTTTACTATATTTTTGATCAAATAAATGCACCTATCTATCTATCTATCTATCTATCTATTATTTTTATTTATATATCGAGCACATGCCATTTCAACTGCAAGAAAACGGAATAGTTTGTTTGTTTGTGTAGTTAGCCCAGATTATTGAGAGATAGAGGTTTGAATAAAGTACAAAAAAAAACTGTGCATTAAACTTTAATTCTAGATACTGAAATTACAACAGAAAATCCCCAACTTTTAAATCCATATCTAACACACAGGGGTGTTTGTTAGTGTTTGTGTATGAATGTATGTGTGTATCCCAGTGACCCCTTAAACACCTCAGTGCTCATCACAACGGTGAGGGCAGTAGACTGTGACCTTACCAATCACAGCTCACACCGTCCACTTCCTCCCTCTCTCACTTTCTCTCTCTCATCCCTGACTACTTTCCACTGTCTGTTTCAGTCATTCAGTCTGAGATAGGCATTTCCTCTCTATTTATGCGGCTCGCACCCGCCCCTCATCATGTGTGTATGTAGATGGGGAGGTTAGCGCTAGTAATTGGGGATTATGAAGTTTGGCCCTGCCTCTGACAGCAGCCTAGTGAAGATGGATGATTCTCATTTTAGCCTGTAAATGTTGTCAATTCTGAAGCTACGCAACCCATCAGCGCCCATGATGCACACACAGATTTCACATATAGACGTGGCACACACTCACACACACACCACAGCTGGGGCAAAGACTGGAGAGAAGCCAGACACTGAGAGAGAGAGAAAAAAAATGTGTAAAGGAATGGGGTTTGTAAAATAAATTGAAATAAACAAAGAAAAAAACAGTAAAAGAAAAAAAACACAACAACAAAAAACACTTTTATTGATTCTAACTAAATAACAAGCACATAGCCTTTCTGAAACTCACCGGAATTCTATTTCAACTGTATTCCTTGCTCTCTCGATTTCTCTCTGGGGTCACAGTTTTCTCGGGGGTCATTTTTGACACAGCCCCTCTGTAATGGCTCTCCTCTCCGCTCACATCAATAACAGATGAGGCCCCTAATCGCGCGACACCAAAATAATTTCACCCCAACCCGCAGCCGCATTTACATAATAGTATTTCCTCTCAGACGCTCTTTCTCTCTTCCATTCCCTCTATCTCCCTTCCTCTATTTTTTCTTCAGCTTGTACGTATTGTCTCTTCGAAGAGCCTGTAAACTGCACTATGTGTGTGTGTGGGACTGAGGAAGAGTGATGGGGGAGGTATTTAGCAGTGCATGCAGTATTAAATGAGCCTGACTGGCAGGGAGGCATTTATTGGTGAGCTCCTCTGAAGCAGACAGCCGCAGTTCTCAGCATGTGTAATACACACTCAAGATTCGAAATACTTTATTTGAGACCATGTTGCTCTGTACTTGCCCTGTAAAGATTTGCAGTGAAAATCTGTAAAAAAAACAATTGTGGATGGTTATTTTTGAGTGCTGACTTTACTGCATATAAATATGTAGGAGTTTCACTTTAAGACGCAACATTTATAGAAGCAAAGTTCTTAAATAAATCACGCAATGTTTTGCTGTAGTCAATTTTCTGCTGTTTATTGCAGTTTCAGTCTAACTTGCTCTGTCTTAACAAATCTGGCCCAAAATGTCAACCATTATATCACATTGCTTCTAGAATTTCAGTATGAAATGTCCAGCGAGTGGCACTAAAAACATTTTCAGTTTTACCCAGATTGTACCAGGTGAGCTACTGAGCAAGTTTACTATGTCAGAAAAACCAGACTATGGAGCTAGCTATATAATGCAAACATCACACAGTATTAGTTTACGTATCTTACACTATGGTAGAAGTGTTTTGGGGTCATAACATAATATTGTTCAAGCAACCATATGAAAATAAGTCTTTATTAATAAATGTGCCTTAAAATCGTAATATTTGGGAAACGTTATAATATTTGGTTACTGCAGTGAATTGCATTTATATGTATGTATTTTTTTTATTGCTTCAGTAACAAGTGCAATAAACTGAACTCTATATTAATATTTACCTCTAAAGTTCATATAAAAAAACATTTACTTTATGAATTTGACTGAAAAGTGCCTTTACCGTTCTCTCTCTCTCTCTCTCTCTCTCTCTCTCTCTCTGAGTAATTAGTTCAGTGTAAGGGTTGTTGGGCTGTTGATGTATCTCTGGCATAATGTAAGTAGATGGAAAGAGGAAAATTCAAATGAAATGACTCTCACGAGCGTGCACTGTTTTATATGCTCCCCCTTGAAGTGCAGGACACTAATTAATAGATCTGCCAGTGCTTAATGGTCCTTCCAGCACCACAAACTGAGAGATGGAGAGAGCAAATGAGAGGAGAAGTGGAAAGAAATGTAAAAGAGGTGGAGAAAGGGCGCAGGAGCGGAGGATGAAAGATGAAAAAGGAAATTTCATCACTATTTAATAGATATAGCTTGATGGTAAATTTATGGGTGGAGAGAAAAGAGATACATTTACATTTTGTACATTAACATGTTTACTACCATAGCAGATGCTTTTTTACCACAGTGACTTTTTTATTATTTTTATGTTACCCATTCTAATTAAAAAAGGCATTTATTTCGTTTCTTGCTTTGTATGTAAGACTTCTATATATAAGTCATCAAATAATCCTTACCATTAGGATATAGCTGTTTAAACCAATCACCTGAGCCGTACATATTATGTGACATGCTATTGGATCTACTGTAAATATGAGTTTCAGAAGCGAAAAAGGGACATGAATCATCAGTATTTCTTATTTACTTTTATTGCACCATTGATCTATTCTAACTTAAACTTTAAAGGTAAAGATTTTACGTAAGCTTAACGGTGGTGATTGCTAGAAGTATGTGTTCAATGATTTGTAGTACATTTATAGCCTAAATTTAATTTTTAGTTATGCCTGAATGTATTTGAGATTCAGAATTCATAACAGTTGTGTTCATTTGTCAAGATTAACTTGATGAACAAAACATGTCAAATGAAATTTTGTCAGTTTTGTTTGTTTTTTGCAATAATCCAAGGGCCAATGGGAAAAAAATGCTTTTGTCGAGGGAACCAGGGCTATGCTAACAGGTTGGCCTACAAGAATATGTCATCCCTGGCAGATTGTATCTTTCCAAATTAGATTGCTACTTGGAAACAGCCTAAAGATGCCTTGTGCCACTCTGTGAAGTTGTAAAAGTTACAGAAATTCAGAGTGAAACTTCTTTTGAGTTTGTATGACACAACGCATTTCATAGTGCAAACTTATATTTCATGATATACTGTAACATTTAAATAAAGAGATTAACGGAGAATTAAAAGTGTGTACATGTGACCCTTTGAAGTTATTTTCACTGGTGTAATTTAACATAAACAACTTGATTTGATATTAAATAGTAGTCATTTATTTTAATGCTACATAAAGCACACTTTTAGGTTATCAAAAAAACTAAATAAATGAATGATATAATCACACCATAGTTTTTTTATATATAATTGAATCCTCATGTATCCTAATCTAATCAGCAACTACAGAGGAAAGAGCTAAATCAAGTCCCAAGTTCATTTCATGCCCCTAAGAGACACAAACACACTCAAACAGAGTCAAGCTCTCCATCATTTCTCTCTCTTTCAGCAGCATTCACTGTCAGCGGGCGGAAAACAACCCGTCAGTCAATCACACAAGACCACTTAGCATATACCTCGCTCACGTTTCTGAAAAAGAGACAGCTCAAAATTCCCGGTTCTCAATTTGTCTGATCGTTTGTGCCACAACAAACCTGACTCACACACACCCAAGGGATGTGGATTGACCCTAAGGTTAATGCCCTGCTCAGTAGCCTTTGACCTTGCCAGCCTCAGCGCTCAGTGGTGAAATGGACAGAGGAATTATGGGGTCTTTCATACAAGTCTATAGAACTCTGACACTGGCCTTGTATGTGTGTCTAAATGAATGTGGGGGTGATAGCATTTGACTTTTGAGTGACATCTTTGACTGCCTATTCTTGTGATCAATTTTATGCATCAAATGATTGGCTGTATGTGCATTCAGCTGTACTTTTGCATCGTATCTGTTATGTGTCAGCATGTCTAGCCATACTGGAATCATTTACAATTACTGCAAACACCAACATAGCCATAGACCAGAATGGAGTCAAAGACTAGAATGAGACAAACCCTTTTTAAAGTGATTTTTAAATGGCAAAAAGCTGTGAGATATTCTACTCACAATTTAGCCAATTCTGTCGAGACACATCATTTACTTTATACTCAAAATGTCCCTTATATGACTCTAAACTAAACTTACTTTTTCACTAACCATCCCAGGACTGTCACTGGCATCAGCATTTATAAATAATGATTTCTGACATATAAACATTATGCCATGTGGGTAACTTTTGCAAACTAATGAACAAGTGTTTGCTACTTAACCCTAAACCTCTACGCAGTGCTGGGACTTAACCTCAGACAAAAACTCTATAGAGGGGACATAAGCAGCAGCGGGGTCAAGGCCCCAGCATTACCTCATAGAGGTGAAAGTTCAGCATTAGCTTCAGTGTGGGGGTGCATAGGTCAACAGCAGGGTTGGGACAGGGTCAAGCAATGCTGGCAGCCAGGCAAGGGCAAGCGTGAGCTTTAAGAGGAGGTGCACACAACCAACGTGGCAGGATACACACCCCTACCCCCCCAGCCCTTACCTGGGCGGGCCTGTAGCTGCTGCTGTCAGGGACGGGGTAAATGTCGGGATATGGCTGTCGATCAAAGACATGGTCCAATACCTCGAGCTGCTGTGGTGTAAAGAGCTCTCCTCGCATCTGCTTCCGCAGGAAGTCCCGCCCTGAGTGGGCGTGGCCATTCGCCAAAGGAGAATCCTGTAGAGCTGGAGAGAGAGTCAAACAGATTTCATGAAAATGCAGTTAAATATAATGTAGTATTTACAAAAGTGGAGCATTTAAGAGTAAGATCTACAAGCTTGAGTTTTAGATGTTTTAAAAATATCTATAAACCATCTTTACTGTTACAGAAACGTAAAGTTTTTGGGGAGCAAAAATTTGTTAATCTGATGGCTAACATAGCAGTCTCTTTCAAACCAAGTGTGACAAATTCACATGACCAACTTGAAAATGGGTGTATTTTGCATGTTGCTAAATCCTGACTGCACTGATTACAACTGGAATAACTCTTCGCCCCCAAAATTATGACAAGAAATTTACAATAAATTACTAAACCTTGCCAAATATTACTAAAAATCTATCTTATCAGGTCTTTAAAAAGTCTTACATGTAGTTCAATATAAATTTTAAGGCCATAAAAAGTATTTTGGTATTTGATATTAAAATTATATTTCAGAGATATAAAGACAAGAACTCTGATATAGCTTAATATGACAAACTGCTATGACAAGGCTATGATTTCATAGAATAAATATGAGGTCTGCATTTTGCAAAGTCATGTGCTGCTACTTTGTGTAAAGTGGTCACTGGGGAAACCACTGTATTTCTGTCGATCCGAAAGTGCCACCTGCTGGTAGAGATTGAATTCGCATTTTCAATAAGCTTTTCTTCGGTTTTTCTTCAAAGTAAAA
>JAUMHR010000042.1:759882-785178 GCA_032361145.1 Enteromius fasciolatus | reverse complement strand
TTTTTACATTTAAATAAGATGAGATGAAATAATGTTTGAAATCTCTAGAAAGTTAGATAAATAAATATATATATATATATATATATATATAGGCTACATATTAATCTGCATTTGTCGTTTACGTCAATTTAGCGCAAGACTGTAACAAATTTAAAAGGCCAACCGGTGACCTAATAAAAACTGTAACATCTAATTTATTGCACCAGAAGAATTGTTAAACATGGGCCCTATAGTAACTTTAGTAAAGCTACACTGTACAAGAGTTCACACATTTTTAAAACCCGCAAAGTCTTATTAATATTAATGAGCGAGATAAGTTTGCTTTTAAAGCATCCTAAAGCCTTCTTCCTCTCTTTGTGTCTTTCCTAGAAGTCTCGCAGGTTCGTGTCACAGTCTATTCTCAAGGCTTGCACCGTTTGACGTTTTTCGGTGTAATCGTTTTACCCCGCGGATTGTGTTGAGATATTGTGGCGGAGAGGAAACGTGATTCGTTCTAGCTTGTTGAGATGTGTATACATCTAATCATACGTTTCATTCACCGTGCAAATAGTTGTCATTTCACATAGATGTGCGTGTGCGAGTGGGTGGGCGCGCGCATATTTGAGTTTTGCGGTGGCTCGGTGTATGAGGTTTTATTCATCGATGAGAAAGAAGGCTGGAAGAAAAAGAAAGAATGAGCGAGAGAGGGACGGGGGGAGAGAGAGAGATCACTATTGTATTTTCAAGGTGCATAATGTGTGATTGGCAGGTCTTGGTTTTGGTAACAATGACATTTTTAATTTTCTGTTTTTCTAAAAAAAAATGTACACAATCACTTTTTTTATAAACAATTTTTTTACAATATTTACAAAAATTACAAAAATAGTTCAATTCAGTTCTAAAGTATGTCTTGTGAACTAAATATGACTGTAATGCTGTAATTGCGCGTTGGCGGTAACAAGAACAAGAAATAAAGAGAGGGAAAGAGAAAAGGGGCCCTTAACGCTGGGGGACCACCGGTGTCCACCATGTCACGAATGAGTGACCACACATCTCTCCGCTACAGTGAGCAACTTCAGCTTTCGTTTTTAACCTCACAAGTGGCGTTTTTAACAGCCCCCCTCAAGCAAAGTATTTAAAGGTTACGGAGCCTGCTTGACATATTCTCAGCTGCGGTTCAAGTTCAGTTTGTGTCCGCTGGCTGCTGGCCTTGGCCGCGATCTCTTCCCCCTCCCTTTCCCCAAGGGATAGTCAAACAGAAGGCAAAATTTCTAACAAAGCAACCCAAATCTTCAAAAAAGAAAAAAAACTACCCCAAATAATTGGCCAATACAGCAAAAACCGCACTTTTATTAAAGACACAAGTTTGTGCGCGAGCTTTGCTTCATTTTTTTAGTTCTGTTCTAATTTTGAAAGGTATAATATAATAGGTGAAAAAATACTATTCTGAGAACTTTGAAAGATATCAAACATTTAACAGCAGTTAGCCTGAAGTGAAAGTGTAGCGTGAACTCACTGTGCATCGCCGCGAACGGGTCGTGTTTGCAGTGGATTTCCATCGGTTAGTAGAATCAGGCCTTCACGTGAAGAAAAAACACACCAAAAAGCTTACAACGTCCTCCTCTTCTCGCTCTTTTAAAGGTTCGTGCGTAAGTATTCTGTCCGTTTTGCTCAGAAATGTTTCGGTTTCAGCTGTGCGGAAGTCCACAGAAACTTTGGTTGGAAAACAAACAATTGAACCTGAAGACCCTAAGGCCTGAGGTCAAGAGTAGAAGAAGAAACGCGAGTAGCTTTTGTGAATGAAAGGAGATAATTCATAAATAACGCTTTTTCTGATTCATCATTAATTAATCAACAAAAATGCAAACGCGCGGTCAGGGTACAACCCTGCAGGGTCACGCAACTGCTTCCGCGGCCCAACATCCAGAGTGAACCGCCTCCTCGGACATCAGCGAGGATTCATAAAAATTGATTTTCAAGAAAAGTCCCGGCGATGTGTGCAAATTTGAATATTAGTCTGAACAGTCTTGAGCTTCAGATAAAAACGAAGAAGTCTCGTTTCCAAGCTTTATCTTGACATCCTCGCTCCACTGACCGTGACCCGTGAACTGTGACTGAGGTTCGCCCTGTCAGAGCGCGTCTCTACCAGGGATCTGTAAAATCCTGGCTAGGTTTCTGACAAACCAAAACATTTACCTCATGTTCAACGTATCTTCACGTAAACGCGATTTCCTTGCATCTTGATCTTCTAATCGCCCAAAGCACGCCCCAGACTCTCTTTTAAAGAAAAAAATGCAGATAACTCCGACAGTACGAAGATCCCCAAACAATAGACATTCGACCGTGGACATATGATATTAAAAAGTACATGGTATGAACCCCGAAACAAAATGTTTGCCAAAGTTAAATAGAAAATGAAAAACAGCCATTGCGCGAAGAATTTGAACTTGGAAAAAAATGTCCAAGAAATGTCCTGGAGAAGAAAACGGGCTTTATCAAGTTTGAAACCACTCAGTGCGTGCGTAAAAATCCACAGAAAGTCTCAGACGGCTGATACGGTAGTGTTATTTGTCAGTCTCGTCGCATCGGATGTTCATCCAGTGTGAGCGCTCCGCCGGTGAGAAGCAGTGGTCGAGCCTCCGTCCTTACCGCGCAAACACTGCACGAGCTCACGGCGCGTTTCAGAACCTGCTCTCGTGTGGACAGCGCCAAAGCTACCGCGCTCTGAATCTACTACCGAGCGCGAGCGCGACTGTCAATCAAGATAAGCCTACCTATAGGGGCTCTGCACCTCTGCCGTCACAATCGCCCTGAGTCGCGCTCAGATAAAGATGACACCGATTGGCTAACACTCAGCCAATATGAAAGTGACGTGCTGTCCCAATTGTGCGCTGACAAATAGGGAGTCTTGAATCGAAGTTGGTTCAGTGGTGTAGCTGATCCCATGTCTAATTTCAATTAAGAAAGGGGATAAAATTGACATTTTCAAATATCCGTTTGCACTCTTTTCATCCATCCAATTAATAAACAGTTAATAATTAGGTATTGCGTCAGAACGCTGTCAATTATATGAATAAGCCAATATAATGCATTCCAATTCATTTTAAAACATTGCTTATGGCATTCGACACGCTGTAGTATTTCGTTGAATCTACACATGCATAGAAAACAAAGAAAATGCATCTAAAATAAATTAATTTCTCAAAAATTATTGTATTTGCAAATTATTAGAAATTAAATATCATAGCCTACTTGCACGTGCAAGAAGACTTCAAAACACAAACGGTCTTTTTGGTAAATTATCTCAACCAATTGAATTATTATGCATTTATTTTTGCCCAATTAATTCGTTATTTATGCGCCTTCGAAAAAAAGATTCTTCCTATCTACAATGTTTGACGGACACGAGCGCTGTTCCACGGAGACGTCTGCTCTATTTTTTAGCTTTCCAACAGATTATTAAGGACTTGTTTAGTCGTGTTTGGTTTAGCTGACTTGGCAACTGTAAAGTTGTTGTTTTTTTAATAATGGTGATTAGCTATAATTGTTCTGGTGGCTAGCATCATAATGATCAGTGTAATACCAAAAAAAACAAGCATTTTTAAAAAACGTAATATTAGGGTAATCGACGTTAATGTGGTATATAATTGTTATTATTTATTTATTTATTTATTTTACTTTTCTAGTCAAGAACACGCACACATACTTAAATTACAATTAAATTCGCCTGCTGAAGTAATTCACTTGAAGTATTTTATTTGATCTTTTTACACATGTAGTTGCTTTTTCGATTTATTAACGGTGTATAGGGTACATGTATTCATTTATTTCTATATATAGAGACTACGTACACTGCTAAACAAAACTTTTGTATCAAAACATAAAACGAAAAGGAAAATGTTGCATAACGTCTTTTAATTATGCGGAGATGTTCTTTTTTTCTTCGTCTTCTTCATTTGACCTGAGTACAATGCAATGCAAACTAAATCTGATTTTTTTGTGTTTCGTTTAAGAATATTTTGGAGAAAGTTTTTTTGCATCTTCTGTGGCCAATCACAGTGTTATATAGCCTACACTGAGAGAATAGATACACAGCTATCATGCACGCATTTGTCTGTGTGGTCAGAATAAGGTAACCTTTAAGTCGCTGGAATCCTGTGGCTCACGCTAAAAATGCATGTGCGTAAACACATATTCATCTTGTTCTGTGAGTCTTGAAAAGATTCCTCCGCGGCGCGCCTTATAAATGCCACTAGGGGGCGAACCTTGTGGTCTCCTGTGAAGAAGCTGGATCACTACAGCGTACCAGACACACACACACACACACGTCTCGCGCTCACTTATACACGTGTGAAATCACAGAATCTGTTGATACTATATATATACAATATCCCTATTGATTTATTTTTGCAGCCTATTCCGTTTTAAATTTATTAATACCTGTTTAAGGGCATCATAAGTTATTTCACGTTCATTAACAATTAAGTTGAACACTTTCATGTTCTTTCAGTGTTATGAAGGCCGCGTAGGCTTTCAGTTAACATTTCTCAATCATTTATTTGTTAGTTGTTTTGTTTTGTTCCTTATTATGAGAGACAAACGCGGACCACAGACAAACAATAATTGTTTTAGAAAGTTAGGCTGATTAAACATATAACATTTATTGAGTAAATTATCTTAATTATTTTAGTTTATCTAGTCTGCCCCCTTTTCCCCAAAAATTCCTAGCTGTGGCCCACGTGATACTCTCATATTCTGTCTCATTGGGGAAATTCTTGCTTATAAGTTTGCCCAAAATTATTATTTTTTGCATATATTTAGCAAATTAAATATTTTAAAAAGGGAAACTAAAACAATTAGAATCACGTATACAAATTTCATTTGCTTCTGGTTTGTATTTTCGAATAAAAATTAATAATTCAAAACAGTTGTTCAATCAATAGCGTACTCTACATTTTTGAACGCTTTAAGAAAATGAATAAGTCAATAATAAGCAGTCGGACTCAGATCACTTAGCTACGTATGTAATCTTATGAGAATAAACATAATAAATAGTAAACCAAAAATGACCTATAGCATTTCTTTCATAAATAAAACATTTCAGAGTATCACAGTCAAAGCCACACAGAGTTCAAGTCCACTCCAGTTGGCCATATGTTCAATGACTCACATCACTGACACAAACTCGTATATTGAAGATTGTGTTTTAGTGAAATCGAAAGTCCTACATGTCCCACGTGCAATCATTCGAAAAAAAGCTGGGTCTAATGGACTGCAAGACTATCAGATGGTTAAGCTTAGGCGCAGTGGCCTATAACTATGAATGCTTTTTTGACACAAAAAGGCCACATTGAGTAACAGTAGGCCAATAAAATATAATATAGCACCAGACAAATAAAAACACGAGAACCAAATACAGGATATAGTATAATGTTGCATGATAATACAGTCTTCAAGGAAAGCTTGTCGTATCGTTTTGAACCAGGTGAGATGAACCACCTAAACTGGTTTAAATTGATACAGGTCCAGCTGTAGTTGGCAGAGCAACTAAAGAACACGTCTAATCTTTCATTAGCCCATGTTATGAAGAAAATCAATGCATGTCCCCACAGCATATACTGAAACAATACGATTTCTAAATGACAACAGTCAATTTTGACTGCTGTGCGATTTGTGCATCTCCCGTTTAGCAAGCACCGACAGAATTTACGCATAAATCTCGATTGCACGCGCCATTTCATTGGGAGTTCTGAATGTGACGCGTGAACGACGAACGTTTATGAAAACACATAACTATTTGCTATATAATCCATGGACTGAACAGTCATAATTCATGCTTTTGGGTTCTGAATGAAAACATCTGCAGTATAGATACTCACACTCGGGCTTTTCCATTGGAGCATGCATCTTTCAATCTGAATTTCCCTTTTCTTTTTTTTCCTGGCGGGAAATATAATTGGTTTCACGTATAGTTCTGTTTTGAAATTTCGTGTAACGGTTTTGAATTTTGATTATGTCCCTTTGGAGCGTGATATAGTCCCGGCAAATAGGCCTAAACCCAGCACACTTCGAGCTCAAAAGCACGTAGCTGTCAAAACCCCAGAGTCAGCGAAGGTGTGGCCAAAATGTACGCTTATAGAAATTTTAGGCCGATGTTGTTCAATTCTTGATGTTAAAAGTGTCACAAGATGAACCACCAGAATTTATACCAATATTAGGGTCAACCCAAAAACCAAGCAGTTTTATAAAAGACACATTAGCCCATGTAGTAAGGGCACAAATGCTGTAGGCCTATATGTTAGTTTAGTTTCGAAAAGAGACAGTTTTATTAGTAGACATCTTTGAAGGAACAATAGTAGTTCAAATGAAATGGAGAAACAAGGCCCTACCCGACCGTCCGACGCGCAGCGATGGACCCTTTTGGTCCAAGTCCATGCCGTGGCTAGAGGTTGGACAGAGGGATGAGCGGGGAGGGGGGGTGAGAACACAAAAAGTTCCCTCTCCTATATCCTCTGTTGCTGTTCTCCTTGCTCTTTTTTGTAACAGTGGTTTTGACGAATGGTAGTTTGAAATAATGTGACTCTTCCGCTCCCTGTTGCGCCGTTGCAATTGTTCACTGGAGTGAGACTAAACGTTTTAGGTGGAAAAGAGACTCTGAAGGAAGCGTGAAACGATTATGTGGCAAAGTCAAGAAAGAGCCGCGCGCTCATGCCCTCTTTCTTCCTCTTTCTCTCTTTTTTCTTTCTTCCTCCCTCTCTCTCTCTCACACACACACACACACAAACACACACGAAACTGCTCCCCTCTTCAGATATGGGCAGTGAGTCTGATGTAAACGCGTATATCCATCTGCTAATTTGTTGGTAACACTTTTCAGACATAACTTGTCTCTAATAATAATCTCTGTCTCTCTCTCATGCTGACAAGTTTAAGTGCGTCAAGGGATTTTGGGTTCATGAGATAAGTGAAATGCAGAACACGGTATTTAGTTTAAAAAATTAGGCCTGTGGTAACACTTTATTTTAAGGTGTGCTTTACGCGTTAAATGCAACAATTATTATGATTAACAATAGATTATGCATAATTACATGCAAGTAAGCCAAATCCTAACCCTTACCATATAGTAAGTACATGCAGCTAATTAATATACCCAGTACCTAAATGTATAATTACACTGTAACAAGGACACTTCAACCAAAAGTGCAACCAAAATCATTTAAAGCACGTGCAAGAAACGTAATTTATAGGTTTATTAAAGTCAAATGACACCACAATATTAGATTATTAAAATATTTTATTTAAAAACAGTCCAGTATTAATTTAGATGTATAGTTATTTATTTAGTATGTATAGTTTATATTTTTATTTTATATTTGCATTATTTTTCATGTTTATTTTCTCTTCTTAGTCTTTTATTTTAAGGTCTGAGCAGTTGTCTAAGCATTTCACTGCATGTCGTACTGTGTATGACCGTTTATGTGACAAATAAAATTTGAATTTAGTTTATTATAAATGCATATGCATTAATATTTAGCCATATCAAACAATAATGCAGGTCTATTAATATTCATACTATCATACGAGAAAAAGTGTCACCAAAAAATAAATAAATAAATATGGTGAGGCATTTTGGTTGCACTGCGTCTAACAAGACTTCTGCAGAATAATTTAGCCTATTTTTTTCGTAACACCAACAATGCACGTGAATGCACGCGCTGGATGACGACAGGCGATGATTTGAGGTCTCGAGGTTCATGGGCGACACAGACACAATTGAGCGTTGAACAATGCGATAGACGCGCCGTTCGGCACTCTCTGACCTCTACTCAGAAAACAACAAATGTAGCTCATTTAATCGCGCCTCATAAAGCCATGTTCCATTGATAGAGGGCTGAAGGCAGAATAATGAATGAAGCTTTAGACCTTATTAATTTAATACGGAGTGGCCCGTGGCTTGTTTCAGATAATTTTGGCCCAGAGGTCAATTATTTAATTACAATACTTTTCGCGCATGACGGGAAGTCAGTACTCATTTGCGATAAATAAATAAATAAAATGATTTGAAAGCGGGGCTGCATTTTGAGGTGAGTTTTAGGCTTCTAAAGCTCTGACGGGAGATGAGCGCCAGTGTTGCTGTGCAGGTGGCTGTTGTCACGGTGACCTGAGGCGATGTAACCGCATCGCTACACACGACTCTCCGCTCCAAGATCAAAGGCCAAACTTGTCCTACATAAACTTACATCGACGTCCACTCTTTCTTCCTCTTTCTCCCTTCTTGTCACATCTTTTAACACTTGGGACCACAGGGCTTCTGTTTGCATCCATCCATGGAATTAATAATAGACTTTAAAATAAAAAAAAATATTTTCCACGATGAATTTTAGGGCATCAGGTGCGACAAAATAGTTCTTTTTTAGAATTTTATTCTAATGGATTTGTTAGTTGAGTGAAGATGAGCCGTTCTCTTATTTTACAAAAATGAAATATAGTTATTTATAGCCTATGTGAACATATATTTTTAGGTTAGGCTACATGTGGACCTGCTTAATGCATAATTACAGCATTATTGTTATTAAACAGCATAGCCTACTTATTACTATTAATAATGTCATAATAATAATATTGCTGCTACTAAAGTTTTTGTTACACTATATAAACTATATTAACAGAATAAAGGAGACATGTCAGATCTTATGTTTTTGGCAGTGTCAAGGTTTCGCCATATAGTTTATTATGTACTGTAATAAAATGTATTTTATTATTATTACTACTTGTATTTTTACTTTGATTACTTTAGTTTTTTTATTCTTTTTTTTGGCAGAAACAATGTTATAATGTATAGTAGTGAATTGCTCTATTACCATAAAAAGTTAAAATGCGTTTAAGTATATTTGTACTTAATAGGCTACATTGAATTAAATAATGTAAGTAATAATTTATTTATAGAAAACTCAAAAGGGTTGTTAGGTTTTTATAGCCTACATCACGATATTTCGTTTGGCAACATTGCTTCACACATGCAGTCTTAACGTGATAGGATTACAAAATGCCCTGTTTCCGTCTCCTCCTTAATTGAATTAATAAAGTAATTAAAGCGCGGAGAGTTTTTGGTAAGGAGGAATTTTGGCTGTTGCCCTGCTGCAAGCGGAAATAATCGCTTTTGACCGAGACGCTAGAGTCAAAGCGGACAATTAAAACAAAAAGTAAACAAATCCACAGAGAAAATCAACAACATTAATGACGCCTCTGTTTTTTATTCAGCTCATGTGTATTGTGAATGACGCTATGAATGGAAATCCAGTAAACGAATGTGTTTTATTTACACTCAAGTTCACATAAAAGAAATCTTCATGATCCAAGAATTTCTGTCTCTCATCTGATCCTGATCTGATTCTTGTCCCTTATCCCTTACAAAAATACCAACCACTGTTTACTCAAAATACAGAACTACTGAAACAAAAGCCAACAATGCCGTCAAACAAACAAATAGGCTACAGGACTATTTCGAAAGAGATCTCCTTTCATGGCTCCAACAGTATTTCTGCTTATTTTAGGAAGCAACTTTCTGTATTGATTAATTTACACTTCTTAGTAACAATGGACCGGGCATAGCAGAATTTGCTTGGTTATAACTACCTCACTTTTTGTTTAGTTTATTTTATTATTTTTTTTAGACTAACCATTTCTTTTCATCTGCACTTATTGTTGCAATTCAAAATGTTTTATATATATATATATACATATATATATATAAATATATATTTAAAGAGACACCTTATAGCCAGTGCTCTGCCAGAGGACAGAGGATGATGGGTTATCCTTTTCTCTTTTTTTTCTCTCCATGTTTTGTTTTTAAATAAAAGAGTAGCCTATTATGTGTTAACTTTTGCAGAGGGAAAAAATATGTCAATATTTTGTCTTTAGTTTTTCTTCAGCAATATGACAAGTTTGGTGTTAAGCCACAATTTGTATGAGTAATTATCTAATTGAGTGATTTATTATAATGATGTATTTTAAGAACTGACCTGATAACAAGTGTGGAAAATGTATAAAGAAGGAACAAACCGCAAGCCTCAGCAGGAAATAGTGCCAGTTCTAAACCTGTCAACACTTGGCACAACACCAGACCACACAAAGAGGACATGGGTTTCTTCACTGAATGTTTTGTTCCAGATCGTGTGACGTGTAGCGACATGCTGGGGTCAAACTGTGCCTTGATATTCTAAGTGGACCCTCAAAAGGGAGCACAATCAAACAGGCAAATGACATAATAAATTGTCAGAACCAAAGGCTCTGGATATTAAATCTGCATAAAGACTAGAGAGAGAGAGAAAGAGAAAGGGCAGGTCAACATATTTCTTTTAATTTGTAATACTAACCCATTATTTAGTATAACATCATTTATTTCTGTACTCTTGTGCTGTTATTGTATTCAACAGAAAATATACAGATATCTATCGTTTGTTTCTCATACAGTAATAAAGCTATTATGTTTGTATATAGCACCCAAATAGACTTATAACTTTCAAAGCCATGATAATTGTATGCTCAAATATTGATCACAGCACAGTATGGGTCAATGTTACAGTTGAATAACACACTGAAGGTGCAGGCTGCGGAGACATCGGCATTATAAATGCAGGGGTTGGTGAAGGTGGCCATTTGGCTTCATTTCCTAAATGAAAATCTTTCTCATGCAGAACAGCCATGTGGAATCAGATATTGGAATGGGAAAGCCTGCATCCTCGCTGGTGACTCCATCTTCAACACCCGACTGGTTTGAATTCGTGCAGATTAACCGACGAACAAACGCTGCCCTTTTTCCTTTTAAGACAATAATAGTAATAACGATCAACAAATACGTGCAATATGGCAATTTCTGTTGAGCAGCCAGGCATTCCCTTCTCTAGCTGCAATCACTATTCCTACTGCTTTCTCCTAAAATATGGTATAGGTGGTGGGCTTTTGGCTTCATTTAGGAAATGTAACCTTTTGAAAGAAAACAATCCACTGCTTTGATGGCCTTTTCTGACACTGACACGCATGGAGACGTCTTCAGAATCAGATGGCATTCACACCATGATTCCCACATCAGTCGCATGCTCCATTCATGTCATAAGCGCAGGAGATGATAAAGGTAGGCTGTGATTTCACAAAAATAGAAAGAAAGAAAGACAGAAAGAAAGACAGAAAGAAAGACAGAAAGAAAGAAGACAAAAATACGAATTATATTTAGATATGTTTCTGACAGATATGCTGCCTGTTAAGATATGTAAATGTGGACCTCAGAAGAGGCCAAACATAGCAACCGATAACATTTTGCATGTTATTTCTGTACAGATAGCAAATTCACAAGGCCAAGGCCAACATATTGAAATACCAGCTTATGTCTTGAATAACTAGAAATTAGTTTATGTATATAGCCTATAGGCTATATAACAAATTATACATGTTGACAATAACATTACTTCATAAACTGCTAAAAAGTGTGTTTAAATAAATAAACCTAACCCAATCCAATGTAATATTTGTGCAACAGCTGGCATAAACTTCAAAAACAGTATTGGTGATTACCAAAATAATGTTTTCATGTTTCTGTAATGGTTAATCCAGCAGTATGTATAAGCTCTTTAGTCACAGTGTTTGTAATGTTAAAATATAATACCCATGAGTTTTCAAATGGACTGTTTTACAAGAAAGCAGAAGACTTTACTGTTATTTTTATTCAGATAACCAATTACAGTCAATAAACTGTATGCGCTTAGCAAATTGGTTGACCACCTGACAAAATAAAAAGAGGAATACAAATATTTTAGGAATCTGCCAAAAACTTGTTTAAAATTAAATATTCATGTAAAACGACAAACTAAAACAACAAAATAGTCTTTATTTACACATAAAAACATAAAACAATATTTTAGATTACCTCCTTTGGCCTTGAACAGCTTGCATTCTTGCTGGTATTGCTTTTATGTAGGCCTACTTTTCCATATAGTTATTATTTACTGTAACTAGGCAAAAAGAAAACAAACAAACTGTCAAGTGCTTTACTATTTTCTTCATGTAGGCGCTATATATATAGGATATTCCTTGAAAGAGATATATATTCATTGCAAAATGGTAAGAAAATTAATCCAAAAAACCCAAGACACAACCTAGCCTTATAAATTGGCTGCAAAAAATATTATATCCATTCAGTATTTATATATTTATTTTTGCAGCCAATGTGGGAATGCTACTTTAACATATTGTGCACGTTTTTTCGTTTGTTTGTTTTGACCATTGTTTACCAATGTTTTAATATTGATCATTATTTAAATAACATTACATTACTGATATTTTTATTGTTATTATTATTTATTATTATTAGGACTGAAGCTATAATTTCAAGTTTAGTGCCTGGCTCCTCTATGTTTCTAATTTACACAAACAGAAAATTCAAGAAGTAAACAGTACAATTCCTCTCTCATTCGCACTATGAACAAGCATGGCAATAGCTAGAACAATCAACAATCCCCAGACTCAAGAGTCACTAACCTTCCGTGCGTATGCTAAATGTAGCAGTTTTTCCCAGGGAAGAACACTAGTTGGCCAACCATTTTAGTTTTCCCGTGGAGTCCGGAAGCGGGTGACCCCGAGTTGCAAATCGGAACTTAAAAACAGGTCAGATTTTTATTCAGTTTCGTACCGAACCCGATAAAACGCGTCATACGATGTAGCTGAGGTTGCAAATGTTTTAAACCTCTGTCGTGTAGGTTTATTAGTAATACGTCTTCAGCCGGCGTACATGTGTACGTGAACACACGTGGGTCATAGAGCAGCACTTGATAGCACTGAGGCTAACGCATGTTCATCGGAAATATGTTATCTAACGTTGGTCTTCATTGATTTAAGGCTGTAACAGTACAAGGGGGTTATTTAGTCATATGTGTTATATAGATATTTATTATTTGAATACTCTATGTTTCTTGTTTATACTAGATTCTTTTGGTTTTTAGCTAGCCAACTGGCATTGTGTCCATAGCTTATGTCCTGTGGTGTTGTTTATGTGTTGTGTTCATGATCTTTGGAGGTTTTTATGGATTTGACCAGAAAAATCCTTCTGTGACTTAATGTGCTGCTGTCAAACAGTTTTTGAAAACACACTTTGTGTGCTTATGTACAGTTGAGACATAAAGATAGATATGTTGATCTGGCCTTAGTGCCATCCTTCAGAATGCAAACTGACAGTTTGAACAGAACTAAACAGCAGCTGTTTTATGTCCATGTCCAGTGATGGGGGTAACGCATTACAAGTAACACGAGTTACGTAATAATATTACTTTTTCCAAGTAACTAGTTAAGTAGCGCATTACTTTTTAATTTTAGAGCAATATAAACATAATACAATATTTTCAAAAAAGTAACGCCAGTTACTTTGTTTTCTTATTTATTGACTGACAAGACTCCTGACCTTATGTTGGGATAAATCAGAAATACAGAGGGATTGTGTGTTGAATGTTGAAGGAGTCCGAATGGACATTAAATTAATATTGTTTCTTCTGAGAAAAGCTTTCTACATCACTTAAGGCTGTGTTGTTCCACAATATATAACATAAGGTACTTTAATGATAAATTAAATATTTCACTGTGTACTGCAAAATATGCAGTTTAACAAAATGAACATAATACAATAACAAAATAACATCAAAATAATTAAACGAAAGTTGCTTATACATTTTTGTGAAGTTGTCATGGAGTAACATTAACTAACAATGAGAAATAAATGTTTATATAGTAAATATATTTATATATGGTGTAAATTGTATCAATATAAATATGTACATGTAGATACACTACCGTTCAAAAATTTGGGGTCAGTAAGATATTTAATGCTTTTTAAAGGTGTTTCTTCTGCTCATCAAGGCTGCATTTATCAGATTAAATATCCAGAAAAAACTGTAATATTGTGAAATGTTATTTCAATTTAAAATAACTGTTTTCTGTGTGAATATATTTTAAAATGTAATTTATTCCTGTGATACAATGCATCATTACTCCAGTCTTCAGTGTCACTTTCAGAAATCATTCTAATCTGCTGATTTGTTACTAGAATTGTCAATGTTGGAAACAGCCGAATATATTTTTATATATTTTTATATATTTTTTTTTCCTCAGGATGCGTTGCTGAATAACAAGTAAAAAAAACAACATAATATTTTCCAATCCAACTTTATTTGTTAAGCACTTTTAGTAAACACAAAGGACCAAAGTGCTGTACAAGCTATAAAGCATAAACTAAAACATATTGAAATAAACAAACACCATCATAATTCAGTCACATCAACGTGACGTAAAAATCAGCGTCTCACAGAGTGTTGAAGACCAAGGAAAAAAGCTGGCTTTTTACAAGAGATTTAAAACCAGATACAGAAGAAGCCTGTCTGATACAAAGGTAACCCATTCAAAATTTTCGGGTCTGCAACATAATTTTTTACCAAATATAAAACATTTCTAAAAAACTTTTATTCATTTAATAGATCCTTGGTTAATAAAAGTATTCATTTCTTTCAAAGAAAGAATAATGATCCCAAACTTCTGAACAGTGGTGAAACAGTAAACTACTGTAACAGTAGTTTTGAACATTATTATCCATTTTAAATAAATGCGTCTCTTTTTAATATTTTAATGATCAAAGAATCCTATAAAAAACTATTAAGCAGTTCAACTGTTTCCAACACTGATAATAAAACATCAGCATATTAGAATGATTTCTGAAAGGATCATGTGACACTGAAGGTTGGAGTAATGATGTATTGTATCACAGGAATAAATTACATTTTAAAATATATTAACACAGAAAACAGTTATTTTAAATTGAAATAATATTTCACAATATTACAGTTTTTAATGGATTTTTAATCTAATAAATGCAGCCTTGATGAGCAGAAGAAACATCTTTAAAAACCATTAAATATCTTACTGTTCTAAAACTTTTTTACAGTAGTGTATATGTAAACAATTTAAAAATATATTTGCTGTATGTGTATGTTTTTATATATACATAATAAATACACAGTGCACATTAACAAATGAAATAAAGTGTGCCCTGATTTTTGTTTTGTGTAATAAAAAAATTATGCATTTCTGTTGGCACATAGTCTCATCTAGATTTGACTTGTCTTATCTCATCTAGTTTTGTCTTGCTCTGTCTAGTATTGTTTCATCCAATCTGATCTATTTTTGCCTTGTTTTGTTTCGTCTCATGTCTTCTAGTTTTGTCTTATTTTGTCTTACCTCATCTAGTTTTGTCTTACTTTGTCTAGTATTGACTCATCCAATCGTATATATTTTTGCCTTGTTTTGCTACGTCTCATCTCATCTAATTTTGCCTTATCGCATATTTCTAACACATAAATAAATGATTACATTTCTTAATTAACTAAAATAAAACAGTATTTAAAAAAAAAAGTCTACAGGAAAAAATATCTTTATGGCCTCTGAATGATGATTTATGATGATGAATGATAAAAATGAATGAAGTTTATGGGCTGGGCTGCTGTCTGTTTTAGGGCTCTCCTTGAGATGTTCTCAGGGCTTCAGGAGCGTGACGACTACGAGGATGAGTTGTACCAGGATGATCCAGACTCGAGTTTGTCCGACACTAACAGTGAGCTGGAGTTCCAGCTTTATTCCCAGCTGCACTATAGCGCTGAGACCCAGGAGGACCGTAAGGACTCGAGAGAGGACCAGTCATCAGTACCACAGACTCAAACACAGCAGAAACTCTTGCCTCCTGCTCCACCTGTAGATGTTATTGTGATTGACTCTGGCACAGATGATATCACAGTGTCAGACAACACTGAGGAAGATGACAGTGTCTGTGCTAAAAAGGGTCAATCATCAAAACACTGGAACAGGAAGTTGCAGACTCATAGCCTGCTCTCACCCTCTCTACCACAAGCAAGAACGAGCTCCCCAGACGATGTTGTTGTGTTGGATTCTGATTCAGATGACAGCTCTTCTGAATCGGTACCTCCTTTTGTGGAGGATATGGATTCAGACTCCGATGGGACGGAGAACTGGATGATCCTGGGCCAGGACAAACAGGATGGAGACCAGAGCATCCAGCTCAACCTCTCCCTATCCGGTAAGGATTTAAGTATTTATGAGCATATTTTATGTTTTTATAAAAGTGTACTCGCTTTTTTTATTTTTATTATTAGATTTTTTTAAATTAAGGCTGTACATTTGGATTAAAATGCTTATAAGGGTCCAGATTCAGCAAGAAGTACTGTCAGTACTGAGTTCATTATCCTTTTTAGATGTAATTTCTCTAATCTAATTTTATATCTGACACTGTGACTGTATACAGGGTGGGCCATTTATATGGATACACCTTAATAAAATGGGAATGGTTGGTGATATTAACTTCCTGTTTGTGGCACATTAGTATATACCAGATGAAGTGAGGGGGGAAACTTTTCAAGATGGGTGGTGACTATGGTGGCCATTTTATTAAGGTGTATCCATATAAATGGCCCACGCTGTGTATTCAAATTGCATTTCTATTGTATAAACTAAATAGTTCTGTCATCATTTACACATCCTCATGTCGTTCCATAAATATATGACTTTCTGTATGTATTTCTTTTGTGAAATATTTTGAGAGAGGGCTTTTGGTCTTTGCTTGAGTATAACATTCTTCAAAATGTCGTCTTTGGTATTCCTCACAAGAAAGAGTGTCATACAGTCAAACAACATGAGGGTGAGTAATAGATTTAGATTTTTTTTGGCATCTCCGTTTATGGCATCTTCTTTTACGATACCCTAATTAAAAAATAAATAGTTCACACAAAAAAAATCGGTGATTCTGTAGGATGAAGCGCTATGTAACACTAAGGTATTTTGTGGAATGTTTGTGCTTCTCTTTTTCATACAAGAGATCTTTTAATATCAAGATTCAAAATTAGCATAAAATTAGCCCTTGTGACTTGTACGCAGTATACCATGCCTTTTAACTTCTCAACCTAGGTTTGAAAATTAAAGTACGTCGAAAAGGTCATTGCACAATACGTCCAAGATGTTTGTAACCGTTTTTTCCATATTCGTCATCTTTTCCTATCAAAATGCTTGCTATGGATGCGAAAACGAATAACTTAATCGAACCTAATCCAAAAAATTTTTATGATGGAGACAGTGTGTAAATGTTATTGACACAACGTAATATCGCATTGACTTTAAGGGACTAATTCTCACTATTATATATCATACTCGCTTATTAGCATAACATATTGGCTGTTTATTATTACTTATAAAGCACATATTCTGGATGACCATATTCTACATCCTAATTCTACCCAATACCTAAACTGAACAAATGCAACACTAACTATTTATAAAATAAAATAAAGTGTGACCGAATATGAGTGCAAATGACATTTGAGAGCACAAATTTTAATTTTATAAATTGCTTATTTGCTTGTTTTATTCTTGATTTATTTATTTCTATTTAAATGTTTTTCCTAGGCAGTGCTGAATCATGTTGTGCACAAAAGCCTGATTTTGTTTAAGAAAACAAACATGTGTGCGTGTGTTTATTTTAAGGTGTTAGCTTGTTAGTCAGTATTTGTATCGGGTTGCCTAAAGGGATTGCAGGCCAGAGCACCTGTGGTCTCCATTCATGTTAATGTAAGCACAAATTTGTGTTTATCCTCAATGCACTTGGCTGTATGTGCATCCTAATCACTGAATCCGATGTCTCATCCTCATGTATCTGTTGTAAAGTTACTCTGCCGATTGATACGACTAGGTGTGTGCGTGAGCACATGCATCCGACTTCACGTGAGTAAAGTTAATTTGCATGCCTGTGAGAACATGCAGGAAAAGCAATGAGGGAATATTTCTGTGTATGTAGAGGGAAAAACAAACAAAACATAACAAACCTCCTGTCAGAGAGCGTGAGCGAGGGAGAGAGACTTTAATCATAAATGAATAAAAATGTCTTTGCAAATCTCTCCAGATCTACACATTAGGTTAACCTGCAAAGCTCAGCAAAGCAGCAAACCTCTCTCTCTCTCTCTCTTTTTCTCTCTGTTTGTTACTTTCTATCCTTCCTCTCTTTCTTTTTTTCCTCAATCCTCCCTGAAAGTGTTGTCCTCATTTCCATTTGGAGACTCCTTCCTGTTCCTATTATTCATTTTCTACTCTTTCTCCTCTCTTTCTTTTTATCTAGTTCTCCCCTTCAAGTACAGAGCATTTCATTGTGTCTTTTCTCCTTCTTTCGCTCCATCCATCCATCCTTCTCTTCTCTCTCTTGCTTATTTGAAAGGTGACTGTGGAGGAGTCTGTGGGCTGGTATTTCTGCTCTGTCGGTCATGCCTCTCACACTCATGTGCAGAGGGGGCCTTCTCCTGCCCTGGCCTGCTTTTGTTACCCAGAGAGAGATTCAGTGGAGGATGAGAGAGAGAGAGAGAGAGAGAGAGGGGAGGGGTACAGAGGGATAAACAGGGGGTGGAGGGAGGAAAGGGGCAGCTCTCTTTCTCTCTTTTTCTCCTCTGTGTCTCTGATCTCTGGGGCTTGACCCCGCACTCCAGAACATGTGGGTCACACAAGGGAGGGGAGCTGGGAGGAAGTGGCTGAGAGGTTGCCGTCTGCCTGTGCAGTTACACGTCTTAAAGCCAGAGGTTTCCTTTGCCGGGTTAACTGTGGTAGGGCTTGACAAAAGATGCTCTAGTGAGGTGGAAGTGTAGGTGAGGTATTTTTTTTTTTTAGCAAAAAGTGAGTTGAATGGACTTTTTGTTTTTTTAAAAAAAGCTGTTGTCAGAGTGGGACTTTCTTGATAATTTTGTCCTAGGGCCCAAAAATTCAAATTATGTTCTTAATCATAATACATTTTATCATGGTATATTTATCACACACACTTTTGGGGCCTATGATATTTGATAGGAAATTATTTTTGTGACGGCAAAGCTGATTTTCATCAGATGTTATTTCAGTTTTTAGTGTCACATGATTTTTCAGAAATCATTCCAATATGCTGATCTGGTGCTCAAGAGAACATTATTAACTTAACATTATGGCATCATAAATGTTTTTACTCTCACTTTCCATCAATTTCATGTATCTCTGCTGAGTTAAAAATTAATTTATAAAAAAAAAAAATCCAGCTGATCCCAAATATTTTGGGATCACATTCTGTAATGTAACACCTCGTAGAATATTGCTTAAATATCAGCCATGCTCCTGTAGCTCTTGTGTCATTTTCAAAATCACATTTTAAATAGTTAATAATTAAATATTATATAATTTTGAAATATCAGAATTCAAATATATGGAAAAAAAAACTAAAACCCAGTAATGTATGCATAAGGGAAATTAACACATTTTCATTAATTAACATTTCCTGTCCTGTCATGCTATATAGGGGATGAGGGAATTTGTTTAGTTTGTGAGAAACGGGTAAAAAGCTTTGATTAATTTCATTTGAGCACACAGACTCACACTCTCACTCAAATCCAATTCTCTTCTCAAGTATGTGATGTGTCAGCCGGACAATATACAGTCATATTGTAACACACACACACTAAAATCCAATTCTCTTTGGTTGTTAGTGCTGATGTTACTAACAGATAACACATACTGCACGACGGAGGGTGATTTAAAGAATGGTAGACATTCAAAGAACACACAAACCCAGGGACTGATAATGTGTTTATATCAATTGAAGTGAGATAGTAGTGTTTCAGATCATCCATCTATAAGACAGACAGGTAGGTGGAAAAGTGTAACAATGGCACAAAGAGACAAAAACATCCCAAAAATCCCTCCCAAATATCCGATTTGTCCTTACAGTCCAGCACACACAGGTTATGTCTCTGAATCTATCTGACTTTAGGATGCAGGGATGGAAGGGGGCCCTTGGACCCCACTCAAACGGAACAGACAAGAAAAAATGAGAGCCTCAAAAAAAAAAAAAAAGAAAGGAGGGGAAAAAACTCTGCAAAGGGGGGCTCTAAACTTGAATTAGAGTTGTCGAGCCTTCCTCAGTGGTCACACTTTCTTTTTTCTTCCCCCTTTGTGCCTTTTTAATTTCCCTTTCCCCCTTTTTATCTTTTTTCCACAGTTTTTTTCCCCTCCTCTTTTCCGTTCTGTCTGGTTTTTCACCCCGTGAGCACCAAACTTTGTCATTAGGCTGGACTAAAGCAATGGCAGCAGATGGGCATTAGTTTAAGCTGAATGCATGGGTGTTTGAAAGAGAAGTGTCTTTAAGTGTGTTTGATATACTGCAGGGCGTAAGGTAAGATGTTAGCTATCCATCTCCCTCTTTTCTTTGTCTTAAGGCTTTTGAAATAGCATTACTGCATATTTGTAGTTGTGAATCGTTCTGTTTTAGCTTTCTTTCTCTGTCTGTTGTGACTTGACTGCCATTTTCACAGTAGTGAACGTGGCCTTGTCACTCACTGTATCCTATTGGTTGTAGTTTTCTCTTGCCGTCATTGCCTCGTTCTCTCTCCGTCTCCCTCTTTTCCTTGTATTTCCCTCTCACTCTGTTTAATGTGGCCACACCCAGACCTCCACCAATAACTGACAGCTGTCAATCACCTTTACTTTCCTTTCTCTTGCACTTTGACTACTGTTATAGTCTACATGGAAATGTTCATATGGAGAAGCAATGGTTATATAAAAAGCGTTCATCTTAATATACAATGCTACATTTTTGGCAGCCATTTGGCAACAAAGGCTGTTTATTTGATCAGAAATACAGTGTAATTGGTCAAATTATTTATCATTTAGTTAACTGCTTTTAATGTTAATATATTTCATAAAATGTCATTTATTCCTGTTTGGGCAAAGATGAAATTTTTAACAGCCATTACTCCGGTCTTCAGTGTCACATGATCCTTCAGAAAACATGATTTGGCGCTCAAGAAACATTTCTAATTATTATCAAATATGATGAGATATTTTACTATCTCTTTTCGTCAATGTAATGCAATCTTGCTGAATAAGTGCAAGAATGTTTTATATATATATATATAATTTATTTTTTTATTTAACAACCACATTTTTATATTAATCAGTTTGAGAGAGCAAAGAGATTCCTACAACATCGAGTTGAGATTATAATATGAAAGGTATAATATAAATGATATAAAACTCAAACATTTTGCATATGTGTGCATTACATTTACATTTAAAAAATTACAGTTCAAATCAGGAATCTTGCATTCAGTTTCAGCAGAATAAATTGTCTTTGTCCATGTTTTGTAGGCTACCAGACCTTATAGTTTGTGGTTCTTCATGCAATTCCTCCATATTTATGTTTTGCGTACCTTTTTTAACACATTGAACCGTGCATTGAGAAGAGCTTGAAGGTAAGGTGAATATGAATGTGGTTGTTTTGAATACACGATCAATAGAAGAGGGCATCATTACAGATGGGTCACAATGCTTTAGCTCGAGATGCTGGCGGTCGGCCTGAAAAAAATGAGACTCTGTGTTGTTTAACTTGTGTTGCTGAGTGCTAGAGAGTGAAGGTGTTTTATCTGCAGGATTTATGAAGACTGCATAGTGCTACAAGATTCTAGCAGCGGTGTGTGTGTGTGTGTGTGTGAGGCGTGGCAGCTGTGGGAGGTGATATGTGTCTGTAGGTCTGTGTGTGTGAGATTGGAGGGCTTTTTGGGGTGTAAGTTTGTGTGTGTAAGACAAGTGGTGCTGGTTTGTGTGTGTTATTGTGAGCATGTGGACCGGGAAGTGTGTGTGGCAGGGATAGGCATCAACTCTTATCTGGGCACAGCAGTGCCACTTCAGCTGAAACACCACACCCATTTCTCCACACGACGTGTTTGAACAGACGCCATGTCCTCACACAAACACAGATTTGCCATAAAATCACAGCACAAGGCTTATATATATATATACTTGTTTTATTTGTAGCTTGTTTTATTGTACAAATAGTATGTCATTCTTTTAAAATTTTTATTGTAAATGTGCTTTTTTTAAGTATCATTATTACAAAAAATATCTGAATATAATGTTATGAAATAGGCGTTTATGAGAAATATCCAAACACGGTCAGATGTAGAATCATATGTTTTGATCATAACATTTATCAAAATTTAAAATGTATTTGTTTGATATTGTCATTTCATTGTTCCTGCCTATTTAGAATGTAAATTTTTTCTCTCTTGTATTCTACATAATCAAACCTTTCAATTTAGATGCAAATTGTTTTCAGTGTTCATATTTTTAATTAATATACATTTTTGATTGTTATTTTGCCTAATTACACATCTTATTCTTTTTCTGAGCAGACAGTAACTCTATTGTATAATTTCCGAAGTATCATTACAATCCATTGATTAGTGACTCTAATTGGAGTATGCTGTTTTCAAGGGCAGTCTATCCAACTCCCAGAGGTCTATTATTTATTATAAAGCCTTTCATCTATTCAAACAGTAAATGTTTTTCTCTATAGCAGATCTAAAAAGAAATAGGTATCCATACTGTAGTCAGAGGTATGCCTTAACTCACTTTTAGCACACTAACTTTTTTTAATGCAATTATTAAAAAATATTGTCAATTAATCAACCGCCTTAAAAAGAACCAGTGCATCCCTATAGCCATATTTGATCAGTTTATCAGTATAAGGTATTAATTTTTTCACATTCTCTGTGTGTAAAAAAGTTGGCATGCATTTCAGCTGCTGCTATCTTGTTTGAACCGTTTTTGTCAGGATGGTTCTCTTGATCATAAAAAAAAAAGTAGTAACAACACGACTCGCTGAACTTTTCCCTTAAATCGAGAGAATCTCATCCAACTTTTCCAGCAGATTGTAATTTTTCATCAGGCCGACATCCGGCTTCGCTAAGAAAAGCTCAGCTCTTTCTTCACGAATGGCTGGTGAACTACGCTATGAGTGTGGGCAGCGTAATCCTGTTTGAAAGGTCTGCGTGTGTTCCTGGTTGGACGTCTGGCGTTTTGGGTGGGCTCTGCATGGGACAGCAGGTATCCTTAATCATGTTACGTTGTGTGGGGTGTATTTTTGAGAAGGGGTTAGCTGGCAAGCTCCCATCCCAATTTCATACTAAATGGTCACACACCAGGTTTGATTAGAGAAGGCAAGCCTGAGGTACCCAGCCCCGGTCCATTGTCATAGTTTTTGTCAGTGGTGCAGAGCGGCAGGTCTGTGCATTTAAAGCAACAGCGCTGTCTGATCGTAGTTATTCTGTTGAAGGAATTATACACTCCGTTTTCTGCAGGGTTTACGTAGAAATGAATAAGCATTTTGACTGTGTTTATATTCAACTTTTCCTCAAACACTTGAATTCTTTTTTTTTTTCTTCTTTATATATAAATTATTACACGTAGTGTCCCTTAATAATGTATTTAATAATATTCTGTCTTCCTTTTTTAAGATTTATCTATTCACCGGTGGCTCTAAATGAAGTCATCGGAATATTTGTATTAATGTATTTTGTTAGGAGAGTGTTTTTTTTTCTCCCAGAGTGGGTTAAATCTGAATATTGTGTCTGTTCCTCTGTGATTATCTTCACCACACAACATGCGGCGCTGTCCCGGAAAACCTCAAGTCCAACATCTGTGTTTGTTTTCGCAGGTGCTCATTTGGTTTGATGCGAACGTTTTTTCAATATAGAATATTTGTGTGGGCTGTTTTGAGACAAAGTGCAGTGGAAAAATTCCCCCCACCCTCTAGCCTCTGCCGTTAATTCCTCGCACTGTATATATTTTTCACAGAATTATTCAAATATGATGACAAGATGGTGCTCGGAAAACAGGAAAGTGCATGTTTTTTTTTTTTTTTTAAGAAGAGAAATTGAGACCACAAAAATTCTTATTTGATATTGTGTGTCCAGAGGTGAGAGGTCCACTTTGTTTTCAGTGGTACTGCGACATGCTATCTGTATGATGACAAAAATGCTGAAATGAGTTATGTGGGTAGTATAGAATGAATATGAATGAATTATTCGCATTCAGACTAATATTGTAATTTGTGTTGAAGCCAATTTAAGTGTAATCCAAGCCATAATATTATGGTTACATTTCTGGCCTGTGCATACGATCGTTTTCTTGTTTTTTTTTTATAGTCTGGCTTGATTATCATTATGCAGTACCGGCCCTCATAAGTTGTGTCTCTGTGCGGGGGGGAAACTTCACTGAGGGAGGAAAGGTAATTGCAATTACCAATAAAATTCATTATAATTAAGCAGTCATTTAATATAAAATCAAATTATTGCCTTGGCGACAGAGGACTGGGGCACCCCAGTGAGACCTGATTAATTTTTTTTTCACTCCCTTTCAGCACAACTGTAACTTTTAAATCACCCCGTCTCTTTGGGTGGGGTGTTTGGGTAAGGGGTATTTATTAAAACTGAGCCAATAGGATGATTACCTAACTGTTTGGAGTATTTATTAGACTGTAGACTATTATATTATAGATTATTAATCGAATTTTATTAGACTGGTGCAAAGTGAACAGGGAAAATGTTGAATATTGTGGCATGTTTAGTAATTGGGTCTATACAGCAACTACTGTATGTATAGTTGTATAACCGATTTTCAAAAGAAAAAAACTTTACGTTACATGCATTTGCTATAGTAATAACAGTAAATGATGCACAGTTATAAACAACTAGTATTAAACCTATTAATAACATTACTAAGTATTTATTTATGTAAATATGCTCTAATAAAACGCATGAGCGTAACCCAAACCTTAAATTAAATAGCCACTATTGTCATCATATGTGCTAACGATATTCGAAAACGTAAAGATGGCCATCTACAATTAAATAAATAAATAAAATACGTGCTATTTATTTATTTATGTTACAGCATTCTGTATTGCTTTCTAAATGCATTAGTGATGATTGAAATTCACTTATTTAAATATTAAATAAACACTCCAAAAATGGTTTTATAAGTTTCGAAACTAGAAAAGTCATACTTTTATCATTTATATAATTCACATAATTTATTTTAGTAGACATGTTGCAATATTTGTTTCTCTCATTTATTTGTTTTTGTTTGTGACTGTACTGATCTCTCCACTTGAGTGGTGAGATGTTTGTGTGCATTTCATTTTATGCCAGTCGGTCTGTGTCTCACTGTTACTAATCTCTCAAGCCTTCTTAACTCCCTTAGGGACCTTCCGGAAAACGCCACCTCACTATTATTAGGGTCTCTTTTGCATATCGAGGGAGCTGCTCTCAATTGTGTATGTGTGAGGGAGAGAGTGAAAGTGCAGCAAGAGTTTTCCTTTTTGTTGCGCCAACTGTTAAACTGAACCCGTGACATCAAAAACAACTTCATAAC
>JAUMHR010000042.1:739918-756626 GCA_032361145.1 Enteromius fasciolatus | reverse complement strand
CTCAACCCCCTGTTTTATATATATATTTTTATTTTCCGCTTCTTTCCCTCTCTGTCTCTGTCATGCACCAAAGCGAGAGAGAGAGAGAGAGAGAGAAAGAGAAAGAGGTATGTAATCCTTTTTGAGGCTAAACCACCGGTACCTTTGATGGCATATTTAATAGATTTTTCCCATAAAGGCTTTGCCTTAAGTGACTACATTCAAATAGAGAGGTATTAGTGAGGGCATTAGGCATACGTTAAGGTGTATTAAAGAAACCTCCTGTTGTTCATATAAATACGTTCAATTCAATTTGCAGATCTCTTTTGGTGTAATGGGATTTTCTGATGTATGGTGCAAGGGCATTTTAGGGTTATATATGCACCTTACCTGCTATTTTGTAGTAGTTACTTTTTAAACAGAAATGCACATAATTATTGTTTGAAGTAAATTGAGTTTCTGAATGGAAATACCAGTGCATTTAAATTAAAATTGGAACATCTTTGGCTTTGGGGGTGCTGTTGTTTGTATGTAGATTTTGAATGGTGAGCATTCAAACAATGCAGGTCAGACAGATTTTCTTAAAAATGTATTTATAAAATATACTGAGTTCGAAACAATGTTTGAATGGAATGAAGTAGTTTCAACTGCATTAGCAGTTTGGCAAAAAAAAGTTTGAGGAATAAATGTAGTTTTTGTTTTTTTATTTTGGCACAAAACGTGTATAAATATACTACTTTAAAGAAACAAAAAAATCATTTTTGTTGCCAATGCCACCAGAAGTGATAAAGATATGATTTACAGAGTCCTGTAATTTAAATGGAAATGGAGTTTATCACATTTTGAATTAATAAAGCAAAAGTAGGGCTGTAAAATGAATTCAAACAAATTCAAGTTGTTATGTATGGACTGGTGATCTTTTTTTTTTTTACCACAAAAATAAAATTTAACTGTATATTTTTTTGTTCTGCATGAGCAGCACAGTTTATTTTACTGTACGTACCACGTACCATCTCACTAAATAAGGACATGAACACATGAATTTCATCTCCAGAGCTCTTCACAAACATTTTACCTTTTTGTTTGAGAAAAATTAGTGTCATTTACGCAGAAAATCAAGGGTATTCACTGCAACCTTCCAAAATAAAAGTTTGGTTTAACTTAAAGAAATGATGACAAAATAAAGCCAAGACAAAAAAAGGAAAAAAAAAAGTGAATAAAACAGATTTTATAGGACCCTAATATTGTTGAAATTGTACTATTACATTTTTAAAGTTTTATGAATTTGATTAATTAGACATCCATTTTGATGATTAAAATTGAGAGAACTCAAATCCAAAAATAGAACAGATTCCATAGGGTTCTAAATATTTTAAAGAATAACTATCTATTTTCTCCATCTTTTTACGGGTTTAGAAACTGTAACATTTCAATTAATTGATAAGCAACCCAAGTATTTGCTGGGCGATAAACTGAATTTTAATTATTAAAGGTGAAAAAAAAAATTTATTCGATTTATTTCAGGGGCAATCAAAAAATGTAAAAAACAAATAAAGAAGTTAGTAAAGTATGGTTTGTTTTTTATTTAAAGATTGCAGTTCAATAGTTTGGATTTGTTAAGGGTTTCCATTGGAAGGATGGATAGAGGTGAGAGAGCAGGATGCTGTGATGTCAGGTATAAGGTCTGAGGGCCTATCGTTATCATATTAAACACACATTCAAATGGGCTTGTCAGTTGGGTTTTCTTTTGGATGTTACTACCTGTCAAAGGCTGAGAAAAACAAAGTCAGATGGAGGGATGGATGGGTGGAGAGATGAATGGTTTCTGATGAGTAAATGTAGTCCTGCCTGTCATCGTATGCAAACCATTTTATCCTTTCACTGCATTAATTATTACTATAAATTGATGTATACGTTGTGCAATTTTACTGAACATTTAAGGATTCTAAATAAACATCAAACAAAAGCCTTCCTCTAGTAATCTGCATAGTCTGACTGTATTGGAGGTAAACAGCTGAAATGGGCGAACCAACATAATGAATAAACAAGAGCTCGGAATAACAAGGGAAGACCTGATAAATGAGAATTACAAGCGGGAGAATGAGCTAGAAGGAAAGGGAGGAATGCCCTGGGGAAGAGAGTGAGGTGAAGATGGACAGGCAAACCCTCTCGTTACACCTTCTCTCTCTTTCTCTGTCGCTTCCTTTGCCCCCCTCCTCCCCTCCCCTTTACCCCTCTTTCACCCAGCCATAGCCCCACCATCTGTCTCTCCCCTTCCCTTCGCCTCCACGCCTGACATCTTTCAGCCTTTTTTAATCTCTTTTTGTTTGATGGAATTTAATGTGACTGTTTAAAAATTAGACATATCGTCTCAGTCTGCGTTTATTAGTAACGCTAAGCTATAGTAATGAAACCGAAATCACCCTTTAGAAAAATTACCTTGGTTTTATTTCAGTAAGTAACACTAAATAATAATGGTATTTGGATAGAAGTGTTCATGCTAATTCATACTAAATAATCTGTTAGGGAACTGAGAGAATCCGCTTTTTTTATTGACGGCAGCTTAAAACAGTATTTTTATTGAAACTATTTAACATTTTGTACAGGTTTATTATTTAAATCTTCAATAGACAGAAAATGCTACAACAGTTATTTCTTCAAAAAAAGAAATAAAGTAGGTGTTAACAATTTTGCATTCGCTGTGCAAGATAAGTTTCTCGACAGGCATTTATTGTAAGTGGGTTTTGTTGTATTCTGTACAGTTTCAGTAATTAATGATGATGTATTTAACTAGGAACATTCCATTATGCTATTTATTTATTTATTAAAACCGAGGCTTATGCCCTTCGTACAATTAAACTGCGACTATTCAAGAATTATTGTTTTGTGATCACTTCAGCTCAGTTTGTCCGAAAACTTGTTCTCGGCTTTATATACTTTATAAGAAATAAAAAGGAAATGTGTCTTTTGTTACACTTCCTGTTTACCAACAGGGGATTTCGATTTTTTGTTGAAGGATTCATTGATGCACCGTTTGTGGAAACGCCACATTTGTAGCGTTTGTTTCAATGCAACGGTTATTTTTACGCGTGCTGCCTGCTGTCAATCTGGTGGAACTGAACCCCACCCAAACTCATATTTTATTCCAGGTTGTCCGAGCTGAACAGTGCAGTCCTCCCAGACCCCCCCCCCCGTGGACTTTTTCTGGGATCTCTTGTGGGAAGAGTAGAAATAATTCCTATTGTCTTTCATTATAATTCAAGACTGAGATATCGTTTTTAATAATGCCAGCTTTGTTTCCTAATCTAATTTGTGTGGTTATATTTAATGCGTGTGTGTGTGTGTCTTCTGTTCCCACCTGTTTTATATCCATCTTATATTGTTACCACTTTTTCAAGTCCAATGATGGGCTACGGGCAGAAAAAAACCCCCAAATTAGAATCTTAAAGCGCTATTATTTAATTACCCCAATGGCTATGGATTTGCTCTGTGTGTGTGTGTGACTGAAGAGGGCGATAGAAAGGGCAGGATTATTCTGCTTTTTCAATTTACAGAAGCCCCACTGCCCACACACACCCCCTAACACCCCAGACCCATAACATACACACAAACACACACACTTCATCAGCCCCCCCCAACCGCTGGAAGATAAAACAGCATTATGGTAAATTCCACTTAATGACAAATTTTTAATTTGCTGAACACGGCTGTCTCGCATCCCTCGTGTGTGTGTCTGTGTGTGCGCGTTCACGTTTTAGTGAGTGAGTGAATGAAAGGGAGGCCTAATTACAGTGTGGGTTGGATGGGGGGGAAGAAAAGCCCTCCTCTCCTCCTATCACGGCGATAAGGGAAAGGGAATGTAGCCGATTAATGATGGTGTTTATCTCTTTTCATATAATAACAATCATGAAAAGTCGATCTGCCCCTCAGCCTGACAGAAAAACGCTCCCAGAGGAGAATTTTCATCAGAATGAAATTGAAGTCGCAAGCTACTGGTTTTATTAAGTATTTCATTTTTCCTTCTCGTATGTTTGTGCGTACATGGACGGTTTGGAATATTAAGCTTGTTGTGTGATGGGGATGTTTCCAGGGTCATTTCAATTTAAAATATATATTTTTTGTAAACTCACCAAACGATGCGGAGACTCTGTAGAGCCTGAGTATTAATTTTCCTTTTAGATCAAGCCTAGGACATGGAATATACAGCATTGTTTTAACACTGAAGTGATTCTGATTTAAGAGCCTCTTTTAGCAAACTTTTTCAAATAGCAAACCATATGTGTTAGCAAAATGCACAGTTTACATACAGTTTTGTTTTAAAATGCATTTTTTTGGAATAAATATCGAACTGACATCGTGACACACTGGAGACTAGTAATGATAGATTCAAAGTCTTTGAGAGCTTTGTGTCTGGAACAGACAAAAAATAAAATCAGTAATGTAATTTGAGACCTGTATGTAATATTTATTTATGAGTGCACTTTTACAAACTATGTGCACCAGAAAAAGCAGAACAGTGTACAATTACAGACAATTTGCATTTGAAATGTCAGTTTTGAAATCTACATGTTGACAGATTGACGACTAGTAATACTGTTTTTGTATCTTGCATACATTCAGTAATGGGACCCATGCTAGCTCCAAAGCTGCTGCAGTGACAGATCAGTAGTATTATATATAAGCATATGCATAGTGTCTTAGTGCTGTTATCGTTTGTATGGCAGGACAAGCTGTGGGCATATTTCTCTGGTGGGCTCTTGAAGCAGGTTTGTCACAGACTAGGTCTGTGACGAGTGACTGATCGAGACAGAGATGTGCATGTGCACACAAGCTGTTTCTATCGATGCACGTGCAGCCTGACTGCCAGTACATAACCCAGTATACATTATTTGCATCATAATATGTCGTCAATTCTTTTTACCCCCTGTTGAGTCATTTTCTAACATTACAGGATACGGATAGCTTACTGTAATACCTTTTAGTTTTATATGTGAGTTTTGAATGTTTGCAGTGCATAACAGTTCTGTGCATTATGTATTTTCAGTTTACTTTATCATGGAACAGAAATTGGCCAGGCTATCGAGGTCATAAACTGACACAAAATCAACAGTAGTCCAGAAGATGAATTTATTAACTTATTTTATTGAAATAAATTAACACAATATATTTTGAGTCTTCTGATGCTGGTGGCTTTGTGTTAACTGAAAGAGCTGGAATTTCAGAGCTACATTGTGGAAGTTTTGGAAATAAAAAAAAATGGATTTCTTTGTAGTCCCCTTTGGAGCTTGGCAGGCCTTTGGTCACTGTTCTGAAAAGAGCAGCATTGACGTTCTTCATAATTTCTTCTTTTGTATTTCACAGAGGGAGGAAAGTCATACAAGTTTGGAATGACTTGAGGGTAAAGAATGGCAGAATGTAGTTTTGGTGAACTCCTAGATAGACCTCTGTATCTCTTTTTTTTTTTAATGGTTGAAGGCTTTGTTTTGTTTTGTTTTTTCATTAACTTGACATCAGATTACCAAGTACAAAGAGTCATGTTGAGTGTGTGCATGTGCTTTTCTCAATCCCATGTGACTTTCTTCCCTTATCTCCTGTCACTTACCCGTCTGCCACTCTGATTGGAGCGTATGGTTGCCGTGTGGTTGCCGTGCTGTTGCCATACCGCGCCCCGCTGGGCAGTAATTGAGCCCCCTTTGGGTTGCAAGAGACAACGGTACATTGACAGACAGGTTTGGCCACCTGCCCCACCTCCCCCTTTAAACTGGGAGTCAGGAATGCCAGGAGCGTGGCAGCTTGCGCCGTGTGCCATGCAGAATCTTGGGTAGGGGGCACCGCTTTGGCCACATGCCCCAGTATCGTGTTCTACCTGCAGAGTGGGTGTAATATGAACTGATTGTCAGATTGTGTGGCAGACTTGGGGGTGTGCTTTCTGTACATCTTCATTGACAAGTGTTTACCTGGCTGTCCAAATGAGGACTTTTTATCATTTTCTATTTTCCATTTTCATGAAAAAGCCTAGTAGAATTTCTAACCAGCTTTTTTAAACAACAAAAACTATCTACAAGTTATTTTATTATTTAAAAGAGGGGTCATAAAATGACCATGGATACTGTACTTGTTTATTACATACTTATACCAGCATGCTCCAGGACATCATTTGTAAATAAGTTAATATGATTGAAGTGTTGACCTTTTTGTCACGTTGCACTATTATATGCCTTAAGAAGGATCGCAATATAGTGCTCAAGTCATATGGACTACTTTTAATTTCATACACTTAAAGTAAAGGTCACAAGGTTTTTGAAACAATGCCTTAAATGAAATATTTTATGTTCCCCAAAGAACCTTTTAATGAACATTGATTTTCTTAGTGAGAAGAACAATTGAATTATAAAAACCTTTTACACTTTAAAGCACAGTTTTCAATATAAAGAACTTGGTTGTTTTTAACAGTTGTTCTATAGTGGTTATTTAGTCAATTCTGATTTTATGTTAAAATTGAGGCATACAAGGTTGAAATGACGTAAGGGTGAATAACTAATGACTTCAGATTTAAATTTCCGTTTGAAAACCAAATCATGGCGGTAACAGAAACTACAGTGAAACTGTTTGCGTGGATGTGTTTTCCAAAGGTGGTTTTTGGTGCTTAAGTTGTGTGTATGTGTCCAATAGAGATATCAGTATAATTCATGTTTCAAGGCTCCACAGCAGTGCTGCAAACATGAAGACTGAGCATGAAATGAAATGAAATGTGCCACTGTAATCCATAATCGACCTGTACATGATGTATTGACCGAGAGGGAGATCTCTCTCTCTGTCTCTCTCATTTCATCTCTGTCTCAACATGTCTGTCTCTTTCTGCTTGATTTCATGTCCTGGTCCTCTCTTCCAGCATGTTCTGTTTGTGGTCCAACCGGATGCTTGAATTTAGTCGAGTGTGAAACGCTAGCGAGTATGTTTGTAAGCACGCGTATCTCCAGCCTCTCGTAGTGAGGTACCCTTGTGTGTGTGTTTTGTCTTTGAAGTGTGCCGTTGTTACACACTGTTTGGTTTTCACACTCACATTCACCACTGCTCACCTAACTCGCTGTGGTCTGTTCATGGACCATGATGCATTTCACTGCACCGCTCATTTGAATTCTGCCTTCCGTCTCCTCCGTCAAGTAAAGTTTAATTGCCCGTGTGGATGTAAATCTGGCATTTCTCATACAAAGACTGATTCAAAATTTTAAGAATGTTTATTAGCATCAAGGTTTTACAAACACATTGGACAATACGCCAATATCTCTTTGGTTGGAATTGGACAGGACACTTGACCCTGTATCTGCAAACGGGCTTGGTATGATATCATACTGCATTTTGCTCTACTGGAATCAACCGAGGTCTTCAACATTTGAACTGTTTAAACAACTTTTGAATTTTAAACACCTACAACTTAAGAAGCAAGGGCGATGCTTTTTGAAGAATTCAGACGACTCTAATAGACTTCTGACTTTTTGGCCAACTTAGATACTTGACAAAATGTATGACCATATTCAATACTACAGCTTGACGTTAATGTAATTTTAATTTATCTTTTGTGTATCTATTGTGTATTTATAAATTTAAATTTTTTTACTTTCTCATGTATATCAAAATAAATAAACACATAATGTATATATATATATATATATATATATTAGAATGTCATTAAAGAACCGAGTGGATGGAGTTGTGGGTTAGCAGATAGTGCTCTTGTGGGAAATAAGTGTTTGAATCCAGCTCGCAACATTTCTTATTCCCATTCCCGCATTCATTTCCTGTTTTCTCTCTGCTATCATTTCCATAAAAATGGCAAAAAGGCCATAAAAATAATGAAGAGAGTGAAAGGGCTGCCCAGAAGGTATGAAAGCGATTTGGAGGGATGGATTCTAACAGGAAATGAGCATGAGCGAGGAGATTATTTAGCTGATGAAGGAAGTGGAGGAACAGGAGAATGGAGGCCAGGAGGAGAGAAAGACATGCCTTTGGTCAAGCAGGCGCGAACGCTGTGTGTGTGTGTGTGTGTTTGATCACTGTTTGATTGGATTAAGGTCTGCTCCAGGCAGGGTGAATAGGGACGTAATGCATTTGCTCTGTGGTCCATGTCAAGTATTTGTCAGGGGGTCTGGGAGGGCTGCTGACCCCCCATGTCTGCCCTTCTGTGGGGCATTTACCCTTCTCTGTATCGCTAGTCTCGCATATCCAGACCTTTGACTAAATGGCAAAGAGTCTGGTCCACATTGCAGCTTATTCTGGCCAAGAAACGCCCACTTAGACAGGAAGAGAAAGCAACCAGCCATAGTTCGTTTTGCATGGTATTTGGAGGCGGGTTTATCCAAAATAGATTAAACCAGAGTGGTCAAAAAAAGTAATTAAAATTAAGTTGTGGTAGTGAAATGGAATAATGGTGGTAGTGCACTGGATAAAAAAATTAAATATTCAGTTACACTTTTGAACTTATTAAGTGCCTTCAAATATTTGATGGCACTAACTTGGCAAACCTTTGTGATTCAAGGGATTAGTTGTTCCTCAAAAGCACTTGAGCCAGTCGTGTACATGGTTGTATTGCAGCTTGTGGTTTGTTTGTTTATTTATTATTTTATTTACAACCATTTTATTTCCTATCTAGTTTGCATACAATTTGAAAAATCAGTTGGACAATACAATGCTAAACAAGTTTTCAGTTCTGATTTTTTGTCCATCTTTTTGACTGGTTCTATCACAAAATATGCTGGGAGTTTTATTATGGATTTATATTATGTTTAGTTTATATTATATTGTATATAATGGTTATAAATATACTTAAAGTGCCCTATTATGCAATTTGAAAGGTTCATAACTTTGGTTTTGGGAACAACAGGTTTTAAGGTTTTGCAATGTTCTTTTATTATGTATTAAAATGTCCTTTATCTCTCAACGACTCTCTAATGATTTCTTCAAAGATTCAAAGCCCTCCTTTGCGTGAGGTTCTGATTGGTCTGATGACCAAGCCTGTCAGAAACTGAGCGTAGTAAACCAGACAATAAGGGTTGTGTTCATTAACTGAACATGTTGGAGCACAGATATATCACTGCAGTTTGTAAATCATCCATTTTTTTTGTCAACATACTCTATCATGGCTTCAGGCGATAAGAATGACACACATTCTATATTTATCAACACATTTCTATACCATAGTGGGCGACAGCTGAAAGAAGAACTATAACATGAGTTAGCCGGTGACGTACAGCTGCATGAGTGTATGCACAACACAGCATATATTTTACATAAACACACGCTTGACATGCAGACTGTTTACATTCATACACAGCTATCACACACTGCACGAAAGGTAATTAGAAAAAATTAGAGCTACTTAAAGTGTCCCTGAAGATGTAAATGAATACATAAAGACAAAAATGCATTGTATACTTTCTAAAATATTAGTTTTACCTGAATTTAGATTTTTGTTTTAATAGAAATTATTTTGATATGCTGATGTGGTGCACTTTTTTAAAATTAATTCAAGATTTTTAAAAGGATAAAAAGTAAAAAAAAACAAACAGCGTTTATAAGATTTATCAATTTAATACATTCTTTTAATAGTAATAATATGTTAGCCAAAATAGGTCAAATTAAGGTTGAGTGAATTGTCCCAAAACATTTACATTGACCTTTGGTCATCGGGCTGTCTATATTGTTGAATCCAGCTATAAGAACCAAAAATGGGACTGAACATGAGCAACTTCTCCTGTCCCTCTCTCCGTCTCTTAAACGTACACCCTCACACACAAAGGTACACGGGGTCGCACACACTCGGGCTCCATTGTTATGTATGGCTGTGTTAATCTGACTGCTGGCCTCTCTTCCGCTCTCTTTGTCCCCTCCGCCAGCCCAGTGGCAGAAGTCAACAGCACCGCACAAAGGGCCTGCAAAACTGGTTAACGGCGGGGTCTGCTTTAGGCTTTGATCAGCTTTTTTAGGGTTCAGTCCCATGTTCCCCCTCCCGGTGCTGTGAAGCCTTCTAGAGGAGGCTGAATGGTTACACTTGAGGGAGGTTGTTAAGGGAGACGAGTGCGGAGAGAGGTGCTCAGGATGGATGCGTGTGTCACTGGTTGGTATGGGATATCATGTGATGTCTATGCAAACAAACTACCACAGTTGCTTACATTTTAAGGATTAGTCTATACAAAAATCTAACTTCTGTCATCATTTACTTGCTCTTGTGTACTTCCAAAACCATAGTGAAATTATGCAAGATATTTTTAATTAAAACTTGAGAGATGTCTGCCGCTCAGTTGAAAGTCTATTGCCCCAAAACTTTCATGATTCAAGAAGAACATATGATTTGACTGGTTTAATTAGAGTCTGGAAAAACAAATGCTTTGTATGATGAACAGTCCTAATTTAGGCTTTTATTCACATATAAATAATGATTAAAACACACATGGAGCACTGCAAATATGGTTCAAACCAATAATATGAACAGCCACGTAACTGTTAAGCATTTTTAAGTTACGGTTGTAGGTGATTTAGGATCTAATATATCTGGTTGCTTGAGGGTGAACTTGATCTTTAGTGTCTATATTTGGGTGTAGGGTTTTTACAATCGATTTGTAATTCAACATCAAGATCTAGGTCTGCTATGCTGTTGAAAACCCCCTTTTCATTATCCAGTTCCAATCAATCAATAACATCCTACTCAACCTTTTTTTTCCCCCTCGTTGAATATTCTGCTTCATTTGGAAGTATGTCTCATTGCGAATGCCATGTTCAAGAGTGGTAGCCTGAAATTCCGCTATGCAAAAACAGCAAGCTGAAAACAACAAAGCTGACTAAAATTTAGGCCAGTAGTCGAAAGACTGGCTGAATGAACCTACAATATCGGTATTTATCCGATACCTTTCATTTTAATGTCAAAAGCTCTTGATCGGCTGCTTAGGCCCAAATTTGTGTGCAATTTCAAACGTGCCGTATTTTCTCATGGCGGCTCATGGATGGTCATTTTCTGTTTTGGGCCAGTCACCTTAACTTGAAATGCCATGTGGCAGTAGAATCAAATCATGACAGCATCAGTTGGGTTTGAGTCATGTGGGGTTTCATCCTAAGTTGACAGTCACCCCTAGGTTTTTAACCACTATGCCACACCACTCTAATTTCAATTATTTATGATGAACCATAATTATTTGTTTCTGCACACTTTTGTTTCATATTTAAAAAATGTTATTAAATTCAAAAAATTTGGAGTCAGAAAGGGTTTTTTTAATAAATGATTTATTTTATATTCAGCTAGGATTCATTACAAACATGTAAAGTACAAGTAAAGACATTTATAATGATTTCTAATTTCTATCTCGATTTCTAATGTTTCTATCTCCAATTAAAGCCACTCTTTTAAACTTTTAATTGTCAAAGAATTTCAAAAAGAAATGTATGAAAGTTTCTAAAAAGAAAAAAGGCAAATAATTAATTGCATCAAAAATATGTTTTAGTTAACATAATGGGTGTATGCTTTGTATTTATTATGTATTCGTAATTACAAACACATGCATGTGTATATTCATGCGCATATATAAATATATATATATATATATATATGTTTATGTAAAATATATTTGTATGTAATATAAAATATACGAATAAAAATATAGTATTGTAAATACATATTTTCTAAATATTTACTCTGTGTGTGTGTTATGTGTATTATTATGCATTATGTAACCAAAAACGCTTATTTTGACAGTGACAAAAATATTAGACAGTATTTTCAACATTGATAATGACAACAGGTGTTCCTTAAGCACCACATCAGTATATTAGAATGCTTTTTGAAGCATCATGTTTGCACTAAAAACTGACGTAAAGGCTGCTAAATATTTGGCTTAGCTATCACAGGAGTATATTTAAATAGAAAGCAGTTATTTAAGAAAAATGTTCACTTCAGAAGTGGCTAAGTGAGTTTTCCAAGGAGGATCCCATTAACAAGTTTTAGTAGCAGTTTAGTTCAGGACCGTGATTCAGCTGCGAGAGGAAACACTCTGAGAGTCCCAGACAGTTTGTGTTTTGAGATATGCCTTCACACGGCCTGTTCCCCACACACAAAGTACTCTTAAAGACAGAATAGTGTCTCAGTCTCTTTCTCTCTAATGGGAGCTTGTGTTCATGCTTAATTAGTTTCTCCTACACATCCGTTTTGTTCTCCATGGACCCAATGCTGGTGGCCGGGCGCACGCCAGCTTTCTTCTCTCTCAGACTATTAGTCAGCTGGAATTCATTAAAACACACACACACTGATGAAGTTGCACCCTGCGCGCACACCTCTTATTTTTATTTGTTGGTTCTATGTTAATTAGCATACCTAGGAGACTTGCAAGTAGCATCTGTCGCTATTCCGCTATTCCCCCCTCCCTTGCTCTACTTTTCATCCTTCCATCTCGGCCTCGCTGTATGGAAAGCGAAAGGGTTTTTTTTGTGTGTGTGATGTCGAATATGGGTTACTCTCTAGTGCCCTCTCTGGTGGTGGCGTATATTTTGCATGGACGCCAATTGGAAAAACTCCACATACTGTTTTATTTCAGCGTATGAGGGGGATTTGATGTGAAAACGGGGTGGATTTATGAAAATATTCCTAATATTCATATGAGAAGTACATTATAGTATCTTTGGTGTGTGTGTGTCATTGTGAATAGGCCTGGCAGGATTACCATAGTGAGGTCCTCCTTTCTCTGGCTTTGTGTGATTGCTGGGCCGTGACTGACGAGGCATTTCCCCCACGTAGAGACACGGAGGTGTGTGTGTGTGTCTGTGAGAGAGAAAGAAAGAAGGGGGGCATCAGGATTAAAGGAAATGTTTCCTGTTTATTGTACTGGGGGTCCTCGGGGATGTTTGGCGGGCATTGTTGCGATGTGTTGGGTGTGTAGATTTAAAAAAGCAAACACATTAATGAATGAATGTAAATGGTTTGTTTTCACAACAACCATTTTACATATTTTGTGTAAGTGTGTATATCTGATACTAAAAGACTTTAGTGTCAGTATCATATTTCAGTGCAATTATCATGTGACACACTAAACTAGCATTGGTAATTGTTGGTATCATGCTGATTTTGATGATCCTGGTGAGTTCCCCGCAATGTGTTTTGTGTATTTTTATTACTTTGGAGTTTTTGTTCTGGATGTATGTATGTATATATATGTGTGTGTGTTTGTGGTGTATTTTAATGCAGTGTGTTGATGTGCAGCTGTGTATTGCTGTAGTAACTGTCTCTCTGTCTCTTGAGAATGAGCTTAAAAAAAGAAGAAGGTCAAATTAGGGGAGGGGGCCTCTTGTATCATCCACACAAACACACATAATCACGCTCTATCTCTTATTGAAGTTTTATCTCATTTTGTGTTGATGGTTTCGGTTTGTTTTTCTCATGTACTGATCTTGTTTTGTAGAACATGCAAATGATGAAGAGAAAAAACAGTTCTGGGCTGTATCAGAAAAGGATAAAGAGGTAATGTTGCAGTTTTGGTCAGAAAACAGAAAATAATTGGTATTTTTAGGATTTTTTTCATTGGAGGTGATTACCACTTTGTCTGTGTGTGTGTGTAGGCTCAGATCTTTAATAAAGGGTTTTTCCGGAGGCGTGTTTCAAGCCGTTACTACACTGAAAAATCCATCACGTGTCACAACTGCAGAAAGTCCGGCCATCTCTCCAAAAACTGCCCCACACCAAAGGTACATCATTATCCACCCATCACTCTGCCTATACTATAGTCACCTGCCCCACACCAAATATCAAGATCTCTTTACTTCCACTCAATAAACTGCTGGCTCCTATAGTACACATTAGCCACTTTAACAAAAAGCTGATCAAAACTGAATTTTAGATAATTGGGTTAAAATAAAAAGGCTTAACAATGCATATTGGATACAAGTTTTTGTTTAAGATTCACTGGATTGTTATAATTAGCAATTACTTAATGGTTATTTAATGCACTACTACTAAATATTTTGGGATCAATAAGATTTTAAGAAAAAATTAATACATTTATTCAGCATGGAGACATTCAAATCACTAAGATAAATTCATATTAACTCAGAATACCATGATATATGTTGTTACTATACTATTGCCTACTTGCTTAATAAACACATTCTATAAAAAATTAAGTGTAGTAAAAAAACGTAATTATGCTGGTAGTTTAAGTGGTCTTTCAGATTTGAGGATTATTTTGCTGTTTGTTCTTTTGATATTCTCGTTTAATTTAATCTGTTTTGAAAATGTTATATATTATTTATTTGCCAAAAAGAGCAGTAGAACCTGGAATATTTAGTGTAGTTATTTTATTTCTATTATCATATTATAATTAAAAATCTTTGACATTCACCATGATACAAGACACTTTATAATTCTTAAAAAATAATAAATCCAACCTAAAAGAAAGGTTTTCTGGTTTTAATGCTTTGAAGACAATGTCATATATTCCAACTTTATGTCATAGTTGTACTCATTGTGACTTATATTTTTATATGATATATAATTGGTGCAAACTTATTTGCACAAATTAGAAGTAGAAACTGGGATATTTAGGTTTTAATAGTTTTTTATAATATATTTATTTTATATATAATATTTTTAATATTTATTCTGGTTTTAATTCTTTAAGACAATGTCATATGCTAACTTTAAAGTTTCACAGTTGTCATTTTTGTGACTTTGTGTGTGTGTGTGTTTATGAGCAGGTGCCGTGCTGCTCATTATGTGGGCTTCAGGGACACTTTCTGAGGATCTGTCCGAACCGTCACTGTTCTAACTGCTCTCTGCCCGGCCACACCAGTGACAACTGTCTAGATAAAGCTTACTGGTACAAACGCTGCAACCGCTGTTTCATGACCGGACACTTAACTGACGTGAGTAGTGCTGTCTGTGTGTTGGTGTTGTGTGGTCCATTGAGCTAAGATATGTCTGTGTGTGTGTGTTGGGTTTGTGTGTTGTGTGTTGCTTGTTTTTGTGTGTGTGTGTATCTCCTGGGCCGTTCTTTCTCTCATTAAGACAGACGCTTCACAGGCTGTGAGTGGGACACACGCTCCACTCGTCACCCCCAACAACAACCCCACCGAGAGAGACAGAAATGGGGGAGGAAGAGAAACAAGTCAGAATGTTACTTTTAGAAACTGCAGGAGAGATGAAAAAACTATACATTTTGTTAAAACAAGTTAGTGCAGTAAAATATTTTTTTGCGTTCTTTTGTTCAGCGTCTCGCACAATGAGCGTTCATTTTTCCTTTTTTTTGCCCTGCGTTCTGTTCAGTGGTGTTTTTGAACACAAGAACACGTTCACTCACCGTAAAAGCTAGTCGAGTTTGTTCATCTTTTGTTGTTTTGTGATTTGGAAACAGTTTTAATATAATTTTGGCATAGTTTTAATTGAAACGAAATTGGCCCCATTCATGCATAACATGACAAACAAACACATTTAGGTTTTGGGTGCAGTTAAACATTACCGCTTCGAGATATTCTGCTGCATTCTATTAGTCAAAGTTTTTCTGATTATCTAGGCTCAGTAAGTTTGCACATCACATGATCACAATCACAGTGGCCATCATCCCTCTAAGATCTCTAATTGATTATGCATCTAGAATAAGCAGTAAATATAGAATGCAGACCCTAGTTAATCTTACTGGTTAGCTGAACAAACAATTCTTCAGCCGCCAGCACAACATGACTTTTAATTATGCTTATAATCTATAATTACACCAGTCTCAAAAACTGCTATGTGGCGTTCGGTAATGAACTCTGAGAGTTAGCAAATATCAGTCCATTTGCTTTACAGTTTCTGGCTCCCTGTAACATACTCCTTCATAATGAATGACCTCAGTTCTTCCTATTAACATATTTGTTACATGTTTAGGTTATGAAAATGTCGAGGGCTTAAAATCAGTCTGTACAAATATTTTCAGTTTTAATTTTTTAATTTATTTTTTTTTTCCTTATAAAATTTGAGGTAACACTTAATTTTAGGGTCTCTTAACTAGTTGCTTATTAGCATGCATATTAATGGACTAGTCATTTATTACTAGTAATTAAGCACATGTTACTGACTTATTCTGCATGAGCTTATTCTACAATAAGTGTTCCCTATTCTAAAGTGTTACCAAATTTAAATTGTTTGGCTATTTCGTAACACTAATCACCCTGTTAACATGTTCCCTTGTAAACACTATTTGTGTTTAATTTGCCACGAAGCTCCTTTGGATGTGAAATCTGAACTTGCTTCAAATTGACTTCCATATTTGTCGGATGTTCCTTGGTGTTACTACCCGTTATCAAAGCACCCCCTATATTTGGGTTTATAAAATGTAATAGATTTATCAATGCTTCTCTGGTTTCAGACAACCAATAGGCAGTAATCTGTCCTTATAAAAAGAACAGCACTGTAAGGGCAGTCCTTTTTAATTCATCATCATAAACATACTACTACTACTACTAATAAAGAAAAACAGGTCTGTAAGTTTTGGTATTTGTTTTTAATAGCTTCACGGCTGTATCATCTTGTCACAGCGAGTGAGGGAAAGGAGAGCAGATTCTTAGAGCTTTTGAATGTTTCCTTCAATACACTCAGCAGGGTAAACCCTACAGGGGGTGCTGAAGCCTTGGCCTGGCTCTCAGGTGTGGTTAAATGGAAAGCTAACTGTATAAATGAGTCCAGCTGCTGTGCCCTCAGCACTTTCAATTTTCAGAG
>JAUMHR010000042.1:725825-736550 GCA_032361145.1 Enteromius fasciolatus | reverse complement strand
TCTCTTCTCTTCTCTTCTCTTCTCTTCTCTTCTCTTCTCTTCTCTTCTCTTCTCTTCTCTTCTCTTCTCTTCTCTCAAATGTATTTAATCTCCACTTCTTCTCATCTTCTTTTATTTGTGTATCTTCCTTATCTATTTTGTTATATTTGCAAATGTATTTCATAAACTGGTTTATTAATAGAGATTATGTGAGGATTTTTCGAATAGGCCCTAAAAGGTTTCACTTCAGCATTACATTTAATCAAATATAAAAAAAAAAAAACTAATTAAGAAAAAAACTAATCTTGGAAGTATATAGTAGATCAATCATGAAGCCATGCTAAAAAGACAAGGGGTTGTCTTAAAATTCATGTCCTAATGGATGACTGAAAAAAAAAAAACCTTTGTGTGGTTATTTTTACTTGTGTTTCTGAACTGACGGATTTTGACTTCTTATGAATATTGGGTTTTCTCAATGTATTTTTTTCTGTTCTCATCAGGCTTGCCCAGAAGTCTGGAGACAGTATCACATTACGGTAAGCTTCCATGTGTTCCTGTGTTTCTCATAGAAAATGTGAGGATAAGTGATGTGTGAATTTCTAGAGAGACTGCCTGAGGGGATTCCAGGTGACCTTATGTGTTAAACATCTCAAATAATGTGGTGATTTGTTACAAAAGCAAGTCAAGCCAACACTCATTTGTGTGTAACGAAACCTCACATGTATAAACACACAGTTTCATCATGAGCACTATTAGTCATGATTGTGGCTTGCAGAGAAAAGGCTCCATGCGTCCTGCTGGTTTTTGCCTTTGTGTGAAAGTGTATAAATGGTGGACTCCTGACGGTGTGTCTAAGCGGAGGAGAAATCGGCTTTTATTCACTACAAAGGGTCGCTTTCAAAACTAAGTGCAATACAAGGAATGTCTCCGAGATATTTGTCATTCTTTAAATAGACAACATTTGTTTACATGAGTTTTATTGGTTTGCTGTGTGCTTTATTTGCATCTGTGTGTATGTGTTTTGCCACAGAACAATCTGAAAGTGGTTAATTGGCAAACTCACTGAGCATTTTCTCCCCAAAGATCCACCAGGGTGAGAAGGCATGTGACAGTCACACACACAGCTAAACGTCAAGGGGCGCGCTGGAACATCTGCACACACACACACGCATCCACTCAGACTCCTGGAATATAGACCTCAGCCTAAGAGAAAAGAGCAGGTTGTTTGTCAATTAAAAGACGTGATAAAGCATGAAATGGGCTGCCAGCATCGCGCTGCGCCGAGCAGTCACTCGACCCGTCACACACACACACAGTCTAATTAGCCAGGCTTCATAATGAAAAGGCCAGATCGTTAGCGCTAGGCTGGTGCGCGGGGTGGCAGAGTGGAGACAGAAAAAAAAGAAAGGTGGGATAGAAAGAAAATGTTGCCTCTTGGGCTGTTAAAGAGCTGCGTTGAAGGGTTAGAAGTCTTCTAAAAAAAATCTTTCTCACTTTCACTGTTTCTGAGCGCCATGATTTCTTTCCTCAGCGTGGAAAAAAAATTGTTTCCTCAGTTTGTACAGATTAAGTTCTTGGAACAAAGAAGGAAACGGATATTATTATTATCGCTCTTTGAAAAGCGTGTCATGGTGTCTGTTGTTTCTGCCAAAATTGATGCAAGTGATTCTAGCGGGTCACGGTTTTATTCTTATTAAGGTTGTGTACTGAAAAATAAGTAAATACATATAATTAATTAATTAATAATAAAAATGTATTCATTAAAATAAAATAAAATATAATTAAAAATAAACATTTCCTACAATCAAACACACTTTCTCTAATTTAGTTTTACAGACTCGGATATTAGCTTCTGCTGGTGTTGTTTACTATAATTGTTTAAAATAATATAATGTCAATTTTCATATTCCTCATGTGGATAATTTTCTATGTTGACAGGCTTATGCTTGGTAATATTAATGCATGCCTGAAATATATTTTGACATTTTAATTTTGTAAGATAAAATACTTGGCAACATAGTTAAATGTTACGTGTACTTACTATAGTAAAAATAAAAAAAACTGTAAATAATTGCCCTATAGTAAGTGCATGTAGTTAATTAATAAAAAAAAATACTAATTATGTGTGTAATATTAGACTGTAACAACGTCACCCATGTGATGAATCAAAAACAAAACAAGAAAGAACAGTAGTGTATTTGTATTTTACAGTAGTGTAATTGAAATCATTGTTAAAATTAGTGGCAACTATTTTGTCACACCCCCCAAAAAAATCGAGATTAAAAGACCATTTGCTGTGTCAGTGAATTGCCTGTGCGTCCGTGGATGATATATGTGGACTTCCGTGAGTCTGTAGGCTTTATAATGGCGTAAAATAGTGTGTGTTGGTTTCCTGCGGGTCCACTTGGTTCTGCTGGGCTGAGTCCATCTGCTTGTGCATTACTTTCATCCTCTGGGTCCTGCCCTGGTTCTGTTTGTATGTGTAGGTACTTAAATTGAGTAACCCTTAACAGACGGTCTTTAAGGCCTTTAAACTATCCTGCAGTCTAGAGGGCTCAAAGTTAAATACAGTACAGATACCCCTGTGTGTGAGTGTGTGTGTTGTGCTTTGGGAGCTGTGGCCTGTCGCCCTATGCTAGGCCCAGTCAGGTGTGAAAAGGCATTCTGTCAGACCAGTCCCTTTCTACTGGGTCTGTTTATACTGCGTGTGTGTGTGTGTGTGGGTGAGGCCTGCACCTGTCTTCACTAACAAACAACCACTCAACTCTACTAAGTTTGCCACAAAACCCAAAGGAGACAGACAAAAAGAATAGACGCTATGCAAAGAGTGAAAGTTTTACAACGCAAATGTGTCTGAGCCAAATTGTCGGTATGATGCGATTACGATAACTGTTGTACATCTGTCAGGACTGAACTTACTTTACAAAATTAGAGCAAATATTCTCTATGACATACAGTTTTAAACATGTTCTGGTCACACACACACACACAGCTAGATACATTTTTGAGGTTAGTAGGGGCGTTTAGCAACACGCTACATAGCTTTTATGTTTTGGTTCAGATATTGCGGGTCTGAAGGGGATACGGATTCCAAACCTTTTAAGAGGATATTGGTGAGCAATTAACATTTTTTTTAAAAATCCCTCCTTTCCACAAACTGATCAGCCTAGTAATCCTTTACAGTGTAATGAAAATGAATTGAATCATTAGCATAAGTGAAATGTATGAGGGACATACAGTTTGTGGATTCAAAGAGATCAAGTGTTTTTTTTTGTTTAGAAGGTCAGCAATAAAGAAAAATGGTGTTGCTGTCATATAAACTTTTTTGAGTATTATATTATTCAGTAAGACCAAGCTAAATATGCTCCAAAAACCTAACAATGAATTCAGTATTAACTGGATGATATTTTGTACATTTAGTTAAACCTTTATGTCATCGGGAGAAAGAAAAGTCTGGAATCATCCAGTGCAAATGTTTGAACAAATATATAGTTTGTAAATGTCTGCATGCGTTGTATATGTGTTGGTGTGATAGACACACGGCACCATCTAGTGATATAGATGATGTACTACAGCAGTACTTCATAGACAAATATTAGTGTAAAATCTCCTAAGTTGAGGTGGTGTGTTTACATCTTTTGATTTTTAACGACTTAAGATATAAATGTAAAAAATGTGATTGTAACTGTCTTTGTAATGAGTATGAATGAAGTGCTTTTTCATCGGCTGCCAGGTAGAGATTTGTGTGAATGTAATGTGATTTCTTCTCTCGTGTAGTGAAGAGTGCTCTGTCCGTGAGACTGAGAGAAGAGTCTGACACAGTTTATTTAGAGTGTTTGTATCGATTGACTCCCATGGGAACAGCTCAGGGAAAATGTCAAAGCGCTGCACTTAGATAAAGCTGTTCTTTCTTACACTGATGTTATGCTGCTGAGCTTTTAAGAGCGTGATTGCTGTGTGGATCTGACTGTCAGCGCAAGACTGAATTTAGGACGAGAAGAGTTTGAAACAATAGAGAACGCAATACAAAAAGTGTGCTTGTGAGCTTTGAATGAATTCAGTGAATTTGGAACTGATGTTATCAAGGCTGCATTTATTTAATCAAAAATACAAGATTGTGAAATATTCTTTCGATTTTAAAAAACAGTTTTTTTTTATTTTAAAATGTAATTCACTTCTGTGATCGCAAAACTAAGAGTCTGGAAGTCTTCAATGACACGCGGTCCTTCAGAAATCATTGTAATATGCTGATTTGGTGCTCAAGAATCATTTCTTATTGCTATCAATGTTAAAAACAGTTCTGCTGCTTGCTTAGCATTTACTATATAAAATACTATATAAAATATAAAATATATAAATAATCTTTTCTAACAATGTAGTCTTTGCTGTCAGATTGTGAGCAATTAGTATTTTCTTTCTGAAAAATGTTTCATATTTTTATTTTATTTGTATTTTGGTTTTCTGTTGATGAACCATGGCCGTTGTGATTTATAGATGGTGTAATATTGTGCGCTGTCGCCACCTGCGGGAAAAACCTCAAAATGCTTTTAGTAGATGTTTATTATTTGGTTTGTAGCAGTATTGTGATGTGTTTGCTTTGTGTGGCTTTAAGCTCTTTTTTTGTTGTTATGTCTTGTTTCATCTGAGTCATATGTCATTCTCTTTGAAGCTTAGGTATTAAATTAATCAGAAGACATTGTTAGGACTTCGTTTGTAAACTGATTATTTTATTCCAGCTTTTTCTGTTTACCAGGCAGGAGAATGAAACGTAACTGGTAATATTGTGAAGAAAAAGGGGCGCATATATGCATTGTTCGCACTGATGCAAAATCTTATTCATTTTCTTTTTTAACAATATAGAATTTCTTCTTTTTTGTGAGTGAAATATTAAACGAACAATTTGATTAATCGTGATATTATGACCTTTTTAGAAGCAAACTTTCCAATCACTGATACAAACACACTTCTTTTTTTTTTTTTCCCTCCATTTCTGTTTTTCTAAAACTCACAAACCCACACACAGTCGTTCACTCCTCCGCTGGTTTGGAGGATGGCTTCTGGTTATCAGTTGGAAGGCAGGCACAGAGAGACCGGTGTGTGTGGCATTGCATGACAGGCCAGGGGTCGATAGCATTACAAGGCGTGTGTGTATGGCCGCACATCCGTGTAAGAGTGTGTGTGTGTGCCTTTTGGCTGCCAGTTTCCTGTGTCTGCATTTGAATTACAAAAGCAAGGAGAGCTGGCATGAAAATAGAAAAATGTTTATCTGTTGGCCTCTCTCGGCCTTACGTATACACACACTTCTTACTGAACTGAGAAAGACGGAAGAGTAAACGGTCTGCAGTTGAGACCAGAAATGGGTCAGAGCGTTCTTTATAGCATTTCTGTGCGTCTTTTCTTTTCATTTATGAAATAGTTTGCGTGGAACAAGCATGAAAATAGATGAAGTTATCAGGTGTGTTGACGTGGCGTCAGGAATAGGGGTTTCACAGCAATGGCAAAGAAGCGTTTTGAGTTTCCCAAAGAACCTTTCAGGGGACAGCTTTTTTTTTATAGTCTAAGGGCATTTCCATAATCAAGACCGTTTTTCTCTAGAAAGGTTAGCATGGAAGCTAAATGTTGTTCATCAATGCTTGTAAAGATCGCACAGAGGTCATAAGATTCCATATAACTTGCAGTAGGTAAGGTAACACTTTAGTATATGACCAACTCTCACCAGTATCTGTCTGCTTATTAGCATGCTTATTATTAACACTGGCTGTTTATTAGTACTTAGAAAGCACATATTCTGCATGAACATATCCCACATCACTTAACAACTAACTTACTAATTATTAATAAGCAGCAAATTACAGGAATTGGACCTTAAAATAAAATGTGACCAGGTAAATAGTCAAAAAGTAGTAATTGCTTCATTTCTAATAATGTTACTTCGGGATAGCATATTTCATGGACGTGTGTGGTTTGAGAGCGATTTCAGAATAAAATGAAAGGCCATTTTGATTTATTTGTGCTTTATGAAATGTAAGCAAATGCACAGTTAGTAAATGTAAAAATATGATTTACCTTATCATAAACGCTTTATTGCTTAACATCCGTGAATGTCTGCAAACGTCAAAAATGTAGCGATCATTGGACTATCACATACATTGGGTATATGCAGTGGCAAAAGCTGCCGCCCGACATCTCCGTTTGTAAATCACATCACAGGAAAGCAGTTGACCTGGCAAAGGCTCCGCTGAGCTACAGCAGCTCTGTCGTGTCAATCAGCACACGTCTTGTTTTCTGTCCTTTGTGCAGAGAAACAACAATCAACATTGGAGCATGATACGTTGTGGTACTGTTTATTCATTTAGGCCATCTCTGTATGATATTAAAAATGTCCTCACAGATAAATCCACACTAGATGTACATTTTTAAAGCGGAATACAGTGGTGTTTGTTTTGACAGTGAATATCAGGCATGATATGGTATGTGTGGCACGTTTTATATAAGTTGTTGCAAGTTGGATATTGGAGTTTATACACTGCGATGCACTAGATATGTATATACAGTCCAACCAAAAAATATTCAATAAGGTGCAGGACAATACAGTTCATTTATTTAGGCTTAGTGAGAATAGCAAAATTAAGTAAACTGACATATTATACCCCAAAATTCTTAATACAGTGGACTAGCAGTAATATTTATAAAACTTTGACCTGACCATGTTTTGCTGTATTGTTTTCTTCTTTCTTTAATAACTGATGCAACACCAGACTGAACAAAATGAAGCATTGCTTGGTAATTGGTTGACCTAAATTGGTATTATATAATTGTGTGCTTAAATTTAACGGCTGACAGCTATTTAACCTAATGTATTTGTGAGACAGTCCAACACAACTGGATGGCATAATTTTTTTTTCTGACACAGTTTAACCATTTTAAGAATATGTCGCTGTGATAATGTCAAAAATGTTAAGTGTCTGAATATGTTTTGGTTTGTATATGGAGCCTGGTTTCATAAAAATGCATATAAATAGTACGCCAAATAAAAACGTGCATCTACACTCAAAAAAATTGCTTGTTGATCTAACTTAATAAAATGATGACACACATTTCCATTCATTTGAACTGATTTATTTGAACTTAAAGTAAGTTAATTGTTCTGATGACTAAAATTCATGCTAATACAATGAGATCAAACCAATTTCATTTGACATGTTCTGTGAATGTTCCCTGAACATAACTCATGCTGATCCAACCGTTGCTGTCGCTGTACAGACGGGTGCCTTTGTGCAGAGTTCCGTTGAGTTTTCTGCGTTTTTATGAAAATGGAAAGGCAATATAATATTTATATTTATACAATATAAAATAATGTTTGTTTGGATTTATTTGGTTACCATGGTAGTGTAGAGTGGAGCTTTTGCTTAGGTTGTCAGTAGCTGTCACACACACACACAAAAACACGATCGTTTGACTGTGAACGGTAGAAACGCTGACCATATAGACTGTGTAAGTCTCATACTTGTTTGATTTATTTTTTTCATCAAATGGGAACATATCATACATCATAATACTTGATCACATGCTAAACACTACATCTGCAGCACACATGTAATGATCAAGTAAAAATCTTCTTATCACTGACATTAGCACGCAACTCATGTAGCCATAGCTTAACAACAAGGTCTACACTTCACCATGATGGTAACATCAAAAATCAACACAAACAGAAACTCTATTAAATGTAACTGAACAACAAACTATAAAAGGTCTTTCCTTTTACTAAAAACGCATGAAGCGGCATTTAATTTCAACATTAATTCTCATGATCTATCCATATGCATAGCGTGCTGGGAACTAGAAATCCACTGCTCAGTTTCAACCAGTGCAACGTAAAGGATTTGAGCAGGCCCAACACAAATTGTTTAAGTTTACTTAATATTTTACAAATGTGATTTCATTTAACAGTAAAATTAAGTGTAAATGACAACTTAGTAAAAACTAAAGATTTGTGTTGTTTTAGCTTATTTTATTTAAGTAAACTAAGCAAACAACTAAAATCATTTTTTGAGTGTACCCCACAACCCTAATTTTAAACCCGCTGCATACACATGCCACTTTACTTTTTGCAAATCAATCAAAGTTTCATGAGGTCAGATAGATAGATATATTTCTCCCTTGTGCTCTCTCTAAAGAGGCATGTTGAAGGTAAATTATGGTTTCTCAATTCATAGTTTTTATTAATTGTCTGAGTTGTGATTTTGTTTGGGACATCATATATTGAATGCAAGTCTGCGTGAAAATGGTGACTGTCTTTTAAATGATTTTAAATCACCCCCCCCACCCCTTTCCTGTCATTCTGGGGGGGGTCTCTAGAGTTTTCTATTACGTATGCAAAATGCACCCCAAATCTCCCACCTCTCCCTAATCCACCAAGCACACAAAGACTGTTTACACTGTGTGTGCATGTTTGAATTGTGATTACACTGGAAACAGTTTGAATTTGATGTGGGTTTAAGGATTAAGGTTGTGTCCGCCTGTAGCCAAGGTGTGAAGTACTGTTGCCAGGATGCAGAGTGCATATGTGTTTGCGTGTGTGTGTGTGTGTGTGTGTGTGTGTGTGTGTGTGTCAAAATCTGTGATTGTGTGAGCACGAGGACAGTTTTCTTTGAGGAGGGAAGGGAGGCGGTGTCTCTTAAAAACATTGGATCAGAAAATAATCAACAGCACAGTAATTCAATGAGAAATATTACGAAATATGAGAAGTAATAGTGTATAAAGCACTCATCTTTGTAAATCAACGCTCTCCAAAAGCAGCATCAGCGGATGAGCTTTCAGAGAGAGGCAGTGTCTCTTTGGCCTCCCTGGAGCACATTATGTTCTCATGAAGCATGGTGTGAACGTGAGGGATGAAATAGTCATGTGAGAGTGTCTCCATATAGTGCTATGATTGGCTTATTACTTTATGCAGTAATGCCCACCTTAATCAGTCAAACTGTTCAATTAACCCAAAAAATAGGCAATAAAATCAAAGTCAGAACATGAATATTCTACTAAATACTCTTTTTTTGGATCAAAATAATCACATTTACTTGATTGAATTTACTTGATTATCTTTTTCTGAACTGAAAAAGATTGTGCAGTGTACAATTATTTGTGTCTACGAATGCTTTTTTGCACAAGGTCATATGAATGTGTGTGTGTCTGAGAGAAAATATGCTCTGTGACTCTTGGCCCTGAAACACAAACATATCAGAGGCCACCCTCTGCCCCGATAATCCTTTCAGATAGAGGTGATACACACACACTAAAGAGAGGTAATTAATAGTGCCACAGAGCACCTCTTATGCACAGAGGATCGGATGAAGGAGGGGTCGCTCTGTCGACTTTTTTTTTTTGTTCCCCCGTCAGTCTTCCTCCCTTTTCCGCGACATTCGAGCACGAGTGTGATAACAGGAGCTCAAGGTCAGGGAGGGGGGCACAGCAAATGTGTGATGGTGGGGAGGGTCTTCTTACACACCAATTTGCATGAGATATCAGCGAGAATGAAGAAGTGTAGAGAAAGAAAAATAGATGGGTAGACGAGTGAAGGTACGGTAGGCATGAAAAAAGAGGCAGAGGTTAAAGGACAAACAGACAAATGAACCAGAGAAAAATTCTGAATTAATGAGAAGGAACATTAGAAATACAGGCAGAGAAAGGGAGGTTTTGGAAATAACAGAGGCCAAATTGAGAAATCTTGCATTTTCTGAGGAAAATATGAGTGCTACAGTTGTTACGTTATGTGATTGCTATAGTAAGTGGTTGTCAGTGGTTTTTAGCACATTGATGTGTAGTTGTTTGTGGGAATGGAGAACCGGATCTTCTCTTAACTGTTCTTAAGTGGCTGCATTCTTCCCCAGATGTGGATGGAACATCATACTAAAATACTTAGACAGCATGTCCTGAGTCTGCAGGAAAAATCAGTTTTAGCTTAGTTGTAGTTTCAGTCTGAATTGATAATGATAGGAGAGAAACTGCAAAATAATACAAAAATATGTACATCTTTCTTTCTATTCCAATACTGCTACCAGTCTAGGTTAAACAAATGACTCGTATGAGCTGAATCTTTTATGAATCAGTTGTTAAAGACTCTAACGTCAGTGATTCACTCACTAAATCAGCAGGAGATGATTGTGACTCGCTTGTACCACAAGTCATACTTTTTTTTTCTTGCCTAACACAAAATTATAGAGAACTGTGTACTATTATGAACTGTGAACTAATTTTTATACTACATTGCATGCAGCTATTACATGAATGTAAATACATTCAGGCTCAGTTTATATAAAGTGGACCTTAACTATTATGTACTTACTCTTTAATTAACCTTATTGTGTACATATACATGCTTTTACACTGTACTTATATTTAAAAAATCCCTGTTTACATTCTGTTTACCTATCTCTTATACCTTAACCTACCCATACCACCAAACCTGTCCCTAACCTTACCCGTATCCCACCTCAATAGCAGCAAAAATATTTTGCAGTACATTATGAATGCAATAAATACATTTTTCTTATTTTTAATGCAAGTATGCAGTAGATAATCCCAAAAGTTTGGTAGGTGGTTTCTAGATGCTAGCTCAGTCGCCCAAGTCAAAAGGACAGACTCCTTCAGTGTCTATGGAATTTTTTCACTTGTTTTAGCATCCACCAAGCAATCCCAGTATCGGCTTATCTCTCCTCAACAAGTGGAATGATTTGGTGGTCCATAGCA
>JAUMHR010000042.1:690647-712798 GCA_032361145.1 Enteromius fasciolatus | reverse complement strand
TATATAAAATGTAAATATAAAATATAGAAATGTCCAGAAATTTATTTTCCAGATTTACAGCATTTAAAAATAATTTATGAAAATGGTTGCAAATACGGTAACAAACAAATACAGAATACTCATTATAAAACAAGACAAAAAAGCTAAATTTTTAAATAAGAAATACTATTTATTAAGAGTTACTGGGGGGAAAAAAAATACTCTAAGTGTAAAATGTCTCAAATTTGAAATATTTCTTTAAGCCATAGCCATGTGAGAGAATGTCATGTAAGCAGACTACTCATTCTAGTGTAGTAAACACTGCAGGACACATTGATGGATGTTGTAAAAATCAGCTGGGGAATAAACCATTGCAAAACTAACCACTGCAGACATATGTGTGTGGGGCTCTGAGGTCGGGTTTTGCCTACACTGTTGGGACCAAATGCCCCTACAGGAATAGTAAAACCTAAAAACCGACATCTATTGTGGGGATCAGCCAAAGGTCCCCATGAGGAAAATGGCTTAATAAACATACCAGATAATATTGTAAAAAATGCAGAAAGGTTTATGTAAGGGTTAGGGGATAGAAAACATCATAAACTCAAAGTAAAAACAAAAGTAGTCATTGGAAAGTCCCATCCATGATAGAAAAACAAACACATTTATGTGTGTGTGTGTGTGTTGGTTTTAGGAAACAGAATTTTTCCAGTCTGTCTAGTATGATATTCTTAACACTACATTTGTTTCTTATTGTAAAACTGTGAGACAAACTGTGAGACATGGGGTGTGTGTGTGTGTGTGTGTGTTTTCATAGTCTTAATCAATCCCAGTTCTTAAAGGTTTCTTTGAACTAACAATAGAAACAGTGGTTTACGGATTGAACTTTGCATTCGATAGATTGCAGTGTGAGTAAGTTTAAATCATGAACCAATCTGGCCCCTGTCTGACCATAAAATATGTGTGTGTGTGTGTGTGTTTCTCATTACAATGTTTGCTTAAAAGGAGTGATGATGCTGTGAATGAGGAAGGCTTTTAGGAAATGGCTTACAATGAATTATTTTGATTATAGTAGTATTGCTTCCCAATCTATGAATCACAAACAACCTCTCTCCTCATCGATCGGTTCATTCCTTTCTTTCTGTATTTATCTGCATGTGTGGATAAAAGCAGTTTTTGTTTTTAATAATACTGAGTGCTGATTTACATAAAAATTGCATGAAATATGAAAATATATGTGCTTTCTAAATCTCTTTTTAACATAAACCATAAACAATTGAAAGCATTATTTTTACAATACAGGCATATACAGCTGAGTGTGTTTTGAGAGAAAGACAGCAGGGTCTTATTGAAAAGCTGTGTTTGCTTTTTCTGATTAACCCTTGCCAGATAAACAGCCAATGTTGATTAATTTTCTGAAATCGCATCATCTTAGCCGTTCAATTTTGATTTTAATCTTTGTGTTAATAAGATTTCAAGCAAACATCCCATTTGAACTGGTGAAATCCTTGTTCTGTTCTGTGTGGTGAAAGAGTCATTACTCAGGATTGAATCTGCTCTGGGGGTAAAGTTGTGTGTGTGTGTGGTGTTGTTGTTATCCCGCAGGGCTGTGAGGATTTCCAGGTGGATGTTTGTGGTGTGTGTGCAGGGGATGGGAGCACATGTGAGCTGTTCAGCGGGACACTCTTTCTTTCTGTGCTCTCTGTTGGCTACCACAAGATCCTGGACATCCCCTCTGGAGCTCAACGAATCAAAATACAGGAAACGCAGAAGACCAGGAACTACTTGGGTAATTGAACTGAATTCCTGCTAGCTCTTCTTTTTAATTTACTTTAGGATCATTATCATGGCACGTTCCTCAAATACCTGTAGGATACAATTTAGTGTTCAGTTAAGCATCCAAGAAACCTTTTCAACCCTGTTACAAGAGTGACATCGTTCGGAAATCATTTTAATATGCTGATTGAGGGCTCAAGAAACATTATAATGTCAAAAATGCTTAATATATGAATGGAAACCTTGATATGTATATTTTTGTCAGACCTTTTAAAGAAATATAAAGTTAAAAAGAACTGTTTTTATGTAAAGTAGATATTTTGTAACAATTAGAAATTAAATGCGTCCTTGCAGAGTAAAATTATTTATAAAAAAAAAAAAAAGACCAATCCCACATTTTTATGTATGTTGGAGGAAGAAATAAATATCTTATAAAATGGAATCTAAAAAACAGCTCCTAAAATATTTAGTTTCCTCTTGAAAGTTAAGCACCTCTTTCTTTTGTTAAAAAAGAAAAAAGGTAGCAGTTGGTTTTACTGTAGGCCTACATGGTTTCTAGCTGGTTCAAGCAGAATAACAGCTACCGCATTCCAGACAGCAGCTGGTGTGGCCGGTAGGGTTAATATGTGGTGTGGAACCACCAGGTGTCCTCCTTCCATCCATCATCTTTTCCCCCTCTTTGTTTCTTCAAGCTCTCAAGACAGCGACTGGTGACTCGGTGATAAATGGTGACTGGGTGATCGACAGGCCAGGACAGTTCTACGCCGTGGGTACTCAGCTCACTTACAAACTGCCCAACGAGATACGCAGCAGAGCGGGAGAATCCATCACTGCTCCTGGCCCAACCAATCAGGAGCTGCATCTCTTTGTGAGAGACCACTCCTACTGTATGATATCACAAAACTGCCCTGATTAAAGATATATGTAGGAACTAGTTTAGTGTGGCTGCACTTAATTCTAAAAAATCCAGGTCACTGTGTTAATATATGAAGGAAATTTGCGTATGTTTGACCCATATGTTGAATCAAGCATTTCTATGTGTTGCGTTAAGGTTAAATGAAATGTCCATAACTTATATAATATATAAAGAATATAAAATACATTTCTTTTACAGTGTGATGTATTGTTTTAGAAAGTATTTATATGATGACATGAGCTTTTTTACACTCATACACTCCATATTTTGCAGGTTATTTATCAGCAACCCAATCCGGCAGTGTATTATGAATACATTCTACCTAAAGACCCTATCACCGAAAATCATTCAGATGCATATTCTTACTCTAGTGTACTACCTCTGAGTAAGTATATTCAGTAAGTAATTTCGTTAACATTTACTGAACACAAAAGGAAGATATTTTGAAGAATGTTGAGTTGATGGTAGCCACTGACTTCCAGAGTATGGAATGGAAAACAAACATTATGGAAATTAGTGAGAAGCAGGAAATATTGGTGTTCAAAAGTGCATTTTTATTTTGCGTTTGAATACTTTTATTAATCCAAAGTGACAGTAAAGTCTATTACGTTATGTTGTTAAATCTATTTCAAAAAAATTATTTTCTTAATAGTTCTTTCTGAGAACTTTCTGTTCAACACAAACAAAAACAAATAAATCCCATACGCTATCAGTAATTGCCAAAAATGATTTTATTATATTTTATTAACTTTTCGGTCCCACAACCTTCATCAGGCATATGCAAACAAACTTATAACACATGACCAAACACTGTAACTCAAAAACACATCGTCACAAATCACGATTAGGGGCAGTCGTGGCCTAATGGATAGAGTTGGGCTTGTAACCCAAAGGTCGCGGGTTCGAGTCCCAGGTCCGAGTAACCAGCGCTCTCTCCACCTTCAATACCACGACTGAGGTGTGACACTGATAATAAAAAGAAAAAAATATCGGGGCTGTTTGAGCCCCAAATCAGAATATTCAATTATTTCTGAAGGATCATGTGACGCTGAAGACTTGAGCAATGGCTGACAAAAATTCAGCTTTGCCAGTACATGAATAAATTAAAATATATGAAAGTTGTAGAATTGTAATGCTATTTCGGCCTTTGTGAGCAAGATTTTAAACATTGGAGCAGTTCTTTTATTATATTATTCCAAACAGTATGAGCAAAATTCCAAACAAATATCCTAATATCAGAATATTGCATATTAATATGATACTGTTTCCTTTTTGTTTAGCTACCTTTCACTGCCCTCCCATGATTCTTTCTCTCCATGTTGGGAAATTATCAAAACTGTATACTTCAAACTCTTTTTTTTGTAGATAACAGAGCAAATGTGTGTGCTATGTGTATGTTCTAAACTCTTAAACAACTTCTCTTCTTCTCTCTCTCTCTTTCCTCTCACATCCTACAATAGAGAGTCATGGAATATATCCTGGTCCTGGCAATGGTGACAGTGAAAACTCATTAAGCAGCTCTCACCCTAACCAAGTTCCATCGGACCCTATAACCTCTGAACCGGTTCCTCTGTACAGCTGGGTTGCCGTTATAACAACACCCTGCAGTGTCACCTGTGGAACGGGTATACTTTAGTTGTTAGTCATTACACTATTTATACAAATCTTACATTAATGCATGTTCGTGTTTTTTTCTTCCTGTTTAATTTGGCCTGAGTAAACTAAGCAGTCTGTTAAAAGATTCCTAGAATATCCCAAAATTATTATTTTTTAAACATTTTAGTCCATGAGACACATAAACACATTGTTTTGTCTAACAAATATTGTTCTGTATTATAAGATAGTGGCACACAAAATTCATGCATTCCAGATGATTCAAAATGTCCTCACTGTTTAAAGTCTAAATCAAATCCAGAGTAACCATACTTTTATGTCTGCAAATAAAACTAAAACAGATTGGTATTCTCCCAGCAGCAGATACTGTACTTGTAAGACATCACAATGACAATGTTATGTGTCTGTTTAATCTGTTTGTCTGATATATGTGTGTGTGTGTGTGTGTGTGTATCAGGCAGTCGTCAAGTTCTTTTCAGTTGTGTGGAAAGAGCCACTCAAAATACTGTACCAGGGGACCTCTGTAGCTTCACCAGTCATCCTGGCCCTCGGGTAGAAGAGTGTCGATCACAGCCTTGCCCAGCCTTGTGAGTGAACGTACACACACTAAACTCTTAAAACACCTAGAAAAACAAACCAATACTTGAGTTAGCTCACGAGGGTCCTGTTGTGTACATACTATGTTCTCATTTTAGTACCCTGAACCTACTCCTAAACCTTGTAGCTAGCTATTTTTATTACTCTAGCTATTCTACCCCCAACACTGACTACTATAAATTTGTATACAATGCAAACGCTTGAGTAACATATGCATGAGTACTCTTATGAACAAGAAATGCACTTCAGTATTCGTTATACACTTCAAAATTCTTTCAAAAGTACTTTGTAAAGTAAAGTAAAGTGTTTTTCCGGTCAACTTTTTGAAATATAGTTACACAGGACTGCAAAATGTACTTTTATGCATTTATGGTAAACTAAAATTTACTTGAATGCCTTTTCTATTGAAATTTTTATGTCACATACTGTATATCAATTATTTGGAGTAGCATTTTAGTACATTTAAATAGATTAAATGTAATATCAAATAACACTGCGGTTAGAATTATAAGTACAGATGTGCTTTTAAAACTTGACGTTATTACAAAGTGCACTGTATAAGCCAAGTATAATTTTGTGCACTAATAAAAGTGAAAAGTATGCTCTTTTTAATTTTTAGTTCACAGGTAGGCTAACAGAACACTTGAATAAACATTTGGGTAGATTTGAACACAACACATGACAAGCAGATGTACATGCCTGCACATCTAATAACTTTTCATATGAGAAGTACATGCAGTAAAAACCAAGCAGTTGTCCTTCAGTCAGTGTGTGTGTGTGTGTGTAGCTGGGATGTTGGGGAGTGGTCTGAGTGCAGTAAGACCTGTGGTCCAGGTTTTCAGTATCGCCAGGTGATTTGCCAGCAGGCGCAAGGACACCATGGCAATAGCACAGTCATTGTGGCGAGCAGCTTCTGCGATAACACAGAAATGCCAGAGACGACCACCGTGTGCCAGCTCAAGATCTGCAGTGAGTGGCAGATCCGCTCCGAGTGGACAGAGGTTCGTGAAAGTGTCTGAGCGGAACAGCATTGTGATTAACCAATCAGATTTGAAGAACCAGTTTATAGTTTTTGTGAAGTTTAGGCTTGCAATCAGTGTTTCATTCATCTATCATTAAATATCATCAACAGAATATGCTGATCCAGGAACACATCTAACTAACTCTTTTTACTGTATGTCTAATTAAATAGATGCAAGGTCATTATAAGACACTTTCAAAAACTTAAGATTTGAATTCTTGTATATATGGAATAGAAGAATAGATTAAACATACTGTTATATGTTTAATTTATGACACAAAATACAATATATTATGGCTACATGTTCATCATGGTTTTTGGAGACTAACAGCCATCAATATAAAGCGTTCCGAGAAAACACAGCTTATAAATAAACCTCTCTCTCTCTCTCTGTCAGTGCTCGGTGCCGTGTGGAGTAGGTCAGCGTAAAAGAGAAGTTGTGTGTGTGGATAACCTGGGTGACATCGCTGCTGATGAGGAATGCAACATGGCTCTTCGCCCACAGGACCTGCAGAATTGTGACAAAGGAGTGTGTGCGAGCAGCTGGTTCTACTCTCTCTGGAGTGACAGGGTGAGAAATCTCTGCATTATTTTGGTATTTTGCAGTAGTACTTCTAAAACAGTCGTTTTTGTCTCTCTGCAGTGTTCTACAGACTGTGCGGAAGGAAGTCGCAGCCGGTCGGTAGTGTGTATGATGAGTCAGACCAACTCGTTGCCTTTGGACAACTGCGATGATGAGGATAAACCCGACGAGCTCATGCCATGTGACTTGGGACCCTGCACACAGCGACTGGAATGGTACACAGGCCCGTGGGGACAGGTACATCAACAAACACACACGTAACCCTGCAAGCAGAAGGCTAAAACACATTAAATAGCATTTTTGGGAAATAATGACATTTGAATAATTAATTTTTGGGACCTCTCCAGGTTAAAATCACTAGATCACAGCATGAGGTTTATTATGTACGTGTGTGTCATAGTGCTCATCTGAATGTGGCAATGGTACCCAGAGTCGAGGTGTGGTCTGTGTTGTCCAAAACAGTGGCCAATTAGAAGTCACCTCAGAAGACCGCTGCTCTCATCTGCCCCATCCTCAGAGTGCACAGACCTGCTTTTTGAAGAGTTGCGGAGCACAGTGGTACATGACTGAATGGAGCTCAGTAAGGTTTTTTCACACACTTTAATTCAGTTACTTCAACTGACTTATTTAACAAGAATCTTCCTAACTGCCTCAGTGTTCTCGTTCTTGTGACGGGGGCTTTCGAGTGAGAGAGGTACGCTGTTTGCAAGATGATCTGACCACCAGCCATGACTGTGATCCTGCTCTTCAACCTGCAAACAAGGAGAATTGTAACACACACATCTGCACGCCACAGATTGGTATGATTTTCTTCTTCTTTTTTTTATTTTACACAACTCTCTTCTCAATAATTCTGCCATCGGCTTATGTTATACCAAAATAGATACTGCCAATGCTGTGAATTGTTATGGCCAGTCTTTCACAAATCATTTAAGCTGGTAGCTTGTCTTTTTGAGTTTTGTTGTTGTGAACTAAAACTATTGGACATCATTTTTCAGTTTCACAGACAAGGCTTAAGCTAGTCCCAGACTAAATTGCATGTTTGAGCAGTCTCAGATGTGAATATCTTGCTCTGACATATCTTAAAACATGTCAGTGTCATGGTTCTGTGTTAAGATGCACATCTGTAATATTTTTTTTAAAAGGCAATTTTGTAAAAGTTGCTTAAATATTTTAATTTAACTAATGCCTAGTTCTGGCTTAAGCTAAGCCCCGTTTGTGAAACCGGGCCGTAAAGTATTAATATTGCTAATAATCTATATGTGACCTTGGACCACAAAACCAGTCATAAGGGTAATTTTTTGATACTGAGATTAGTTAATAGTGAATTGTTTTTTAAAATTCTCAAAACTAAGGGTGCAAAAAAAACAAAAAACAAATGGTCTAAATGAAGTCTTAGCACTTGTACTGTAGAAAATGTACTAAATATCTTCATGCATGATTTTTGGCATAAAACAAAAATACAAATATTGACCCAAACAGTGTATTGCTGGCTATTGCTACAAATAAGACCTTTTTGTGGTCCAGGGTCACATACAAAACACACAAACAGAAAATAAATTAAGAAATTAAACTAAAATTAAAATATATATAAGCAACAACAATTATTTGTCAAAAAAAAAAAATTTTATTTACAAATAAATTGCTCTTTTACATAAAATGAATTAAAGTGAATAGAGACCAATTATCAAGATTCACAAAATGACTAATTTTGTACTCAATATAAAAAAACAGATTAGGATGATATGATGATGAGAGATGATTTTTAATTTTGGGGTGAACTATACCTTCAAGATATGTCCCTCTTTGTGTCTCTCTCTGTAGATGAGTCCTGCAGGGATATGTACTATAACTGTGTGGTGGTGGTCCAGGCCCGTTTGTGTGTGTACTCATACTATCGCACTACATGTTGTGCATCATGCTCTCGGGTCTCTCAGAAAGACACACTGCACAGAATCAGGTAATCTGCTGCTTCTTGGAATGTGACACCACCGCTATCCTTTCCTGAGTTTTGATGTCCTTGTCTCATAATGGCATCATCCCCACCTGTTTTCAGCTGGATCTGACCTTGAGATGACATCACTGTTCAAAGACTTCACTGCCCGTATTACAAAATGAGAATGCTCCATGAGCAAATGAGTATTTATTGCAAATAAAGACAACCAAGCCTCTTTTACTTCATTTATCATATTAAGTAATGTCTAAAAATGAACAATGACCGATTTAAAATTAATCTTCACATTTAAATGGTAATGATAGCTTGCATATAAAGATTCTAAATTAACCATTTACACAATAAATCATTATTATTTATCTAAATATTAAATCGAAAAGTTTGCTTCTCTGGTATTGTTAAGGTGTAATCCTAATTTTTCCAGAAGTATGCAATGTTAGTCTTTTTTTTTCGTGATCCCTTCAAAAGGATGTTTAAGTATGAACAGATACATGCTTTAGAATGTCCTTCTCTCACTGACCTGAGATTACAAACCTGACACAAAACCTGATGGTGAAGGGGAGTTCTAATTGGGAAAAAATTTAAGTTTTAAAATGCTGTATATTTAGTTTATAACGTTTATTATTAATGTAAAATTACGTTTTTATTGTTAATAATAACAACCCATTATTAATATTGCATTCATGGGAAAACACCCCAATATAGGAAACAACACCGAAACACTCTTTCAGTAAAAAAATGATAGATAGCTAGATACTGTAGCTAGAATTCGATTTTAGATTTAATTTCTATTTGTTTGCGTATGTAAATATTTTTTAATTTCAGTCATAAAATTGTCAGTGTTGTGTTCCAAAGCAGCTTTACAGAGAAATGAGAAACTATTACCACCTCAACAATTAAACACCACCTCAGCTTTTAAATTTATATGGCAACATACAATATATTCAGCCCTGTGCTGCGTCTCTGCTCAGTGATAGACCACTGCTGCCCTCTAGTGGAGAACACAATTTGATAATACATTTTCTGTTGTTTTACTGTGATTCTATGAATCAGAAAAGTAACAAAATCAGTTTCCCATCTATTTAACTTGTCACAGTTACTCGCTTTATGTTTTTCGCAGCTGAAAATGTTAAATGAACTTTGGCAACGCTTATTTTACTTAACAGCAAATGTTTAATTTAAAGCAACAGTTAAAGATTTCTATTTAGTAGGTTACATTTTTACACTGCATCAAATTACATCAAATCCATATGATCTTGAAATTGGTCATAGGTGTCTACAATCAGACTAATTTGTCTGTTATATAATTTATAAGGTGTATTGTAACGTAAACAGTATATATATACACTATTATTTCTAATTTTAATTTACTCAGGGTAACAAGTATTGTGCATCTGAATTAAGCAATTAATGTAAATAAAAATCAGTTTACACTTGTGTAATATCCCAACTCATATAAAATAAATTCTGGAAATAAATGATTTTTTAACATTTTGAAAATACAGTTTGTTAGAAAACTGAAATTAAGAACATATTTTACATGCAATTATTGAAAGAAAAAGAATTTCGGTATTGCACTAGTTTGTTAATAATGACATTCTCCATCCAGAGACTTTTAGGTTACAAGGCCATCACTCACTCCCAATCCCTGCCTGGAGCAGAAGCTCATCAGGTACCTCTTCAGTGGCCCTTTCTACTTCCTGCAGAGCTTCCAGATAAGCAGGGTCATCAGGCCACTCTCCCCAGTCCTCAGCTTTCTCATCCTGAGGAGCCGAGGAGGACTCTGTTGAATCATTCCTGTCTACAGAGTTTTGGGAAAGCTCAATGTTTCCCAGTTCATCCGTTAAATATGCCTGGTCCTCTTCATCCTTATGTAAAGAAAGATATGCAAGTCAGCATACATTCAAACTTATGTATGGTTATGTAAATTACAGCTGTTTCTCCAGATGAACTGAATCCTGACTGACCTCCATCAGCAGGTGGCTCATACAGACCTCTTGAGGCAGTGGGAAGCCTAAAAACCAAAGGAATGCCATAGTATTACAATCTATACGATTAAAATGCAATATCATTCCCTACACAAGTTCCCTATCCAGCCTCATCTTAGTGTTATCTTGGCTTTTTGAATGTGCTATTATAGTTCATAGCAATAAGAGCATTAATATTTTGAAGTAGCTTTTATTTTTATATTTCCATTTTAGTTTTAATTTTATGAGATTTGTCATTTTTTATATTTTTCAAAATATATATAATTTTTTTTAATCAATTTTATATCAGTTTTAGTACCACTAGTACTTATTTCAAATAATAATTTTATATTTTTTTAGTTTTAGTTAACAACCAACTAATAATCCAACACTACCTCCTACCAGATGCCAATCTGAAAGTAATTTCATCTGCAACGGTCACCTTTACTGGCAGTACAAGATAAAGTAGTATAGCTATATAGTAGCTAGATAGTCAAAGTTTTTGTACTGGAGGATCTGTAGTTCTGTCTTCTGCACTCAGGGTCATGACATCTCTGATACCACACTTCTTCTTTGAGATCCACCACAATTCTATGAAAAATAAGTACAAACAGCATTCATAATTGTTACAGACCCTCAAACAGACAATTTTAATCGATGCAAGTCGCGGCTGTAAAGACTCACATGATGTTGTTGCTCTTATGAAAGCGCTTTACGTTGTGGCACCAGCGGAATTTTTCAATATCATAAACCAACAGCTGTTCAGAAGCAAAGTAACTCCATCGCCGGATGCCTGTTTGGGTAAATGTGACATTCAGTTAACAAAGCATTCAGCTGAAATAATCCCTTTTGTGGTTTTGGGTGAAATTCAGTAGAAACTGAAGTACAATGAAAGCATGGCGCCATCTCTTTTCGTTACTGTTGCTTACTTCCTTGAATGCCATCCTTGCACAAGAGTGTCAGCACAAATTCATCCACCTCTTTAAAAGGAGATGGCTTCTGTTCACCCAACAGATCTATATGGGAAGGACAGAGTGAGAAGAGTCTACTTGTAGTTAACTGTCAATGATGTGAATAGTAAAGCATGACATTCAGGGAGGACGAGAAATTCCCTTCCTCCCTGATGGGTAATTCTGCTCTTAGAAACTACTGCTAGCACTCGGGGATGTTAATTTGTATTTTTAATTACCAGAGTTGTGTGACTCTCTCTGAAGGGTCGGACATTGAGATCCTGCTGTACTCTTCTGTGGCATATCATAAGTCAAAATAATCTGTCCTGTGAAACTAATGCAAAACAGACAGCATTCTAAAACAATGGTACAATCACAAAAAAGCTGCCCCACCATAGTGTGGATAACACAGAGAGGTGCATACAAATAACCTGATATTGGTGATTAAAGAAGCTAAAAATATGCATTCTTCTTTTGTGGTTTGCTTGGAGGGCTTTGGGACAAACTTGTTGTCCTCTGCCACAGAAAAGGCTGCATTCTTTCCCAGTTTAGAGGACTTGTAGAGACGGAAGTTTCTGTTCTTGGTGTAGACACCTTCAAAATAGGAGAGTTACTAATATTAGCTTGTCCCTTACCTTCTCTTGCAGTGCACTTTAAATCATAAAAATATATTTTCAAAAAGCATTCTGATCATTGAATTTTAATGAAGTGTCATTAAGTCTACATTTTATAATAATGTAAAATTAAATGTTTTATTTTAAATAATGTTTTAATAAAAGCATAATTTAGGTCTTGATTTTTAAGTACATGGACTTTGAAGTCTTGACCAATATACTAAAGCACACATAATTGATTATAATTTAATTTAACAGTTGTATTATTCAGAATTACAGTATTTGAAATATACTAAATTGCAAGTAATGTAATAAGTACTCTTCTTCATTTAATCAACAGCAAAGTTGTTGCAGTGAACAGTAGTCCTGAAACAATCGACTTAAAAAACAACCTACTAATTCTTACCCAGGTCAACAAAAAGTTGTTCTTGTCCATTTTTGCTCTTCACTATCAGAAAGTCCAGATCCTTCTCTTCATACTTTCTTCTCTTGGCCTGAGAACCATCCACATCAACTCTGTTCTCTCTTGAACAAACTTCTGTTGTGTTTGCCTCTGATTTGCTTTAAACCATATCAAACAAATATGAAATTAAATCAGAAACAGAAGGATGTATAAATGTAACGGATTCAGTTTTAAGTTCCGAGTTTGGTTACAGCTTCCAATGTTTCTCATCTTACCTTTTCTGAAGGCTCTTTAGAGCAGGATGCAGGATATCCTGAATAAATCGCCCTGCAAACACGTACATGCATTACTATCGCAACTGCAACAAATATATCTGCATTAACCACTTACTCTTAGTGCATGTTGATGATATGACAGCGACTCACCTACATGAGAGTTGTCTTTGAACGCAGCACTAGGAAGCATGAAGATAAGATGACGACTAAACTTCTCAGAGGTGCTGGAGTCTAGATTAAGGACATCTTTTGCAGAGCAGCGAAGACCATAAACCTCTTCTAGCTTCGCGCACACATACTGTTATTGTATATGGAGAATTTTTTTTTTTAATATCCACTACGAACATTTTTTATTTCTCAAAATCAGCTATTTTAAGCTTTTTTTGTATAACACACGATTCAAAAGTTTGGGGACAGTAAGATGTTTGGTTGTTGTTGTTTTAAAAAGATCTTTTGAGCTCACCAAGGCTGCATTTATTTGGTTAAAAATACACAGTAAATGGTAATATTGTGAATTATTACAATTTAAAGTAAAATATTTCTAACTTAATATTATTTTAAACTTAATTTATTCATGCAATGGCAAAGCTTAATTTTCAGCAGCCATTTTTCCAATCTTGAGTGTCACATGATACTTCAGAAATCATCCTAATGCTATGCTAATTTGGTGCTCCAAACGTTTATTATTATTATTATTATATATGTTGAAAGCAGTTGTGCTGCTTAATATTTTTGTGGAAACAAGTAAATATTTTTATAATTTATAAATTAATTTAATTGTTTTAATAAAATACATTTTATATTACATATATTTCGTACATTTAATTTCAGACATTTTATTTTAATAATGTAAATTTTTAATAATACATTTATTTGCAATCATTTGAAACTGATATCTTTCTTAACATTATAAATGTCTTTACTGTAATATTCACTTTCATATGTTCTTGCTATATAAACATATAATTTCTTAAAAAAAATCTTACTGGCCCCAAACGATTGAAGTAGTGTATACTTACCTGAATTAATTTTGACACCATCATCTTGCCATCCAGGTGTGTGTTGGAGGCTTTGTCGAACTCTAAGTCAAAGTAGAGTTTGCAGACGGCCCCTTCCAGAATGACCTCATAGCAGTGCATCAGAGACTGTCTGTGAGTGCTGAAGACACAAAGATCTCATTCACCTACAGCAATGCCTTTTTCTTAAAAGTAAATTACTACTGACTACTAATTATACTTTTACAAAAATTCTTTTTTTATACTTTTACTTATTTTTTAAAGTATCTTTCCTAAAACTAATTTCTACATATCATCATGTGTCGGGGGTACCTGTAATAATGCCAGAGTTCACTGTAGCTGGTCACTAGGAAAATCCTCTGTCCAGTATCACTGCCTTCCTTCTCCAATGAAAATAAATGCACGTCCTAATAAAGACAAAATAAGAGCCAAACACTTTAAAAACAGTGGTAGTTATGCCTCATTTAAACAGATATCTATCGGCTTCTGTTAATGAATTTAACCTGTTTAACGTGCTGAGTGAAGGCAATGGCTGCGTTCTGTCGTGGGAAGAGTCTCCAGACAGAGGAGGGCTGCCATGGCCGGGACAGACGGGGCTTGTATGGACAGTTCAGAGGAGAAGACTGAAAAGATGAGGCTCTCTGCTCCACAGACTTCAGCCTGTCCTGCCATTTTTCTTTTGTCATCCTTGCTTCAAAACACTTAAGTATGATTAAATCACACTCATGCTCTGTGATGTGATCAGCAGAGGACAGTAAAGAGTTACGCAGAACTGAATTTACCTGTAAGCAAATCAAATTCCATCAGCAAACATACGTTACAGTGAGAGCTTCTGATACAGCACATAATAACAGATTTCTCTAAAAGAGAATTTTTTTCGGCTGTAATATGTATGCTGTTCATACTAACTTATCAATACATTTGGAGACAGACAGAGAGAGAGAGAGAGTTACAGCACTTTATAATATATATATATATATATATATATATATATATGTGTGTATATATATGCAGCCCCTGTACAAAGCGTACATTTTAATAATGAGTGCTACACCTTAGTTTAGTCGCTTACCTGTATTCATCCTTGTGTAGTTCTTTGTTAGTTAGTTTTTGTACATTTACAATCTGAAGCAATTACGCTACCGGGCACTTTTCTCTGTTTTGAGGAACGCGCTTAGCTGCGCGTCATATAAATGAAGCGTTGCGCATGCGCTGAATTTACCGAGCGCGAAACGGAACTGCTTTAAGTCATGAATATTAATAAGTCAACACCCTCCCTCGTCGTTTTTGACGTTATTTTCTTCTTTTTGTCTAATGGTTTACATGTTATGCTTTTGTATATTCATAATATTTATGCATGTAACGGTACTGTTATAACAGAAAGTTTAATAAAAACGAAATAAAGTATTTACCTAATTAATATTCATGAGCTACTCTGCGTATGTCGCCAAGCATGCCGGGATTGCTGTCCCTCAGTACAGCGGCTCGTTGGCGCGTTATTTTGAACGAAGGATGGAGTTGATACATGCGCTGCAGCTATTAAAATTAAACAATGTGTCTACAGGTATGGTTTATTTTTGTACCAGCGTGTCCTAGAAACAATGGCTGAATGCCTTTTGAGGTCCACTGCGTGTTTTGTTGTAGAAACCTCGAAATATTTTGAGTTGCAACTGACGCTGTCATTTCAGGGGATTGTTTTGGTTTCGTTTTATGGTTTATTTGATCATATATGAGATTTTAACGCAAGACCTTTTTTGTTTTATCATAACAGATAATGTTAAACATGAAATGTTCGTTTAAATCATAGTGTTTATAATTAACGTTAGATTGAAAACAATCAGGTTTACTATAATTTATTTCGGTTTAAGTTACTATATGTTACTATGTTGTCCTATATAACGTTAGTCATACTAACTTATATATATTATAACATGTAATCACATTCTGTGTCAACTTAGTTAGCAGCCTGCAGCATGTTTGGGCGTTATTAACGAGTGTTCATGTATTGTTGACATGTTTCAGCCTGGGTGGATGCAGTTTGGGATTTCGAGTTCACCCACACAGACCCTCTTGATCCTGTTATTGAGGAGGAGATAAAGGAAGACCCTGATGTTTTCAAAACAATTTATATGCAGCTTTTGCCCTTCTCAAATGAGGATGATGACAATACACAGGTATAACGTGATGGTGCTGTTCTTTGTGCATCACGCCACAAAATAGTACAAAATAATATATGTTTGCGATGCTATCAGTGTAAGTTTATCTTGCTTATGATGTATTTTTTCTCTGCAGAGTGTGTGGGTGGTGTTTGGTGAGAATGGAATCTCTGCAAAAACTTTGGTGGCTGTTCTTTCCTACTTCATCCTCAGTGCTAAAACCAAAAGTCCCAGTCTTGAACAGAGACTATGTGGTCTACAGGCAGCCTCTCTATACTTGTTGCTGCTAAAAATACCTGGTGTGTTTCCATCTTTTGCATCTAGCTGCAGTGCTAAATTCCTTTTTAATGCATGATGCCAATTCATTTTGTTAGGCCCTTGTGAGTTTATTTGATGTTTTTATTTTGTCCATCTTTAGGGAGTGTTGCAAATAAAGTATACCATCAGATTCTTTTTGATACCTGTCTGAACATGCCCTTGAAATGCTGGCCTCAAGATTCGGGCAAGAAACGCAAGAAAGATACTTTAAAAAGCTCTCAAGTTGACGCCAAAACTAGCAAACGATCCAAACCTCCAAAGAAAGTGTCAGAAGAGGTATAGAATTTTAATTTTGTTTGTCTGTATATGTGACATTGACATTTATCATTGTTGAAAGCATTTTTCTTACTCTGACAGTGGTGTTATGTATTTTGTGGTTTTGTTTCCCAACAGATGGAGATTGATGATGACGAAGAGGATGAAGAAGAGGGGGTGTACTTTTCTGCACAGGATTTGCTGAAACTAAGAGAGGAGCTTGTCTTGTTGGTTCGCACACTTCTGAGACTACTCGAGAGATTTTCTCTTCGAGACAAACCTCAGAGTGCTGACAGCTGTGTTCAGGTCAGTCTATGATGACTGAATGATCAGTAAGTTCCTCACTTAGCACGTCTTGTGTGGTACTTGTGGTTGTGTTGGGGATTTGTGTGAATGATAAAGTAGTTTTAAGTATAGCTGTTCCTTTCTTTTCTGTTTAAAAAGCCAATTTGACCCTCTTTGCAATTTTGAGACTATTAGGTTGTTAGATAATCAGTTATCACATAGCTTATGAAGCAATGTTTTTGTATAGACCTAAATATGGTTAAACATTTACACTTATTAATAATAACCTTTGAAATAAATGTACAATTGTACTTTCAGAATGCTGAGATTTTTATATTATTTTCATTTACTTTCAGCTTTTCACTGAACTTACCAACTTTGAGCCGGTCATTGGGGAGATGTCATTCTCTCAGGAAAGGTAAATATAAAAGAGAAAGATGCGGAAATGCATTTCAGCACTACTTTTAGTATTGTTTAGATATTTATTTATTCATATTTTTCCTTGGCTATGTTTTTTATATTTTAATTTCATATTTTAGCCTCTTATAGTAATTTTATTGTTTTAGAAAAATATAGATTGTAAGCTTTAATTTGTTTTTAAACTTTTTGTAATTTTAGCATTTCAACTTCGTTAGTTGCCAAGACAGCATTTCTAATTTGCATTTTTTTTTTTTTTCACACAAAATTTATATTCATCTTAAACTTTTATTTTTTAATAAACTATTCTATACTATTCTTCTAGGTCAAACTATTTTAGTATAGTTTTAGTTAACAATATCATCTGTAATGCATTTGTTAAGAGTCTTTCACAAACACGATTTTGTGTTTTCAAGGAGTGTCGACCAATTACAGAGTCTGCCTGAGCTGTGCTACCACGGACTGGGGCTACTTTGCTCAACCATTCATGGTGAAGGAGATGAGGTGAGTATGGGTTACTCCGAAACACCACTGCATTTAAGTTGCATGAGTTGCATTTCATAGTTTGATCGTTATGGGTGTTGTGTTTTACAGTGCCGTCGCAGAGTGTTCCGCAAACTACTCTATGTTATTCTAATGATGAAAACACAAGAGAGGTCAAAGCCGTGCCTTCTTGCTTCATCTCAGGCTGTCTGTGGTGCCAGAGACCAGGCCATACGTTTCATTAGGTTAGTGGCTGATTTTCCGGTAATAATTAATGTTGGAATATTTGTTCATGCGATTTCTGTTCAGCATTGATTCTCTGAGCGGTTTATATCTGAATCATGTGTGTTCTGTGTTATAGTCATATTGTTGATGAGCAGAGGGAGGCCACATTGCCACTTTTACGAATCCTTGTGCAACACATCTGCCATCAGGTATATTTTATTTTCAAACAAAATTTAACTAAAAATCAATTGCTACATTTCTGCTATTTCAATAACGTTATGAATGACTATCAGCTCACTTGTCATTCCAAATCTGTATGCTCTTTTCATGGAACATGTTTGAAGACTGTTAAGGTCCAATACATAAAAAGTTGAATGAAACTAGTTTGTAGAACTGCCATTTTCTATGTTATTGTTTTTAAAGACAGATTTATGTAATTATTTACTATTAAATCATTCATGCAAATCAGCAGATCCCAAACCAAATATCTCGAGACCAAACAAAGACCTGAGCAGAGATTCTACATGATGTATGTTTGTGTGTGTCTGTTTAAGATGGTGGAGAAGTCTGAATATCGAGCCAGTGGAGCACAGGCTGTTGGAAAACTGATGGCTAAGATGCCATGTCAGGACTATGCAGCCATTGTTAAGTGGCTCTATAGCTACTCCCGAAACAACAAGGTAAACCGTGTCATGTCACTCATTTCATGTCATGTCACTTACCTTGTGCACAAAATATTTGATATTTGTCAATGCTCTTGTCTGTTACTGACAACTACCAATGAAAACCTCTGTTCAGGTGGCATTTAGACTGTTTGCGCTTGATGTTGCCATGGTCCTGCTGGAGCAGAGTGAGAGGGATGTGGACGATACAGTGGACCCTGAGCTGGCTGTATTCCTACCTCACAGGTTTCTGGTGCACAACATCATCTACAATCATCGTAATGATGTTTCCCCAACAGTCAGAGGTCACGCGTTGCACTGCCTGGCACAGTGTCTGGAGCTTGGTTCCCAGAATGCTACAAAATGTGTTCACGAGCTCTTTTCCAACAGTATGTATATTACTACAGTAATGTAACTGTACAGCTCTGTGTAAAATGTTTGTATATGAGTGAGTTCTATTATTTATTTGTAACAGGCAGCTTGTTTGAATACCGAATAAGCTCATTCTTTTCTTATCAGGTTCTCAGACTATGTTGGAGTCAGGCCGTTCTGAGCGTAAGATCATATTTTGGTATTTTAAAGGAAATAAGTGTGAGGCATTTTTATAGACAATTATGGTTCAGTTTGAGTTTTGTTTTTTAGAAACTCTAAAACAACGAGAGACTGTTCAGAAAACTGCTCTGACCTTCAGAACCATTGAGCTTACAAAACACAAGAGCATTACCACGACCCACAGGAGCGTCATGAATACTTCCTTACAGAGTAAGCTCACCTCATATAGGCCTTGTCATTTAATTTTATGGGACTGTTTCTTTATTAATGTTTCTTTTATGTACTTTTAGATGAGGAAACTATGACCCTGTTTAAAAAACATGTCAGTGATCCAAAAACCAATGCAAGAAAAAGTGCACTGGAGGTATGAAATACATTCTACATTTTGAGGTTTCTTCCAGCTAAACGTGAATTGTAAAATAAGGCCCTTTTGAGAAAGTTGCTTTTAAGATCTTCTGCTGTAGCCATACACATTTAAAAGTAGTTTTTAACCCATTTTGGCGGAGGTAGACTGAACATTTCCATCATTTTTCCATCTTTTCCAACCCTCATTTTTATAGTCAAAATACTTTATTGTAAAGAAAGCAGCTATAATTGTGTCTTTCGTGTGTTTGTGTAGACCGTCATGAGTCTGCTGAAGCATGGGGTGGTCTCATGCAGTGTGGAGAATCTGAGTATTCTATCCGATCGCTGCAGGGATCCTGCTGTCTCAGTGAAGAAGAAAGCCTTGCAGTGCCTTATGGATCTCCTCGCTGTGAGCACCCCCTCCCAACCTCACAATGCTATATCCATCTGTTATGACCAATAATATTATTAGCTAGTCAAAACAGTCAATCTTTTACCTGTGCCTCAAAATTAAAACTGTTATTTCCACGGCCAGGTTTGAATTCTAACTAGTTTTTTTTTTTATTATTATTTTTAAGACTTTTCAGTTTTTCTCATGGCTGATTTAAGCCAAATAGTATGTTCACTTTCTTTTCACAAATGAAATACTACTCGTATTTGTTTTCTCATAACTGTACAAATTTACAAACAAAATAATAATACACATTTTTTTTTGGCCTGTCGACTAAAGGGTTGCTATAACTTATACTTTCATACACTTGTTTAGTGTGTTCCCAGCATGTTGTAAATTTCTTCCTTTCAATCGTTATGTTTATAGGTTCTGCCTGAGAATAGAGAAGTGCAGGAGGCCTGGCTGAGAGGAGTGTTACCGGCTGTCATGGACTCTGAGAGCTCTGTGCAAGAGAAAGCTCTTGAATGTCTGGACCATGTTGTCATTGCTCACATTAAGAGTCAAGGCAAATACCGGGATAGTGACACCTCTCAGAAGCTGGCCTGGGAATTACTGGGACTGATGTGTGAAAAGTGTCAAGACCTCAGGTCAGTAACACGTGTTTTAGCCATCTGTGACTAGTGGGATGTGACATGTTTCTCGTTTTGATTCTGTGATCCTTCACATCTTTCTCTTCTGTAGCCAGTATTTCAGTAAGGCTTTCAGCGTGTGGGCTCCGCAGCAGAAGTTCACTCCAGCGTTTGTGAATGGTTTGCTCTCTCATACCGAGGGAGAGAGGGCTGCTGCTGCTTGGCTGCTGTTAGCTAAAATTGCCAGTTGCTCTCCTAAACTAAACTATGGCACCATAGTGGATACCTGGGAGAATACTATCAGGTTAGAGAATAGAGCTAAGCAAGTTTTTTTAAAACCTTATAGTAAATGTACAAACAGTTAAAGTGTAAAGGAAAACAAAGACTATGTTTTTTACTGATGTGTAAAAGGTGACGGCTTGTTCCAAAATATATTTTTTTTATTAATAGGTCACCAGTTGTTTCAGTTACAATGACCTGTCATATCTTGAGCGTTCTGGGTGACATTGTATCTAATATCAATGATGACACCAAAACCAGAATAGTAGGTAAGTGGACCTCAGAATGCAACTGATATGAACACAAAAGCATCAGGGGAGTATTATTTGTTATTATGATTTAAAAATTGTTCCCATTCGTGACAGATTATGCTAACCAAGGCTGCATTTATTTAATTAAAAACACAGTAAAACTGTAGTGTTGCGAAATATTACAATTTAAAATACCTTCTGTTTTTATATATTTAATGATACAAAGCTGAATTGTCTGCAGTCCTGTCTCTACTCTTCAGTGTCGCATGCACCTTCAGCAAGCATTCTGATACTGATTTGATGTTTAATAAAACATTTATTATAATTATCAAAATTAAATAAGAATCATTTGTGACATTTATGAATGTAATTTTTTTTATTGTTGTTAATGTGTCCTTACTAAATAAAATTATTAATTTATTAAAAAAACAAAACTAGCTGCCTGAAAAGCCAAAACTTGATCCCTGAAACTTATATAGGTAGTCTGTTTAATTACCTACTGCATGTTTACTCCTATCTCGTTCACAATACAACTTTGTTAGCAGTGATATTTTAATTTGAGTACATTACAAATGCACATTTTACCTGTGTAGATGATCTGATGAGCTGGTTGAAGACCTTCAGCCTGCCTTTAGAGGTGATCAGCTCCTGTGTGGATACCCTGGTCAGATTTGCAAGATCAGACAACACTCAGGACACACTGGTAAGATCATACCATTGCCAGTAAGATTTTAATACAAATATTAATATTTTAATGAAATGATCCATTTATACCCTAATACTGTGTGTGTTTTAGAAGTTCATGGATCGTTTCTGTGGAGAGCTGGTCTCTGTGTGTGAAAGTTATCTGTCTGGTGTCATTCTACAAGAGAAGGGAGCTGAAAACATTAATGAAGACCTGCTGGTATAGACCAAGATTTTATTAAAGGGGTCAAATCCAACTTTTAAGGCCTGCTTATAACTTCATGTGAAGTTTTTTGCAATGAAAACCAGTCAAATTTAGTTTTACATGACTCTTTTACACACTGTCTGACTTTTACTATTAAACAAGTTTGTGAAGGATCCTTCTTAAAGTGCCCCTATTATGCCTTATATGATCTTTCATGCAGTGTGCAGATAGTTTGTGTTCACATACAGCTACATGACAAAGTTTAAGAATTTGTTTACGAATCATTTAGAAATGGGGTAAAATTAAAGTTTTTTGACTTTGCATACATGTAAACCTGTTTTAAGACACT
>JAUMHR010000042.1:643271-662500 GCA_032361145.1 Enteromius fasciolatus | reverse complement strand
ACATATTTCAGTTCAAATTTCATGTAAAAGTGAATTTTGCATCTGATGACCCCTTAAAAGGCACAATGTATTTTTTTACCTATCATGAATTATTAATTCATATTTGTCATGTCATGAATAAGATAAATGTTTTTCAATTTTAGAAAGAGAATAATAAATAATAAATATAAATGTTATGCCAATAAACATTGACACTTCCTCAGTAATAGAATCTCTGTAGTGAATGGGAGCTGTCAGATTGACAGTTCAAACAGTTGATAAATACAACACAATGAATTGCAAGAAAAGCTTTGAAAGCAAAAGCTGCATGTTTGTTATATACAATCCATCATTAAGGTGTTTTAACTTTAAACCATTGATAACTTTGAGCAATTCTTGCTATTAACTAGTTGTTTATTACCATGCCTGTTGTTAAAACAGTGGCTGTTTATACTTTATAATTATAATAATACATATTCTGGATGACCATATTCCATATTCATAATCCTGCTCAATTCTTAAATTTAATAACTACCTTATTACCTGTTAATAAGCAGAAAATTAGGAGTTTATTGAGGCAAATGTCATAGTTAATGGTAATAATGAGATTTGGGCCTTAAAATAAAGTGTCACCAAAGCATGGACTCTGCCGAAAAGTCCATCATTTTACTTTAATTCTGATGGCACCCATTCACTACAGAGGATTCATTTGTGAGCAAGTAATGTGATGCTAAATTTCTCCAAATCTTTTCCAATAAACCAAAAGCCTGTCTTAATAACTTAATAAATCCAGACAAAACAAAATTCATGCTGTGTACTTATTCTTGATATTCAGATCTACAACGAAAATGCTGACATTAACCTAAATCTAAACCTCTCCTTTTTTCTCTTTCTCTTTCTTCGCTTAACCAGAGATCTAAGATTGCTCTCTTTGACAAGATGTGGCAGTACATGAAGAGCGCAGAGCCTTCTGTGTTTGTGAAAAACACAGTGGAAGGCGTTTTGCGTGTCCGAAAATCCAAAGGCAAATATGCTTACCTTCTGGAGTCCACTATGAATGAGTACATCGAGCAGCGCAAGCCCTGCGACACCATGAAGGTCGGAGGGAACCTTGACTCTAAAGGCTACGGCATCGCTACACCCAAGGGATCTGCTTTAAGGTGGGTGGAGTAGTATAACAATATGGCCCATGTTGTTATAGTATCCCACCTACCCTGATGTAGGCCGGGGGTCCCCCTTTATAATGAGGTAAACTAGGTAACAGCAGTGCTGAGTGTAGGGATGTTAGGCAAAACCAGCAGTGTAGAGAGTTACAAAGGAAACGGCACATATCGAGGGCTTTAAAAAGCCTAGCTGACAGCTGACAAGCAGGTTACCTAGCAACCAGTGCTCTCCAAGGCTGATGGTAGATGATAGAAAATGGAGTATAGTGTAGTCTGAAACTAACAGGTAATTATCCTAACATAAGATAATTCAGTTTTAAGATTTTAACAGGGAGTCAGTGAGCACCATAATGAAAAGCTAAATGAATTAAGATTGTATAAAAAATATTAGGGCTGTCAGATGAAAATATTTGATTGTGGATAATTTAATATTTTTTTTAAGTAGCACATTAACGCATTAAATTGCTATTTTTTCGTAATTATTGAGTTGAGGTCATTTGTGGCTATATATGTATCTGCAATAATAAAATAATGTAGTAATTTAAAAAAAAAATTCATTTTATTCATTTTTAATAAATTATGCCATTAAGCCTTGCTGACAAGATGGATAGCGCACATTTTCTCAACAGTGTGGTCATTCTTGAAGCAAATATTTGCCTGAATGATGATTAGATTATTAGTTTTGGTTAGAGTGATACATTCACTAGTGCATAGAAGGTCCTAATGCCTATCCTCATAGCGTTTTATTTACTTAGGGGCTGTTGGCCTGCTCGTAATATAATGAAAATAAAATGCACGAATATTAAGATTTTTAAATGGATTATGGAAACTTGCATACAATGTACTCTCATCAAAAAAAAAACTTAAATAATGTTTATTAGTTCTTACAAATGCTCAGAAATAACCAAAAACAGAAGAGGTTTGGTGTCGATCCAAAACAAAAGGGAATTGTATATTAGTATGTATAGTTGTCTGACAAAATGATTTGAAAATTGGCATATCAGATATTGACAAAGTCTCATATTGTGCATCTCTAGTTCTTAATTTGACAGCCCTAAACACAACAGATTAGTTCATGCAATTCTTTTCTAGGAATTCCCGTTTATTCATGGAGCTCAGTCAATAACTTGAAGAAAAGGTTTCTTTTATCCAAAAGTTCTAAAGCCTGTTTTCGACCTGTTTTGCTGATAATAAACTGCCATGTGTCCAATGAAGCAAACTCTGGGAAACTATAGTTCCTAAAACAAAGCATAGTGTAGTAGTGAAAAGCCGATAATATGTTCGTGGTTAGTATAACCCATTCTACTCATGTTTGCCTTTAAGTATCTGTTTTATTGAATGCATGTCTGTTCTTAATGACTGAAGCAATGGCCTCTTGCAACCAGACTGTGTTATGACAAAAGCTATTTATTGATAATGAGTAATAATCAATGCATGTGATGGGGCACTTGGATTTTGAATGGTTGCCGTAAGCATTAAAGAATGTTTAAGCTGATGATGCAGAGGCTGAAACCACAGTAATTTGATTATGAATGCATTTGATGATGCACTGTTTGAACTATGCATGCTGTCTCTCTTGATACTTCTAACCAGATTTGTTTGCCTCAATGCTTCAAATGTTTTCTGCTAACTGATTTGAGGATTTGAATGTGCGGTTGTGTAATAACTGATACTATTGCTGATCCTCCTCTGTTCTAGCCTCCTGCCTCAAGAGTTTGAGTTTAAAAAAAAACTCTTAAAAAAAAAAAAAGCTCGACCACCTCATATTTTAATGGGTTGCTTAACGTCATTTTGATTGGTTGGTTGATTTGATGGATTGATTGATTGATGGATTGTCTAACCCAATGTTCCATTCATTCTATGCAACTTGTGGGGGGCGTGGCCCGCTGCAGCCCCGCCCCCCCTCATGCTGTCTGACAAGTATGTTTTATCATTTGTTTAAGAAACGCGGTAAACCTTGCAGTGCTAAAACTGAACGAGCAGGGGCTTCTGGATAAATTGAAAAACAAATGGTGGTACGACAAAGGAGAGTGCGGCAGCGGAGGCGGGGAGTCAAAGGTCAGACCCGTGCTCGGGACTTTGGGTAAAAAATGAAATGAACGAAATGCAAATGAGCAGGAAGCACTACCAGCCGTTCCAGAAAACAAGCCGAGGCACCAACAAATTCAATTATTACGTCAGTTGGTCAGCAACAGCTTTCAGTAAGACAAGTTTGCTCCAAAGTGAAATGGAAACAACCAAAAAAAGAAACTCCCAGAGGTACACGGCTTGTCGGCGGGCGCTGTTTCTGCTTCCTTCTCGCGGCGATGAGTCTGTGCACATCTGGCACGGCAAAGCCGCGTTTGCCGACTGCCAAATGGAGCGCAGACTGCCGATCGCCACCACGCTCAGGGCTGAATCATTACCAGCGCTGTTAGCAAGTGCAAATGTTACTGACAATAACATAAAATAACATTGGTAATGTTATTTATGTTATTTCCCATACGCGAAGAACGCCAGTAAACCTTGCAGTATTGAAACTCAGTGAGCAAGGCATCTTAGACAAGCTGAAAAACAAATGGTGGTACGATAAGGGAGAATGTGGAGCCAAGGACTCTGGAAGTAAGGTCAGTCACTGCAGGGAGCGTGTGTGTGTGTGTGTGTGTGTGTGTGTCTGGCAGGGCTAGAATGTGTACTGTATGTGAAACTTGTGAAAACACTGTCTCAGTTTGGGAGATCCAAGCCCAAGCATTAGCAGACTGTGTGTTCAGTATGTGTGTGTCTTTGTGTGTTTGGGAGGAAAAGAGTATGACAGTGATGTGAAAGGAAGCTTGTGCAAAAAAAGATATACAGCCTATGGTGGTGTGTGTGTGTGCGTGTGTGTCAAAGCAAGTCCCCTACACAGATTTACCACCGCATGAATCAGAGCCTGACCTATGTATACAAACAATGATGCCAAACAGGGAATATAAACACACAGTAATGCATGCGAGTGACACATACTATAGCGAAGACATATTTTATTCACACTTAAGCGCGTACTTGATTCACATTCACGCACAAACACGTATAGTCATGCCTATATAGGCTCAGAATTTCCTTGTGCTCCTTTGTATTTCTGTGTGCTTTATTGACAACTTGTCCTGTTCCTTTTTATTTTTTATCTTTCTTACACTCTCTCTTTCTCCCTCCTATCTCTTTCTCTTTCCCATGCGGTCTCTCCTTCTCCCTCACCAATGCTGTAAATGTTGTTTGTATATTTGCCTTTTACTTCAGCTGTCTTTAATTGCAATTCTGTAGGTGGCGTCTTTTTTTCCTTCTTTATGTGCACACACTGCACCGCATTGTCCTGTTGTACTTTTGTAGCCGTCTTTGTATTTTTTTGTGATGTACTGTTAGACATTCACATATACACACTTAATGTTATGCTGTTTTTATAGTTGTAATCTGTCATATATAAAAAAAAATATATATATATATATCTATATATAAATAGTGATAATCAGTAGTATTGGCATAATGTCATCTTTTCTCTTCTTTATTTTTGACCTTTGACCTTCAACCCCTTGCAGGAGAAGACTAGTGCCCTCAGCCTGAGTAATGTTGCGGGCGTCTTCTACATCCTGGTGGGCGGCCTCGGGTTGGCAATGCTGGTCGCTCTGGTGGAGTTCTGCTACAAGTCTCGCGCGGAGGCCAAACGCATGAAGGTTGCCAAGACTCAGGCTCTAAATCCCTCCTCTTCCTCGCAGAATTCTCAGAATTTTGCTACTTATAAGGAAGGGTACAACGTTTATGGGCTGGAGAGTGTTAAGATCTAGTGGGGTAGGAATGGCAGAGGCTTTATTTTTGTCGTTTGTTCACAGTTTTTTGTTTTTTGTCGTATACCAAGTGCTTCATCACCACTCCACGATTTTTCAGGCATCATGCTGATACACATTTGTCAAATATTTAAAGGGGTCGTATCTTAATTTTCATATTTTTTGTCCCTGAGGTCCTCTAGTAAGAGTTCATTTTAGGCTGTAATTTCATTTCCATATTTTTCACACTCTTTCTGATTCTTTCTGTAAGAATTAAATGGGACTTTTTTTCCCCCAACATATAATCTAAATGGACCATATGTAATTAAATAATCTTACTTCAGGGAATCTTCTATATTTCAAGATGATATTGTATGAAAAATGTCAAGTATTGTCAGTTTACTGGAATAATAACATCATTCTGCTTCTTTAGTATTTCACTGCAATACTCGTGAATTCTCAGCATGATAGACATAAATATAGCAGTCGTGTCTTAATATGTACATTTACAGTAGTTCATGACCAAAATCCTAACTTAACATCTTACTTTCAGTAGTCTTTTTGGACTGGAGACATTTTCAGTAGAGAATTTTCACATAATATTTAAACTACACTTCTATTCAAACTTTGTGATTTGTATGATTTTTAATTGTTGAAAACATTCTAGCTGCTTAATACTTTTGTGAAAACCATTTTTTCAGGATTCTTTAAAGTATAGAACATTTAAAAAGCTTTTATTTTAAATCTTTTGTAACATTTTCTTATTGTAACTTATAATACATCCCTTTTTAAAAAGAAAACAGGATTCCAGAATTTTGAATGGTACTATCAAAAATAGGAAAATATGATTTTTGTCATGATATGACCTCTTCATAAAAAAAAACAAAAACAAAAAAAATACCACACAAGCAATTGTTTGACAGCACAGTTTTGGTAAACTGTGGCTACATACACAACTTATGTGATGAAAGAAATTAAAAAGACAAAGAGAAATTAATTAGTTTTAGCTGCCGTGACATAATTTTCCGTTTATTTATCATCATTGCCGTTTGTGTTTGTTTGTGGATTGGCTGCACCGCTTGCTTTTGCTATAAAGCTCCGCCATCTTAATGCGAGACCCATTAGCTGTCAATCATTCTCCACCCCATCTGCTCTTCATAAACATCTACAGTTTATATAGATGTTATATATATAAATGAAATAATCTGCATTACACATAATATTTACTGTATAACTTGAATCTTTATTTTGTTTCTCTTTCTATCTCCTTATGTGTGAATTTGGGTGTGAATCACTGTGTATTTATATATTCTGTTTGTGTGGGTGTGTGTTTGGAAACAGATGACGTTCACAGATGCTATGCGCAGTAAGGCCAGGTTGTCTATAACGGGCAGTACAGGGGAGAACGGGCGAGTGCTGACTCCAGACTTCTCTAAAGCCGTCCATGCTGTGCCGTACCTGAGACCTGGCATGGCAATGCCTCTGAGTGTGAGCGAGCTGTCCTGAGTGCCTTACATACACACACACACACACACATTGGTGCAAGCATGCTGTACCTCCACTTTCATACATATGCACACAAGTGTACATATTCTTACACTCATAGAAAAAAAATATTATACATATATATACACACATATATATATATACATAATAATAGTTAATTATTCCATATACAGTAAATCATCACATCTATACAAAGGATGTCAAATCCATACATGCATAGACAGACATATGTTTACTGTTCAGTGCAATGATATTTTGACCAGCGGTGATGTATACAACCAACATTTGCAAAAAAAAAAACATGCTGACAGACACATAAAAAAGTATACAGGCACATTGCTGTGTGTACATATGCAGATAACGTCACAAACCTTGTGTAGCCACAGTCCCATAGTTTCTTCTTGTGTATATTTTGCATAACTGCATTTCCAAGTTCTCGTTTTGTCACACACTTAAATACGCACATATAATATGACCTCATTTCGCTCATATATTTACACAACTGCCCCACTTTTCGTAGACGTTTTTCACATTGTAAGTGATGACATTGCAATGCTGCACTAAGGAACAATGTTACACATTGAAAATAATTCCTATGGGAAAATCTCGACACCTGTTTCCATAGCAACGTGTTTTTGGAATCTCTGATTCTCAAGAACTCAAGCACACGAAACATCTGCATCAAATGTGTTTTGTTTACTCAATCTACATGGTATATATTTGACTGGAATCATTTCTTATTATATGAGATATGTAAAATAAATGATGTATATAATTACACTTTTGTTCATTTGATGTTAATGTTACCATGCAAATGCTTGACTTACAGAAAAAATGAAATGATTTGAGTAGTTTTGTTTCTGCTCCTCACTGGTTTGATTTGTTGTGATGTTCATTTCTTTGGATCGGTGTGTTCAGATCCTTTTGCCTGTGGGCAATGCAAGCAGTAGTTTTCTATAAGTCTTTTAATGAAAAAAGAAAGATAAAGAATATTATAACTTCTGCATTTCACAATTTAGACGGTATACTGAAAGTGTTATATTGATTAAGCTGGATCTGTATATTAATATATGAACTTAATATAATATATTATGATACCCCAAAATGCCAAATATTGATGTGTGCCAAAATATGTCAAGGCATTCAGATGCATTTATTCATTTTGTCTCTATATGGGAAAGTGTTATGACTTTAAATTAGCACCCTATAATCAGGGGGTTGTTATTTATGTCATCTTTGGCTTTTTTGTTTGTTTGGTTTGTTTTTCATATCAGATGCATTGTACTTTTAATAAGGTGCACTACGATATGCAGTTTTAACTGTGAAAAGCATGATAACCTTTAGTTATGTTTGTTTTATAAAAGCGATGATTATGTATATCACTAAGATTAGTTAACTAGGACTTTAATTTATGACCTTGAGACTAAGAGATGAAGATGATTATTACAGATAGTTATATTGATAAAGTATAAGCCGATCACCCTTTTCTATGCCATGCTGTGTAACTGAAATCTTGTTCATTAGTTTTATATGTATATGTACTGTACATGTAAATAGAAACCATATGTGTATAACTTAAAATCTTGGATGATACACCAATTCACACAGACGCACACAAGAGGATTGCTCATATTGTGCGTACGGGAGCACGTTTGGGAACGTACCAAGCTGTCTCTCACATACAGACACATAATGGACTTGTCATCACTAGCATCATTTCAGTTGGAAAGTCTGCCATGGGATGAAATGGAGGACGCTTTTCTAAATGGAATGTGGACCGATTGCTTTATTTTTTGGAATCTTTTGGAATAAACAGAGACTGAGAATCCTCTGATATTGTTTTCCTCTGTTTCATGGGAAGGAGAAAAATGCCACAGGAGGGGGTTGACAAGCATGTCAGCTGTTCACTCATAAATTCACATCTTTGGTTCAAAATTAACACACAGAGGATGAAAATGTTGAAACAGCTTATCTAGGATGCCTTTTGTTTTTTCTTACAGAACATGTGGAAACACATACGTGGAATATTCCTCACATAAAGCTACCAAAACCAAACTCTGAGCAACAAAATCATGTTTTTGTGACAGAAAATTCAATGACCTGGACTGATGTAATAAGAAACATTAAATATCTCCCATTAGGACAAAATGTATTTTGAATAAAAATGTACAAATTATGTAAAATTACTAAATAAATGTAAAGTAATTTAAAATACATTTTCATGGTCGGTAAGAAATAATTAGTCTTCTCAATTCATCAGATCATTACCTCAGCGTAGAGTGGATATACAAATAACAGTTGTCTTTCTTCCACTGTTTTCTCTGCCTTTTAACCAATAGTGAGTCTTGCACTGACAGAGCTCTGAGCCAATGAAAAGAGTTTTTTGATTTGTTCAAGCTAATGTGCTTTGAGCAACTCAGGAACAGATGTGGCCCTGTTCAGTATGTTCTGGGGACACATTAGTGTTGTGCTTCCATTTACACATAAACAAGCTACGGTATTTTTAACCAAGTGTTTCTGATTGCCTGGTAATCTTTTGGGGGGAGGAAAATTGCCAAAATGTGTTTGTGTGCTTTCTTACTGATTTCTTAGTAAAAGGCCAGTGCCTGCTGCCTGATGTTCAGTTGATACCATGTTATTGTTCTGGGACTTACACAGACACTCTTTTTAGGCAAGGCTCCCAGGCAAACAGACCAGCATAGCATCTGCAGCTCAGCAGTTGAGTTTCCTCTTGCTGTGTCCAGTTCCTTATTAGCTTTATTAGCCAATAAGAAATCAGCATTCTCCTATAGCCAAACATAGTTGTCTCTTGCAGCCAATTAACGCTCAGTGTCAAATCAATTAACAATTAATTTTGTAATAACATTTTTATATGTTAACGTTTTTATAATTTGATGAAAAACGTTACGGGAATGTTTTTAGAACGCAAAATTGTTGGCTGAGTTGCACCCAACATCCAGGTGCATTGCTTTTTCCATGCGTGCACCGTGCAGCACTTACACACAGCTCTACGTTGTAAACCACAATCCCACAGGGAATGCACAGATCTTGGCCTGAATAAAAGAACACCACCTCCAGCTCAGCCTAGCCAAGACAGACCTCCTCATTTTCCCAGCCAGCTTGGCAGTTCATCACAACATCACAGTTTAGGCTCATCAACAGCAACACCATCCAGGATTATGGATCGGGCCAGTGCCTTGGGGCACCAGACTATCAAGGGCTTTCAAAGTCTTAAATTCTGAGCATTCCAAATGAAGCTGAGCTATTTGTACATAAGAGCATCTGAGCTTCACACCTCTAGGCCATTCTGCTCATAGAGCACATTCCGTAACACATAAGGGTCCCTGATCTCCTCAGCATACAATCTAGGCCCAAGAAACTATTTTTAGTCTAATGTTAGCTACCTAAACACATATTTTCAGTTTCTGTGGTCCCCAACAAAATCCCAAAATAATCCAATTATTTTTTTATAAGCAAATGCGCAGTTGTGTGATGTGTACATAATTATCTTTTACATCTTTCAAACATGCATTTATTAACATTTTAGAAATGGTCAGTTTTGTTTAAAATGCATGTTGTGCAAATATGTAAATTGCAATGCAAAGTTTAGGGTAAATATAAAGAGAACGATTTAGATATGACATCAAATTGGATTTATTAGGATTGACCAAAAGTAGTGCAAATAAACACGAATAATGTCTCACGGTCTCACTTCAGTGACTTCAAGTTGATGTATCCATGTTCGAGGCACTGATGCTTGTGTACAGAACAGTCACAGGACATGCAGCCTAAGCAAATTTGTGTTCCCTTCAGAAATCTGTGGTCAGTGAGTCAGTTGTGTGTCATGGCACAAACACAAAGAGGCACAAAATCAATACTGACTCATCACGACATATGATTTTTTATTTATCTTTGGAAAGCAGCAACTATTTGTGAGCTGTTAATGCAGTACGAAAAGTGGTGAATTTTTATCTTTCTGTTTTGTACCGTGTCTCACTTCTGTCCAGATTTGTACTTAAATATAGATTTCTGAACAATAATGTATAGCATATTTTCCTCTTAAGATCAACCAGTTTTGCTTTAGGTCTAGTATTGATCATTTGTAAATTGTATTGAATAAAACATAATAAGTAGTATCGAGAACAGTTGTCAAATCCTTCATTTTTTGTCTCATCCTAACATGCATAAGAATTTGTTTTCTACAATTATGATGATGTCATCTTTTACATTTCACATAAAAAGGAAAGATTGGCCTGTGCACTGAGGTGTCGAGTGATTTCAGATCAGTCGATTAGAGGTCTATTGAGCTGAGAAAGCGCTTTAGCTCTTATTCAGTGCCCATACAACATCCAAATTCTTAATAGAGAATAGCCTACATTTTTTAACTGTAATTGCTGCAATGGGACACAATAGACAATCCCTTGGCCCATCAAAAAATCTATATTTTCATGTTAGGCCACTAGGCACTCATTCATTCTTACGGTATAAGCTGTTTGTGGCCATGATAAGTGATTTGTGTTTGTATTCTGAACACTTAAATGAAGATAAACAAAATATTTCATAATAATGAGGATAAAAATTAATTGTAAAATATTTTGAATGACATTTACACCCATTACCCACAATAACAACTCTTCAGGAAACTTAAATATACACTAATTTCTGATAAGCATGGGCTTGATTCCTGATTTCTCAGTTATTATGGGTGATATTTAAAAAAAATATTGTACCTTGGGGATAGTTCCCCTAGAAATTTAAATTCTGTCATAATTTACTCAAACATTACTTTGGTTTATCACTAAAATGCAAATGTGTGTTGATTATTGTCTGTTTATGGAACAAATTGATAGGTATTGTCTCCTCATTCATCATGTTACCTAACTTTAAGTAGAGGAGGACAGAAACCTTCATTAAACGTACTGTATTTTCTGTTTCGAAGGTTAACCAAAATAAACAATGACCATTTCTGGATGAGCTAGGCCTATTTAAGAAACAGAGCTGGAAAGACAAGACTGATGCAGATTATTTCTTGGATGACAAGTGAACAACAACATAAATTAAACACTGAAAATGTCAAATTCTGAAATATGCTTTATTGTTGGTATGGGTTTCTTTAACCATGCCATTTTATTTTTAAGCCTTTGCCTGGCCACCATACATTTTCTAAAAGTGCATTGTTTTATTTGTTGCAAATATTCCAAATCGCAAATCTGATCTTTAGTGCTGCATTCCAAGCACCGTCAATGTTAGAGAAAAGCTGCTGACAAGCTCAAAATGTTGAATCTGAACCTAGGATTATCAGTGTCTATGTTGATGTGCAAAATGCAGTTGAGAATGCAACTGTTGAGAGCATCGATGCCCTCTAGTGGTGGTGATTATGCATAGATAAAGCTGGTAAAAAGCAGGCAAAGCTTTATTGTGGGGTAGGGAATACAGTTTTTTTTTACCATAAAAATATCTTCTGTGAACGTAGACTCAAGACCATTAAATTTTCGTCCAGTCATCATTGCATAGATACCTGTTACCATCGATGTATTTGAATCCTTCCGTGCAGCCAATAGCGTGAGTTTGAGGCGTGGTTACGGTAGCAGGCTAATTTAGAGAGTGTTTAGCTTTGTTGAAAAAGAAATTCAATTTTGTCACAGAAGTGCAAGCTAAATGTAAAGACTCGCTGGGTGCCTACAGCAAGGGTAAACACAAGATGGAAGAATTTGAAGGAGTTTTAAGCAATACGACGAACTTGCAGAGTTTCCTCTCAACAGGTGTGCTAAACTTAAAATATGTTGGACCTTTTATTGAAAGTAGACCACTTTTACTTGTTGTTCAGGATTTATTTGTAGACGTGCTTTATTTTGTTTGAAACTTTAGTTCTGCTTGGTGACACTATTGGCATATAACTGCCCTACCTTAATTCCCGTTCAAAAATAATCATATTGGGGGTTGGGATGACATGGGGGTAAATAAATCATTTAAAATTGTAATGGGTAAATGATTTATTATGTCATATCTGTTACCAAAGGAAGGGAACAGAGGAATCAGATGCAGAGGAATAGATGCATGAGGAGGTTTATTGTCAAAGGTGAACAGAAATAAAAACAGGAACCAAAACAGCAATCAAGCCTCTGGAGAAATTCAGCTTCAGTGATGCGGACTAAACGGGCTTTATGACTTGTCAAGACCCAGAGCTCGCATGGGACTTATAATCTGAGCGAAGAGCAAGGTAGAGAGTGGCAGTCCTCTTCTCTATGCATCCTGATGTACAGGACAGGTAAACACAGAGGTAAGTGCAAGTAGAGCACAGAACAACAAACACATCAAACGCAAAACAATTTACTCAGAGCAAGGACTATTCAAAAGAGAAATATAAAGGGAATGGTAATTAGTGACAGGCAAAATAGAAGCAGCTTTTGATAGCGAGGCCCAAAGGGCCAAACTAGTGCTGACTGCACCAGTGACAGGCTGCCAAAGAAGACATGACAACACAACCAGCAGAAGGAGCCAGGAAGGTACCCCGACTCGTGACAGTACCCCAATCCCCCACCTCCAGGCGTCCCCGAAGGACTCGCCATGATTCAGATGGAACTGATCAAGGAGAGCATGATACAGTTTATCACGATTAGCCTCACATCTATTACTGTATAGGAGACCCCTGGATAACTCCGAGGTCTGGGGCTGGAGGAGGGAGAGAACAACAGGCTTGATCATGATATGTGAAAAGCCAGGTGAATGTTGGAGGGGTTAATTTGAGTCGCACAGATTGAGCACTTTAGAAATGATGAGCAGTTCAGCAAATTTGGGTCCCAGTTTACATGAGGGGAGTCTGAAGTGAAAGTCCTGAGGAGACAACCAGACTTTCTGACCACACATGTAAGTATGGTGAAGGTCTATGATGCCTTGCTCTTGTTGGCAATCCTTCAAGCATGGAGGCTCTGAATAAAAGCATACACGGACAGAACAACAGTGTCAGATTCTTGGGAGGGGAATTACAGTGGCAGGAAGCCCGAACAGCGGGGGACTAACCCTTAGACGAGACTGTGAGGGAGTTATGTGCTTACCCGACCATGATTAGTCTGGAACCCCAAGATGACAGTTGAGATATATTGTTGTTGTTAAAGTTGTTACTACGTTTGTGATCGTGTTAGGATCCTTGCTGTCTATGGGAGCATCAGAGAACTCTCGGGTTTGGAATGACATGAGCATTTTAATGACAGAATTTTCATTTCTGGGTTAGCTATCTCTTTAGTCTCATGATTTTGGAACTAGGTCTAAAGAAGATTTGAGAAAATAGTTGGCTATATTATATGTAAAGACCCTTGGCTCTTCATCCTTGGCAGGCCCAGCTCTAGATAGGAGATACAAGGTGGGCCAAGTGATAGTCCAGGTGGGCCGGGGTTATAGGCCTAACTAAATCATTATTTTACCTGATGAACTTATTAGACTCCATTGAAAATAGGAACGTTAATTTTGGTTATTTTATTTTTGAATCTAAAAACTTCTTACACCAAGAGTTATTTTTAAAACATCTACTCTGTTACCACAATATCAAAAGCAAAATATGATTTAATACTGATCTCACATTAGGTTATTTAAAGCTCTTTTTCTTTTTTTTTAAGCCATTGTTAACCAACAAGATTATGTTAAATTACACTTAAATTTTAACTGTTGTGACCCATGAAAAATAAAATATAAAATTGGTTTTCAGGGATTAATTTTATACAAGCAAAAAGCAGCATAAATTGAAGTGATTTGCATAGACGGAGAACAGAGAAAAACTAAAGCTAAACTAAAGCTATTAAAGAAATAAATAGGCCCAAGTGTGAAATAATTTTTCCAAATACATAATAAATTAACAAAACGACAGAAAAAAACTGCAACAAACAGCCTATAGGCAGAATTTCAGCTCATTTCTGTGAACGCACTCTTAGGAAAGCCGCATCCTATTTGTTTCCTTTATTTACAAAAGCACAACTGTTTTTATTGTGCCTTATTCTTGAGCGAGTATTGTAAGCTGTTTTCACTTTTATAAGGTGAAAGATCCTGCCAGTGCCGTCTGCTTTTTGGCAGAATTTATTATTATAATTAACTTCATTTCCTGGGTTATCTATCACCATAGTTCTTAAAAATAAAAAAAGAATGGGATTTCAAAAATATTTTCCCCAATTTTTTTTTTTCTAAAATACAAATTTACAAACACCAAATAAAACAGTCCATGTGACATCAGTGGATCAACATCACTTTTGCAATGCTAGGAGAATACTTTTTTGCACAAATAAAACAAAAATGACATAATTTACTCTACTCCCCTGACCATTTTAGAGAGTGAATGGCGAAAGACATCATAGGAGAAGAATGGTTCTATGGAGGGTCAGATCATGGCTCGCTGATATCATCAAAAATGTCTTAATTTGTGTTCCAAAGATAAACGAAGGTCTTATGGGTTTGGAATGACATGAGGGTGAGTAATTATGCATTTTATGTTATGCATTTTATAAAATAAAAAAAAAAAAAAACAATATATATATATATATATATGGGTGATTCTATAATTGCAGGGAACATTTGGTGTCTCCACAAAAACAAAGTCATTATTTTTCTACTTTTTTTTTTTTCAAATTGTTTATTCATTTTATTTAATAAAGCCCTAAATCTTGTCAACTACCATACCATATTTTGCCTTTAAATCTCTCAGAACTGTGGAAGTTGCAGGAAATGATGTCGCTTTCACTCACTGATAAGATCTGAAGCTCTGAAAAGTATCTGTGCTCTCTCTGAGAAAATATTTGAATCTAAAAACTTCTTACACCAAGGGTTATTTTTAAACGTCAACTCTGTTACCACAATATCAAAAGGAAACCAAGATTCATTACTGATCTCACATTGGGTTTTTTAAAGCTGTTTTAATAATGTTTTCATTAGTGTCATGTGTTCTTAGCATTTATGCCAGCAAGTGGAGTTTTGGGAAAACAATTTATAAAAATGTCAATTCCATTACACTATTTTCTCCATTGTAAGTCTACCTAGGAAACAGAGTTGACGTGACAGGGGACGCCAAATGTACCTGCAATTATAGAATGAGTCATATATATATATATAGTCATTTTGTAGCTATATTATTCTTGCTAAAGACCAATAAACATTCAGTCAAAAATACAATTAACATACATATTACAGACATATTAATTCCTTGCAGTTTCAACTTTTGCTTCCTAGGATCTTCTCAGTGTGACTCAGTATCTCTGGAAAGTACAAAACAAAAGATATTTTGGTACACAAGAGACTAAAATTATTAATAGCCTATATTAATAGATTAAAAGTGAACAAAAAGCAGAATTGTCTTATCAAGATTAAAAAAAATAGTTTTTTTTTTTGTAAAAAAAAACTGACTGACAATCTGCTTACAGAAATTACATCACTAATTCATTTACCTGGTTTAGTGCCACGTTGACCACTGTAGACTCAGTGTTACAGGTGGCTTTGCAGGCAAATGCTGAGATACAGATAGAGATGATGAACTGAAGGATGGAAAACACCAGCACTATTCCAATGACCCCTGAAACGCATCTCTAAATAAACACATACAGCATGATCATACATGAAAGCAGTTCCACAAAATGCTATTATATTAAGTTTATCAAAAATTATATTGAAAAATTATATTAAACAGCAAACAGATAATCTGATGGGTAAAATCAGGATATAAAGTTCACAAATGTTCACAAATGCTCGAGGCTTTTGGGTCATTCCATGTCAACTCAACCAGAGGTCCCTGGCTCAAAATTTTTATTTTTTTTTTTTAAAGAAAGAGTGGAATAGTAATGAAAGCCAAATTATTAAATCTTATGGATGAATATTTACTGAGTAATTCACTATTTTGTCAATGCCAATTTTCATCTGAGATTCAGTCAAATTACAGGGGTTTAAAATTACTTCAGGAATATGCCAGAATAATTGTTACTTTTACACAAAGATCAGTAGGTCTATTAGTCAAATCTGTTGACTTTAACAGTCTTTGAAGCATTATGTAGTGACATTAAAAAATGGGAAAATAGCACTTTTCAAGTTTTTTTTCCCCGAAGTGTGCAGGCCTGTAACTCAATTTTTTTCTTTCATATTGTTATCTGTTATTATCACTGAGCTACATGTTGGCATGCTGCCCAAAAGGTAGACTTAAGAAAAATAAATGTGGGTCACAAATGTGTTGATGCATACCATAAATTTACATTGAAAAGGGTTGTGTGTCTTGCGTCTTGTTTGCATTATAGTGGGCTCTAGCTTTTTTGCATTAAAATGCCTCATAAATCATCAAAAATGGGGGAGAGAGAGAAGACACTGCAGCTGAATTTTAGAGTCAAAAGTCTTTTAAAGATGGAATTTTGGGTATCTCACTTTTTTGTCGCTCTGTAATTCAAAAAAACAATACATTTTGAAAGTTTTGGGGGGAAATAAGATTGTATTTGAACAAATCACTCCGTAAAAACCTTCAGCATACAGACAAGGGAAAAAAAGTAAAGTTTAGTGTGTGTAAGTACTACTGAAGTGACGATATATGAGTTGGAGGAAAAAAAAAAAAACGCCTATTGATTCAAATACATAAAGAGCTTTAAAAGAAACACTCAAGTGTCTTTTAGAATGTTTTTTTTTTCACTAGTCTGAAATAATTGATGAACCTATTAGGGAAAAAAGTATTATGGAAGTCAATGGTGACCCAATACAGCCAGGTTACAAACTGTTTTTAAAATATCTTTGTGTTCAGCACAACAAAATGATGACAGAATTTCCACTTTTGGGTTAACTATTTCTTTAGTGACTGGCTTGTACTAATCGGAATAATCGCTTGTTGAATTCCTTAATTCTAAGTTGTTTTGGATAAAAGTGTCTGCTTAATAGAACATTTAAATGTTTAACTTGTGCATTCTATTCCGATTTTTATTTTTATATAACAGTTTTATGTGAGTAACAAATAGAGGATTATGTCCAGATTTTAATTTATTAACAACTTGGAAGTATATGATGACAATCTTAATTATTGGGTAAAGTTTTCAATAACCTAAACAGCTTAAAATACACATTAAAACAAAAAAATGCACATTTAGTACCTCGTCATAATACGGTGATCTGAATGGATCTGAAAAGGCCAAACTCGCCAGAACAATGGTTATTCCTGCAGTTATGGCACTGAACAAATTCATTCCAAGAGAGCCTTTCACCTACAGAAAGAACAGATTTAAAGTGACAGAACATGTAGTGGCTTACACAACACTACAACCACTGGTGGTCACTCACTGTATACCTAAAACCGCCAGCAGGTAAATTTTACCCACGCAAATGGCAATATAATTTCACTGATTACTCCTGTAGGATTACAAATTTATAAAAGGTTAAACACAGTTTAAGTCATGTATTTCTCATAGTGAGAGTTCCAGAACATTTGTTAGTTTCCCAAGCTAAGTGTGAAGTCTAAGCTCAAGATACTGTTTAGCACCTTTTCATTTGAATGACACTTGTATGCTAAATAGATCAAGGCTGGGAAAATCTTATCCAAAGATCTTGTATTTGCATGCCATTTGTTTTCCACATCTGCACTCCTCCTCCTTGAAAATGTATATATATCACAAGGCATTCAAGCCTTAGTCAGATTACTTTGAAGTCTACAGCGCATGGTTTTCAGAATAAAGAGAAAATTCTGCTTCCAAATCCAAAGTGTCTCCTGGCCTCATAAGTTTTACAACACTCCCCATTACTCCCCACCATCAGACCTGCATCATTCTTGGTATTTAGTGCTTATTTTATTTTTATTTATTAAACTAATAACTTCAAGTTCAATGCGTGAAAGGCATTGCTTAATAATAAACATAATAAGAAAAGTTTGTTATAGGGGTCTTACTTGGGAACCTCTAAGTTTAAGAGAAAAGATCAATGAAAATTGGAAAGCAGATTTTGCATGCACATGGGTATATATTAGATAAGGTGTCGTATATGTCAGCCGCAATGAGTTATATCATAAGAACATTAGGGTTCCCTATGGAAATGTAAAAAATGTCTAAAAATTGCCCTCTCCTCCAGAGTCACCTAAGAGTGGAAATCATTTTCAAAACTAAAATTCAGGCCTTGAATAATGACTAAAAATCCTAAATGTAGTATTACTAGAAATAATTCTACATGATAAAAAGAAGGCTTTAAAAATATCTGTATTGGTATTATCAGGAACTGCTCTCTGTGAGTTACATTAAAAACATTAGGCTGCTCTTAGCCTAATGCTAGCTGGTTCACTTTCTGGCAATGAAACTACTGTAAGTAAATAGATAATTAAATAAATTAGCTCAATTATGATCTCACAGACTGATTATAGGACGATATGAAAATTGCTAATGTTGGGGCAAGATGTATTTGATGGCCTCAGTCTGTCTATGTAATGCAGAGCTTCTCTGCAAAGTCCTCGACAGTGTTGCCAAAAATGCCAGCCTGGAATATGGATGCATCAAGAATGCACACTTTCTCAACGTCTCTCATTTTGACCAGGTTTAGCCAGAGATGGCACTCATTGAGTACCAAAGTGGACATCACCTGCCCAAGGGACCGCACTATATGATTTTAGTTACCCGAAAGGCTAAATCAATCACCGCATACAGCTCCTGCGCCAACCTCGGGTCAGAAATACCCATCTGTTTGAATGCCCTGGCTTGGTGGACCTATAGGATTGCCATGGCATGCAGAGAAGAGGATAAGGTGCCGGTTGCACCAGCTGGACGTAAAAAAGCTGGGCGTAAGTCCTACGTTGGACTTAGTTACGTCTAGCTTTCCGCTC
>JAUMHR010000042.1:581004-598735 GCA_032361145.1 Enteromius fasciolatus | reverse complement strand
TGGTTTGAAATAAGTCAGACTATCTGCCAAAAGCCTGGCTTATTTGGTAAACTTGTTTTATGGAACAGGCCCCTGGTGTTAAACCCCCCTTAAGGTTTTATTTGCATTTAATTTTGTGTTAATGTTGGTTTACATAACTTGTAAAAGCTAAAGTTATCCAGCTTTCTTGCTTGCTTTTCTTTCTTTGATTTTAATATTTGCTAATTCACTAATTGGCAGCATTGTAAACAGCATCTAAAGTCTCCTGCCTTATTTTATTTATTGTTGGTTTTGTTGAAGCTCCAGAAGAGCATGTGCTATATACACTTTTGAACAAATAAACGCCTCCATAAATTATTTTTATTCACCTGCTTCTCAGGCTTCCTTGAAAATTACTTGTGTTTTAAAATAATGACATTACATTTCTTCCATTTACCAAAAACTGCTATGCTGGGAAAAAAAATCTTGACATTTATGCTACCCACACACATCTCATCTCATAATTTTTTCCCCTTCAAGCCATAAAAGTGCCATGTTTGATCTGCATAATGACTTAATGTGAGACATCTGTTTGTCAAGCTTTACTAAATCTTTTGAGCTTGCTGATTGATATGTTGGAAACATTCATCAAATCTCAAAAAGAACCATCTGCTCGGATCACTTTCGATCCATTATGGGCTTTTCAGGGTGTGTAAGGACAGCGAGAAGGTTTTGAGCTCTACAATGATGCCATGTATACCATGATTGCTATTTACTGAATTTTATGTTTCACTGCAGTTAGAAAAACCTGACATCAAAAGCACATTTGTATCACGAAATGTAAAAACTAATTTTGCATTGTGAAGGTCTGATGTTGTGATCTGTAGGGGTAATTTACAATGTTTATACTGTCTAATTTTACTTAGGCATTGTGTAAGTAAAAAACATTCTTCCGAAACACATTAGCCCAGCAGTTTCATAACAATGGTTTCATTTCCTCCCTCCTGCCTGTATTTGTGTAGGAGCGAATCAGCCATTAGTGAATGAGACCTCCTGGAAGGGCTTTTAGAGAAATGCAGAATCACATGCTACGTTTAAATAGTGCAGTATCACATGTTGTTGGAGTTTTTAAACTATAAAAACACTTCTTCACTGCTATCTTTTGTAATACCACAAGACTCAAAAAACAGTTGTTCTTAAAAACACACCAAATACCTACGATATGCTTTGTGCTACTTATTGATGATATAATTAAGTCCTAGTTACTGTTTTGCTATTGTTTTCTTATTTTACAAGGGGTCCTCAGATTTTCCACAAGTTGATATGATTCTTTAGGGTCTTAATGAAAAGTTTATAAATGTATTTTTCTTAATATTTCTCAATGGTAGTGCAAAACAATATTCTTTTAACCTGTCAAAAACAACACTCTTTACAGTAAACCGTTTTGGTGCATTTCTCTTTAAATGCTAATAAGTTTAGTTCACCCCGCCCCTCTGTCAACAATCATGGGAGGGGACCTGGCATGTGTGATCTCACACAGCCAAGAATTTAAAAATGGCTTGATTTGTAGAAAGGGTTTGGGATTTATTGAGATTTTTTTTATAAGGTGGTTGTGTACACACTGCCAAGACACATTTCAGTTCAAACAACATGTGATTTTTTAAAATTCCTTTTTAAATAGTCAATTTTGCATGCAGAATAAGACGGGGCAGTATGGATATATATATCATGACACTACAAAGTGTCTATCAATATTATATACACTTAACTTAAAAAAATGCATGAACGAGAAATAAAATGTTAAATATAATGTTAAAATTTAGAGCTCAATGCGGTGCTTGCGATGACACACACACACACACACATCTCAGGAAGTAGGTGGTTGCGAATTTAGGACATGCGTTATGTTTCATTTGACTAATCACTTTATATTTATTAAGAATCACTTAATATTTAATTTATACAGTGAAGATTATGCGTTTACTTGAATTTCTGTAGTATTTCTTATTACATGTAAATAAACCTCCAGTAGCTGGAGAAAATTATTTTAATTAGCATTTTACTGTTGTATTTGTCCTAATGTTTTCTTTGTTAAAGGAAAAAGAAAAAATGTATGTATTGAGGTAAATATTGTTATCGAGAAATACATTTAGATGCGAGTACAGCTGTATGTTCTGTACTGGCTCAGATGAATACCTTCGAAGTACACCTCACAGAAACCTAACAGAAAAAACATTACTAGATGGCTTTGGATATGTTTTTATTTGAGTCTGGGGCCAAATTCTCAGCTGTGAACCCTTTATTCTTTTCCCAGAACTTTGGTGACATCATTAGGACCATTGGTGAACTGAATTGGAGTATTTTTAGTACAGGATGTTTCCACTATTTAGACCCACTGTGCATGTGAGGGGGAGTGAGAGTCATTTCTCCGATCCTGACACAAGTTTTTCTGTTCCTCTCTCCCTTCATTAAAGTGATGTGTCAGTGCTGATAAGCGCGTTGGCACACATCGGTGTATTAATAAAAACGTCTTATCAGCTTTTCCTCTCCTCCTTCCATGTTCTTCTTAATCCTGCACATTAATCAGAACTTTTGTAACTCCCCGCTTGTCAAAATGTAGATATGGACAAACATTATTAAACATTTGATCAGAATCATGACTGTGAAATCATGTTTAGTTAAATTAAAAGGTGGGCTAATAGCAGGAATGTGATGGCGGGTGTTTTCATTACTTCTTGTATGACAGGCCTTGACTGTAAGTGTGTGGGATCTTTTTAGATTTTCTAGAGGAATGGTGACTCAAAACTTTTTTTCTCGCAGGGAAAAATAATGAAAAGACCTTGGATTTGGTAAACTGCTGGTCTCGAAGTGGACATGATGTAATGTTTCTGCTTTCTCTTGTGGTCTAGTATTAAAACATTTTTAGCAAAGCCTGTCTGTTTAGGTAATTGTGTTTTTTGTGCTAGTGGACCTCCTGTCTGATGACCCGAAGCAGTCTGATAGCTTAAAGGAGTTTGTTATGGAAAGTCCTGTATTGCCTCACAGTTATTATCCTCTGCCAGTAGATGTTTACTTGGAATCAAAAGTTGTTCCAGGGTCATTAAGTGTAATTTCTGTTGCGCTCAGGCTGGTTGAGATGTTCAACAAATCAAAATGTTTTTTTCTTAGCAAACTAACAACGGATTTATAAGTATCTTTGCAAGGTAAGCTGTGATAGCTAAGAATATTTAACAGGAATATACATATTTAGATTAAAAGCAAAGAATGAATACGGTCTGTTGTGTTTTGAATGCGAGTGAACAAGAATTCCCATTACACAGATACACAGATTAAGCAAGTTGGACATGGTTGGTGTGCTTTTAATGGACTAACTGGAATGTGAGTAATTTGGGGTCAGAGGTCAGAATCTGAATTTATGTGTAGTCCTCCTAGGCAATTGTTGTATTCAGCATTCATGTGCAGCGGATGCATATGGATATTTGGTGCATTGACAATGACTTGTTCACCATCTGAACTGTAGCTCAGACAATGTTGTACTCAATTTAGCAGCACTCATTTCTCATTTGTGCCATTGCTCTTAAATCCTTCTTCATCTTGTTCAGCCAGCTGGCTATAATGGTTTTTCCCACCTGCTAACCCTGCCACCGAGACACCGGGGTGGGGGGAATTTCACGCTTTACATAGAATGCGTTGTGAAACTTACAAACCACACAAACACAGATGCTGGGCAACCGTTAGCGTTCGCGTTTTCACAGACACTTTCTTAGGAAAACAACTTGAAAATAGTTGTTGGATCAGTTGCCTTAACTAGAAAACATTGAAATGTGTTCTAACAATTCATATGTTCACATGGATGTTTTTCTCCTATGTTGTATGATCAAAGGTTTCTCAGGGCTAAAACGCTATTTGTTCTGGACTATAAAAAAGACATCCGTTATATAATAAGTGACCACTGTGTTTAAGCTTGGTTACCTCTGTGTTTGCCAGTGGTACAAAAGAGGACCCGATCAGTCTTCCAGAATTAGAAAAGAAGATTTCATGCCAAGCCGATAATATGCTGCTCTTTACTGTTGACAGATTTTCATTACAAACTGATGCTTAAAAAGACCTAGCAAATATTTTGTAAATATCATGGTTTATACTACTCCAGAGTATTTGAAAGAATCATGGTGTGGGCTACTTGTCCTACAAATGTGGTATTTCCATGGTACTTTTTGTTCTTTTCCATGGTATATGGCTGTAATGTTTTAGGTAATAATGTGAGCTAATAGTGTATTAATAATAGTATTCGCATCTTATTTGCTTTAATGCAGTGATATTCTTAGCTGCTTTGTGTGATTAGTGACTCACAGTAAGTTGTGTACCTGTTCACATGGCTTTACTAAAATACACCTTTGCACAAATCCGTAAGAGAACTGAAAGGAACGTGGGTGTAAAGTTTCTTTGCAGCACGTATTCTGTTGTTTGATTTTGAGGTGGCTTTGTGAATAACAGCATTTTATTCGTGCAGGAAAGAAGGAAGGAAGGAAGGTAAAAAAAACTTGTACACTAATTAGTGTAGAGGAACATTGGCACATTTTGATAGTCGATACTGAGAACTTCATTAAAGTATGGACTGAAACAGCGTACTGATACTGATGTCGGCAGCTACACAAATGACAGAATAGGAATCCATGCGGAAACGTGATTTGTTTTTTTGGCTATTAGTTTTCGGATGGAGGAGGAGTGGTGGGAAAACAGCTTTGAAGAGAAAGGAAGCTCAGGGGTTTTATTAAGAATAGCAAGTAAATGTCCTTTTGTGTCCTTGAATTTTGATCACAGTTGAACTGATTTGAAGTGTTTACGAGAAGGAAGTTGTGCTGAAAAGCCTGTCACATGGGTCAAACAGAAGACCGAAGGTAGTTCATTTTCCCTGAAGAATTGTCGTGCTTGAGTGTTCACACAGTCATCAGGTTTAGTAACTTGTGTATTTATTTATTGAGGCCTGGAAGTGTCACGCATGTGAATTTGTCTAAAATATTGAAAGATGTTTTTGTAGCTGTTAATGTTTAATCTGCTTAATATTGTGCTATTTGTTAGTTTTTAGGTAAATTATGGTATGCCTTTGAATTTAAATTAGTCTGAATTTGAACAATAGCACAAATGTAATTGTCTAAATGTGTGAGAGGACCGTGTTTTTTATGGGTTGGGTTTTGTTTTGTTCTCGGATTTTGGTAAACCAGTGTAGGGTTAGTTTAAGGATTTGAAACTTCTTATGCCGTGAAATGGAAATGAAAAGTAACTGTTGCTGTTTCAGTGAAAAGGAACTGTAACTGTAACACTGTCATAATTAGCCTGAAGTTTTTTCATTCATCAAGTGAGAATGAAAGTGAATGTCCTTTAAAACAATAATAAATAAATAAGTGTGCAAGTAAGTATTCTCCAGATCTGATTCATTTCATTGAGTGATCCAGTGGCCAGGTCTTCTACAGCTAACTGAAATGTGACCTTGGTGTCTTAAATCAGAGGACTCAGCCCATTGCCATAATCAGAATTCTATGTGCGTGTCTGTCTCTCAAAGAGGAAATGCCATAGTCCAAGAATAAACATCCCTGCCCTTCTACTCAAATCAACCAATTGCGGACCACAGCACACTACCCCTGACTAGAACCCATTGGGCAGCTTGAATTTAGTTTTCATTTGACTTCAATGATTGCAGATGAGGGAATGATGGATGGATGGGTTGAAGGGGAGGCAAAGAACATGAGAAAGGGTGTTGGAATGTCAGGGAGGAGAGAAGGAAAGAGTGACGCCTCTGATGTCCCGTTTGAGTGAGTTTACTGTGAAGACCTGGTACACATTATGTGTGAATGTTGTGGCCTTTAAAGGTCTCCACACTTAACTTCACACAAACTCCGAGACCATATTGAAAATCTGCGATTCAGATTTAAACCTAGAATTAATCAGTTTCAGAACTGACAAACTAAGCGTAAGGAAACATTGTGATGTAAAATGAAGAAATATCTACGTTGTCACACTAACAGTTTATGTTTGTGTACATATATCATATGTGAACTTTGTATTTATTTACTATAATATATTTCTATAATATATTTTCTTTTTGGATGGTATGACTCAAGCCATCATCATAACCTAGAGCCAGTTTGACCTCATCACATCCGTGAAATGTTGAAATCCCATACATACAAAGTTGCAGGAAATGCCCAGTTGGTAACAGAAAAATTGTCAACGTGCTAGGCTATATTTTTGATACTACACTGTTTACTAGGCACCAACGTCAAGGTGCAAATGCGGTATTGAGTTCTATTTTGTGTGTTCTTGCACTTTAATGGATAAATATGTGAAGGTATGTCAAAAACACATTCAGTTTTGTCTTAAGGAAACTTGAGCAGCTGAGGAACAAATCACGTGTGTCATTATAGGTCCATTCAGTCTTAAGGTAACAGAGCTGTGTTATTAATGTAATTCAAACAACAAAAGAATTAGAAAAACTTAAAGCACTGTTTTCAGTTGTATGTTCTATTCTCTATGTGTCATTGGTTGTCATTTTTTTATTTCTTTTTTTATCACTGACTTCACTTAATCATAATTAAACCTTTGATAATGTCTGAACTGGGTATTAATTAGGCTAGAAGTTTGTGTGTGTGTGTAATATATAAATTGTAGCTTAGCATTCAGTTTGTTTCGGTTTTTTAAAATGTGAATGTAATGTGGAATTGTACCGAAGTTAGAAATTCTAGTAGTATGAGAGTGGTAGCTTGTAGTCACTGTTTAGTTACAGTTATGAAAAGTCTTTGAAGGTGGTTGTACTTGGTTTGAGGTTTATTCGTCTAGCTGTTTTCTCGCACTGCAAAAGTGTAAATAAATGTTTTCTGTATGAACATTAATGTGGTTGCATCTGTTGTGTATAGCACTTTCCTCTTCCTGATATACGATATGCTCTTGCATAATAGGTTCATATGGCTAACCTCACTGAAAAGAGTGATTGTTCAGCTGCGTTAACAGAACAATCTTTGACCATAAAGCGATTTCTCCCACCAGATTTTCCTAATCTGTAATTTGTTTACCAAATCATCCACAGACAATTGTCTATTAGACCAGCAACATGTATAACAAAGACACTATTCTTGACCAGTTCATTGTATAGTTAACTTTGTATTACTGTGGCAGTAACAAACATCAACAACAATCCTTTAATGTATTTGACATGAAAACAAGTGGTGCTGTAGCTAGTTTAAAATATTTGCAAGATTTGCTCAGCCATGTTTTGGGCCAACATGATATAAATACCATATAGCTAGGATGTGAGACACATCCTTATTGCCTTTTATTTCATCAAAAGAGGAACAAAATAATGACAGAAGTGGAGAGGAAAAACAGAAGTGAGGAAAAAACCTGAAAGTGAAGGAGTGAATGATGGAGTATATGCAAACATTCCATTCTTGTTAAACACTAATTGTGTAACTTAAGATGGGCGGGCTTAAAAAGTGATGAAGTCGGTTGTGTATATACTGTGTGTTTGGCGAATGACGTATATTTATTGTTTGTGTATATATTCACAAATATAGGGCACCTCCTACTGGTGCTTTGGTGTACATGCAGGCAGGTTTTAAATGAAAATATTTTAATCAGTGTCCTTGTTTGTAAAAAAAAATTCTATTTATATATTTATATCCGCTCATGTGTTTTGTGTTTGTTTACATAAAACATGTATTTCCCCCACTAAAAATTGCAGTTGAGATAAATTTAAAATATAACTAAAAAATTTTTAGGATTGCCATGTATTTAAATTTTTTATAAATTTTGAGTGACATCAATGAGTGTAGAATAAACAAATTAGTTATGTAACAAAACAAAAAAAAAACTTTAACATGTAAAACACCAATTGAGCTGTAAATATTGATAAAGGCAAATTAATTAATTAATTAATTTTAGTGCTATCAAACGATTAACCGTGATTAATCCCATTCAAAATAAGTTTTTGTCCACATATGTATGTGTATTGTGTATATTTTGTATATAAATACACGTGCACACAGTTTATTGCATATTTTAAAAATATTTCCATTTTTATATTTCTCATTTTATGTATAAATATAGTTAATATATGAACAACATATATTAACTGTACACATGTGTTAATATTTATATACTTAATAGTATATATACATGCATAATAAACACACACAGTATAGACACACATTAGGTTAACATTCAATTAATCGCAATTAATCTTTTGACAGCACTAACTAGATTATTTGCTTGTCTTAATGCCATGCATTAAAAAAAAAGTTGACTTGGGTGTCACAGTTTTTTAGAAATGTGAAAAAAAAAGTGTTTTTGGTAGTAAATGGGGCACTTTTCATGTAAAGTGGCATCGCCGTAAAGCAGCACATGTGTGAACTTCTCTATGTCTCTGTTTTGCAGGATCTGCAGATTGTGTATTCGTACCTCCATGGCATGGAAGCACTGTCCAACTTGAGGGAACATCAGCTCAGGTACCAGCGCGTTTGTGTAAGGGCACTTACATGAATACAGTACAGAGGGAATGTGCTTAACTCTCTGTTTGTTTCGTTTGCAGGTTGATGTGTGAGACAGTTCGATATGAACAGCATGAAGCTAATGAGGTTTTATACTAGTGAGTATCCAAACGTGCGCACATACACACACAAAGGCTGTCAGAAAATGTATCTCTATCTAGGTCAGTTTATCAGAGGTTTACATCAAAGTCACAAGGATGATTTTGTCCATGCACACACACATCTGCTTACTCTCCCTGTCTCAGACACAAACACACACTGACATCTGTCTGGTGCTCAGTTCATTTAAATCTGTAACGTCCATATACAGACGGGGGATTAAGCTTCTAAAGGCTTTTTGAATATAGACACATTCTGCCTATTAAATAAAACTGTTCAGGTCTGTTCAGGACCCCCTGTTTACTTGGGTTACTGCTTATATAATTAAATGAGTTAAAGGTATATTTAAAGATCATTAACAGTATTAGTGACCCAATATTAAATACTACCAAATAAAAAAAAAGTTGCATTGAGCCAGGCAATGAACATTAAAATACACACGGCTTCAAAAGTACACCCACAGGACATAAACAGTATGCATGCTGACTTTGTTAGCCTGTAAGCATGCCAGAAAGGGACTGTTTACATGCACTTGCTGGCAGTAACAAACGACACAAAATTCACCCACCTAGAAAAATAGGGTCTTATTGACACATTACACTTAAAGTATTGTTGAGCTTGATTGGTATTGAATGTAGTACAATCCTTTTTTTCCCCTCAGTTCATATTTAAGCATTCAAGTAAATCTTTTGCACAGTCGGGCCAAAATTTCTTATGGAAAAGTGAAGTCATGCTAGCTCATCAAAACCTGGAACATTCCCGATAACTTATGTACTTTTCCCCCATTTTCCCCCCACATTTTTCTAACTGTAACCTCCCATTATCCCATTATTAAATCACTGTGGTGCAATGCCTACATTAACCAGGCTGTCAAAGTCTGTGCTTTTCAAAACACACAAAATCAGCCATGTGCTTCTTTTCACTGGGAACTGTGTTGTGCAAAATGCGTAGGCTCATATGGTTTCCCTCAGCATAGTTTAAAACCCACCAGTGTCAGCCTCAGATGGCGTGCCTAAGGACCACCAAGAGTTTGTTCCCTGATTCTTTTTGCACACAAAAATGGCAAGTGCTTTCTTAAACTGGCATGTTACAGTCAGAGGAACAAAATCGTGTTTGGGTGCTTGGCTTCTGAGAAAGAGCTATCTTTTGAAGTAACATTTCTATTTGAAGAATCCTGAAGAATTTGAATATACTGTTACTGTTCAAGTGTATTAAAAAAGAACTCTAAACACATTAATGCTAATTTATGTAACCGTACACATATTTGAATATTTTCCTATCATTTTATAAAAACAAAAAAAAACACTTACAGAAAAATTATAGAGGACACTGTAGGTAGTGTAGGAGTGTAGGAGTGAACTGATGTGAGGAAAGTGTACTAAACATGAGACAAGTGTTGTGTGTCACACACATAACATTAAAAAAAGACTGGTTTGTCACTTTAAACGCTGTTCAGAAGGACTCTTCCTGTCTAATTGGATAGTTCTGCTCCAAGACCTCATTCGAATAGTTAAAAAGTCTGGTGACGTGAGGCTGGCAAACCACTGGTGCCCCATTCCTCTGGAAACTAGTACTACTGAGTTTACCAAGATGCATTCGCCCACGTTTGTATGATTCAGGACGTTTGTTTATTTTTGCCTAACGTGGCATGTGCTCCACCCGGAATATAATAGCAAGAATGGACTAAAATAGAAGCATTGTGTGTCTGTGGGGAATGTTGTAATATATGTGTTTGTGTGTTCTAGTCCTGATGACATTGGTACCTGCTGGTATATCCTCCTCTCTGGCTCAGTCTTTATAAAGGAGTCCATGTTTCTGCCCCGCAGCAGGTATGTGTGGTTGAGTTTGCTTTGCCCCATTATTTCCTCTGTGTGTCCTGTTCAGTGTTTTGTATGCTGTTTTATTTCAGTTTTGGTAAACGTTCTGCGGGTAGTTTGCGTCGTGGTTGTGAGTGTATCGTCCTTGAGGCTTCAGAAATGATTGTGGTGAGTTAAGCAGGCCTGTAAATGTGTACATTTCAGTATCAGTTGCATGGGGATACAGTTAACCACTCTCTGTCTCTGCCAGGTGGACTACATGGATGACAACGATGAGTATTTCCAAAGACAAGCATCTCATCGGCAGTCGCGGAGAAGATTCCGCAAGATAAACCAGCGTGGAGAGCGACAGACTATAATTGATACTGTTGATCATTATCCAGCCAGCAAGCCCCCTCTGCCACCAGGATACCACTCGGTCCGTTCTCATACACGCACGTGTATATATAATATTTTAAATCTGCCCTTGTGATCACATTATAAATATATATAAAATAATAAAATAGTTGCAACTGTTAAAGTGCAGTCACATTAGAACAAAGAGAAAGGTTTCAGTTTTGTTTTTTGTTTTCTTTGTGACCGAACCTTGCAAAGTATGTGTGGGGATATTTTGCTCTTAGTCGCATATAAGATTCTTATTAAAATTGCTCTATTTTTATTTTTAAAAATCCCAAATATTGTTAATTGTGACTGCACCATAGCACTTTATTATACACATTATTTGATTTTGATGTTAGTGTGTGCATCTAAATACAAAATAGAGCTTCTTAATCACCATCAAAATAATTTATATGTAATGTGTCACTGTATTTGCCCTCAAATTATGGAATGCATATTAATTTGTTTTTAATTTTGTCTTTCTGCAGGAATGCTCAAAAACCCAGGTACTTTACTTTTAATACTACTGTATATCTTTAAATCTGCTTTTTTGGTAAAATGCTATAGTCTTTGAGCTGTATATGCAAAAAAACAACCATACTAAAACCATTTAGGTTTAAAAACATTGTTCTCATTATTTTGTAACGCAGCAGTAACACACATTGCAGCTTTCACACAGTAAACCATACTGACACAATAAAGCCGAAAATATACTTCCATCGTCTGCATGCTGCTATGGCTCAGTGACACTCTGTGTGACGTTACTTGCACCATCAGCACAGTCTGCTGATCTCCACGCGCTGCCTGCTTGCAGCCCAGATTTTTGCGCACTTGTATGAAGACAACAGCACGTGTGTTTAAAATGAAGACATAAAATGCAGATTCAAGTGCAGATTTAAAATACTTTGAGCTTGTCAACTTTTGACCACTTCCAAAGGTAGTCAAAAACTCATTAAACTGTGCATGCACAGTCTATACGTGTACACGAGGCAGGGCTCGGCAGTGAGCATTTGACTAAAAATAGATGTGTGTGAACTGGAAATTGCATTTAGAAGCATGAGTGCGAATACAATTACAAAATAGGCCTACAAAAAGGTCTAAGTTACACAGTAGCATGTAACAAATGTGTTTAATTTCTTCAATTTAATTATGGAAAACTTAATAGTTAAAGGCTCGGTTTCTCAAACGAGGCTTAGCTTAAGCCAGGACTAGGCATTAGTTTAATTAAGATATTTAAACAACCTTTACCAAAATTCCTTATAAGAAAATATTACAGGTGTGCATCTTAACACAGAACAATGATACTAACATGTTTTAAGATATGCCAGAGCAAGATATTTTAATCTGAGACAGCTCAAACATGCAATTTAGTCTAGGACTAGCTTAAACCTTGTCTGTGAAACTGGGGGTAAGACATTTATTTTCAACACTTTTGTCTTTTAATCCAACCTAAAATATGGCTTGTTATTGTTCGGTTACACTTAACAGGTTCCATTAAAATGTAAATACATAATTTAACATGAAATAACAATGACTGGATTTATTAATCTTAGTTCATGTTCATTTCTGTCTTTAATAATGCATTATAAAAATCAAAAGTTGTGTCTGAAAATAGTTAGAGTTAAGATTAACTAAATCAAATAGTTGTATTTTTATTAATCAACATTAAGAATTTGAAATACTGCACACATTGTTAATGTTGACCTTCTTTAACTAATGTGAACAAATAGTTATCTTATTGTTCAAATGATAAAAATTGTAAAAATAAAGTCTTTCTTTAGTAAAAAGATGTTATTTAACCTGTTAGTCGGACAAGTTTGTTTTTCACTTAGAGATTATATATTGTGATATATATACAGCCTACCGTGTCTAAAGACATCACATACATTAGGTACATTCTGTTTTATAGGACTATAGATAATTACATAATTAGTCTATTAAGTCTGAAGCAAAATTATTTAAAAATCTTGTGTACTTTCTATATTCTGATAAATTAAATAATTGTTTTTAATGCTTTATAAATGTCTCCTCATATCAGTGTTCTCAAGCCCAATCCCTGGAGGGCCACAGCTCTGCACAGTTTTGCTCCTACCCTAACGAAACACACCTGATCCAGACGATCAAGCTCTTCAGGATTACTAGAAACTTCCAAGCAGGTGTGATTTGGAGCTGGTTGGGGCTAATCTCTGCAGAGCCGTGGCCCTTCCAGGAATTGTTTGAAACCACTGCTTTATTTCCCGTATTAAGCTTAAGTACATACCTCTACATTTTTTTAAATGCGCTTCCAAATTTTTCAACTTCAGAGTTGTGCCCTGGAGCACTTGAAGAATGCATCTGCGAGCAGGCATTGCCAGCTACATTTTTGCACGCTGTTGTCTCGCAAACATATTGTAGTGTGCATGTTAAGTACAGGTGTAAATGGTAATGAATATCAGCTGAGCACTGCAAAACATCAAAAACAGGGCCTTTGTCCCACAGAGTTGTTCTCTAGAGAGTGATACCTTAGAAAATAGCAGCCTTATAGGACCACAATCACTAGGTTTTAGAACAGAGCCATAGCCTTGGCTACGTTCTTAGCAAATCTAATCTGGTAAAAGCTTCCCTATCTTCTTTTCTATCACTCTCAGTTTCGCCCTTCTGGCACTTTGAGCATGTAGTCTCTGTCTCTCTGCATTAGTTTTTTATTATCCTCTGACAGGCCTGTTTATGATTGACAGCAGGAAGGGGGGTCTTAACCGATATATGTGCCGTCCTGATTGTTCAGTTAGCTGTCAATCATTGCAGGGTTGACCCTGGTGACTGGTTTAGTAGGGCAGTGGGTGTCAACCATCCCCCACCCCCCTACGCTTAAACAATACCAGCCTCTTGATAATCCCATGATCTCTCATTGGTGTGTGTGTGTGTGTGAATGGGACAGAGGGGCAGGGTCTGATGAAAATTGTGTCTGTAGAAACATCAGTCTCTTCCAGAGTGCTGTCTGTTACTGTGGTGATGGGATGATTTCAGTAGAGAGAGATGCTCTCTCTGAGCAAGTGCATTAGGAAGATGGATATTTGTAAATAAGTCAGTAAAGAAGTGTTGTTTTAGTGGTTAGTTTATATGCACAGGATGGTTGGGCATTCAGTATTGCAGGCTATGAGACAGCTAGTACTGTCTAATAGTTATGGAGTCAGGAGACAGGAGACCAGGACTGTGAGTATCTCTCTCTCTCTCTCACAAACACTTATGAGAAACACAAAAGGCCTGCATATTTAAAAAAAAACATGCATAATTATTTTGCAACAACAGATTAGTCACACACATGCATTAACTATAAATATATTCATGCATTCTTTGTTTAGCTATGCAAGCTTCGTTTTATAAAGTATTAGGGAGCAGCTGAATACATTGTGATGTTAACAGTATGCAAGCAGACAAAGTATTATTTTAAATTGAGCAATTTTTGTGACTAACCTGAACAACTATATTCTGAGTGGAGGAAAATTATAGTTTTGTTTTGTAATTTTAAAGTATCTATCCATAACTACATATACATGTGTATGTTTACTTATATACATATATACTGTTTTGGTCTGCAATATAATTTTAATTATCTTTATAATTTTTAATGTATTCTGTTTCAATAATTAATATTGCATGCTTTTGTTTCTGGTTTTGAATTTAATCCAAAATGTTGTTTTTATTTATTTTATTCAACTTCAAACTGATTATTAGTTTTATAGGAGTTTTTGCCATCATTGTTTTACATGCCTTTTCTGGTCATTATTTTACATGTAGCCATATCGTCGATTTGTTTGAGCGGTTGCATTATTGAGTTTTTGAGTTGCGTGAGTATATTCCACATGTGATTTTTGTTGTAGGGTCACTGTATGTAGGCCATCTGATCTAGGACATCAGTACATGAACCCATCAACTTTACTGTAGTAAGCCTCAGGGAATGTTGTACAGTAGGGTGTTGCTAAGGGTGTGTGTGTGTGTGTTGGCAGATCTAAACATTACTTTACATTTATTATTTATTAGCTAATAAAAGCTTTGGTCATTAGTCCATACATTTGTTTACTTTTTGGACCTTTTTATGGTGCTGTGTGTTTGTTTGTATCAAAGAAATGTGATTGCCAGGCCTGGAGAGGGTGGTTATACGTCACAGTGCTAGCAATAATACTTTTACTGTGCGTTTATTTTTATCGACCAATGACTAAAATGATTGAGTAGATTATTAGATGTTTTAAATGCCACTGTTCAGCTCAACTTGTGCGTGTGAGAACACATCATCCATTCCACTAACAAGTAATTGTGCTGACACTCACAAAGGGGTTTAAAATTAATCCTTGGTTTCCTGATGAAATAGAAGGGGGAAAAACACTTTATTTGCACAAATGCTCAAAAGCTTGTGTTTTTATGCATGGTTGCAGCAACAGTGTTTTGTAATGTGACATGCAATACTTTAGCTAAAACTGTTGTAAACAATGATTTAAATATTATTATTATTTTTATAAATGGGGTATAATTGTTTGTTTAATTCATATTAATTGTCTGTGGAACATTTGTATTTTTTTTTATGTATTTGTTTTTGTAGGACAGCTTAGATTAATTTAAGCTATAATGTATTTAAAATGTAAAAAAAAAGAAAAAAGAAAAAAACGTCCAATTTCAGCACCGAAACTATTGAAGTTTCTCTTATATGCATTACCTAAAACACTCATATTTATTTTCTAGAATAATCAAACTATTTTTCAACCTATTTTTTGTTTATCTGTTTATTTATTACTGTTTTTGTAACTCTTGGGGTATGTTTTACTTGCAGCTTCCTGCTGACTTCTCAAAGCTTCACCCCTCTGACAGTTGCCACTCCCACATGACTTCCAGCCAATCCCGTTCCAGCATTGCCAGTGATTCAGGAAGTAGCAGCCTATCAGATATTTACCAGGTGATAAGAGACACTGAGTTTATATCTCTCGATAAAGCAATCCCCTGCAACAGAAGTGCATCCTGACAGAATTATTGTGAACATCTGGGACACACGCACTCACACACATTTAAATCCTGTCCTGTAGAGGACTCCCCCACCCTCCTCTGTGGTCCATCTGTCACCTCTTCCTCTCCATAACCTATTCATGTCAGTCCTCGAGCACACATACCTTTTGATCCGCAGATCAGCATTTCACACGCACACACAAACATCCATCGTATGTACAAACACGGTTGGCTCAGAGCACCAACACTCACTTCTGTGCTGACACACCATCTGTACACACACGTTATTCACTATGTCTCTTTGTAAATGGAGGTCAAAATCACAGCAAGTCATTACATGTCCAAATATCCTATCATTATCTGGAAATGTACTGAAAATGATTTCTTACAGGCCACTGAAAGTGAATGTGGGGACATGGATCTCAGCGGGCTTCCTGAAACAGCAGTGGACTCGGAAGAGGATGATGATGATGAGGACGTAGGGAGGGGAACGGACCCTCTTATGAGTCGAGATATTGTGAGAGATTGTCTGGAGAAAGATCCTATGGACCGTACAGATGACGACATTGGTACACTTTTGTGCTTTGAAGTGTTTAGCGATGGAAATTCACTAAGCTGCTTTCATTTTAAGTTTCACTTACACTTTCATTTTCTCATTCTCTTTCTTGTAAACAGAGCAGTTGCTGGAATTTGTGCAGCAGCTTCCGGCGTTTGCCAGTCTGAGTGTTTCGGTGCGGAGGGAGCTCTGTGCTGTCATGGTGTTCGCGGTTGTGGAACGGGCCGGAACCATCGTGCTCAACCATGGTGAAGAGGTGAGAGGGGTCCCTTTGTAACATTTCATCTGTACATTTGTGTTCAGCTGATAACAGGCAAATGTATGTGTGTCTTAGCTGGACTCGTGGTCAGTCATTCTGAATGGAGCAGTAGAAGTGATCTATCCAGATGGTGGCAGTGAGAGTGTGTGTATGGGTGGAAGTTTTGGGGTCTCCCCTTCCATGGAAAAACAGCTGATGACTGGAGTCATGAGGACCAAAGTGGATGACTGTCAGGTAAGTGTGTTAATAGTAAAGATGAGCTTAGTGGTGAACTAGTCATTTGGCAGCTTATGTCAGTGTTATGTCTGTGTACTGTTTTTGTTAGTATATTAGTTTAGAAATGCAGTTTTATCCAAATGGATTATGTATTCCAAGCGGTGATGGTGTGTTTACTAAAGCGCCCCATTCAAGAAAATGTTGACCCAAAAAACACCAGTTAACATTATTATTTGTGTTTGTGTAGTTCGTGTGCATTGCCCAGCAGGACTATTGCTGCATTCTGAATCAAGTTGAGCAGAACACACAGCGAGTGGAGGAGGAAGGAGAAATCGTCATGGTAAAAGAACACAGAGAACTCGACCGGACAGGCACCCGTAAAGGACACATTGTTGTCAAGGTATTTCGTTTTTTTTTGTTGTTGTTGTTTTTAAGAGACTCAATGTTGAAAAATCAGACTTGATGTTAAAGAATCCGGTCTGTTTTAATCTCTCACTTTCAATGTAATGGGAATGTAATAGCCCATAGAACTAGTATGTCATGCCTTTGAGAATAAACAATTAAACATCCCCTCCTCAGTTTGTATTTTAAAGATCTTTTTTGTTTAAGAAATTGTGGATGCATTAAATTGATCCAAAGTGATAGCCTGGAGTAAAAGCTGCTGAAAAATGTGTTTTACCTTAACAGAAATAAATTACATTTTAAAATGTAAGTATATGTAATATTTCACAATATTGATCATATAAATGACTAATAGACTTCTAAATGTTCAAAAATGACTTCAAACATGTAAAAAACTTCACCAAGTTCGGTCCCGGATGGCCAGTGTCCTGCAGAGTTTAGCTCTAAGCTGCCTGGAAGCTTCAAGTATACGTAGTAAGAGCTTGATTAGCTGCTTCAGGTGTGTTTGATTAGGGTTGGAGCTAAACTCTGC
>JAUMHR010000042.1:514863-527315 GCA_032361145.1 Enteromius fasciolatus | reverse complement strand
TGCGGCCTCCCGAGCCTGCCGCTCGCCCTGTGCGGCCTCCCGAGCCTGCCGCTCGCCCTGTGCGGCTTCTAGAACCTGCCGCTCACCCTGTGCGGCCTCCAGAACTGGCCGTTCACCCTGTGCGACCCCCAGTGCGACCCCCAGAGTTTGCCGCACACCCCGTGCGTCCTCCTTGGCATCCTCCAGATGTTAGACCTTTTGTTTGCCCCCCGGGGAGCTCGCCCAAGAATTTTTTTGGGGGGGGCAGTAAGGGAGGGTCCTGGGAGGGGATGGGCGGGGTGGGGTTTTGGAAACTAACTGCTGGGGAATTCCCCAATCCGATCCCCGTGGAGGGGCCTGAGACTTTGTGGCCTGTTAAGGCACCTGACCCTGTGCCACCCCGAACTCTCCCACCAGTGTGGCCCGCCAGAGCGTCTGATCCGCCCTGGAGGCAGGCGAAGTGTAGGTCCTTGGGGCCTGCCTCCAGAGCGCCCAACCCCCCCACCCTAGTGATGGTAATAACGGCTCAGGAGCGCCGTTTGTGAGGGGGGGGCGTTATGTAACATAATGTTCCTGTCCTTGTCTTGTGCTCCCCCATGTCTTTATGTATTTTGGTTCAGTCCTGTCTGTTTGGTTTGTCCCTCATTAGTTTAATCGTTTCACCTGTTTTTGACACCTGCCCTCACTTCTGCTCTTGATTTGTATGTGTTTAAATGCCCATGTCTTTCCTTTGTAATTCATGTCCTGTTGATGTCGTTGATGTCGGTATGTCATTGTAACTTCCTTGCGTGTTCTTTCTGCTGCCTCGTCAGCATTTATTTTTGTGCTCTGGTTTTCTTTGTTTTGATTAAATATCTTTGCATTCGATTCCATCGTGTCCGTCGATTTTTGCTGCACGCACGCTTCCAGCACGCATTGTGACAATACTAAGTTGAGCCACCTTTTGCTTTAATTACAGCCAACAGTCTTTTTGGATATGTATGTACCAGCTTTGCACACCTTGACTGGGGAATATTTGCCCATTCTTCCCTACAGCATTGCTTAAGTTCAGTCAAATTCTTTGGTGATAGGCAATAGACTGCTCTCTTCAAATCTATCCACGGATTTTCAATAGGGTTTAGGTCAGGGCTCTGACTTGGCCACTCAAGGACATTCACCTTCTTATCTTGGAGCAATTTCGCTGTTGTTTTGGCAGTATTTAGGGTCATTGTCGTGTTCAGTTGTCTAGCAGAAGGATGCAGGTTTTCCTCAAGAATTATGATGTACTTGGCAGCATCCATTTTCCCTTCAATCCTGACCAATCTCCCAGTTCCAGCTAAAGAGAAACACTCCCACAACATAATGTTGGCACCACCATGCTTCACAGTAGGTATGGTGTGTTTTAGGTCATATGCTGTGTTTGCTTTTCGCCAAACATAACGTTTGGAGTTGAGTCCAAAAAGGTACATTTTGTTCTCATCAGTCCATAGCACCTTTTGCCAGAAAGTAACAGACTCTTCCAAATTAGTTTTTGCATAGCGCAAGTGAGACAGGGTGTGACAGTTTTTTTAGGAAAGGCTTCTTTCGTGCCACCCTTCCATACAGGCCAGCTTCTTGTAAAGCTTGGGAGATGGTTATCACATGCACAGACTGACCAGACCCAGCCATAAAGTCTTGCAAATATTTTGCTTTTGGCCTCCTGGTTGCTTCTCTTTCCTGGCTCTGTCATTTAATTTGGATGGATGGCCTGATCTTGGCAATGTGCAGGCGAAGCCATAAGCTTTCCACTTCTTAATGATGCTCTGAACAGTACTTTGAGGGATAGCTAAAGCCTTTGAAATGTTTTTGTAACCTTCTCTTAACTTGTGCCTTTCTACAACTTTATCTCGAAGGTCTTTTGAAAGCAATTTCCCAACCATGATGAATTCTCAGCAGTACCATGCACTACTGACAGTGGATTCTTCAAGAACAGCTCCTTTTATTCTCAAGCAATCAACACCACTACTACTGATGTCAGATGGGGCAATTAACCTGGTGTTTAACGTGGATCTCAGCAAGTTTGTAATACTCTTAGGGGCTGATCACTTTACCAAACCAGGCATTTCACTGATTCATTTTGATTAATCCTCTGGAATTTATTTTAATTATAGCAATTACAATGTGAACATCCAGCTCTTAACTGCACTTAAGACTTAATCTACATATTTTATTTTCCAGGGTGTGACAAAAGGTAAAGGTTTTCACAGGTTTCTATGATTTTCTATAAGCACTTCTGTATTTCTACTGTATTTCACTGGGGAAAAAAATTAGCTTGAGGAACATTACAGCCAATGGTCAAACCAGCATGTATGTTCTGTGCTTGCATGAGAGAAAATAACTTTTCAGAGTAGTCTATATTTGTCATTGCTTTCTATTTTCAGTATAAATCATGTAGATCAGTTCATCTTCACTTCCAGACATCCGTGTTGTTATGAAAATATTCTCATATATGAATGCTCATATAGGATAACCAATCAGTGTTATCTCACGCACAGTGTTTCTGACACTGATACAACATAATTAATTGGCTGAAAAGCTGCCAACGGTGATCTGACTAGTTCCACTGGTGCAGAACACACAGAAAAAACTGGACCAACATATGCTCATTGACAGCCTGACGACTAACCATCAGTTCGTGGTCCGTCATGGATTTGACATCTCTGTGTTCTATGAAAAGATGTTTGACATGTATGCCAAAAGATATTGCATATAACATTTATAAAAAAGTATAAACAGTATTACAGATATAGAGACTTTTTTTCAAAAATATATATTTTTGAATCAAAAACAACAAATATATTTGTGACTTTACAATTTAAGTCCATTCTAGGGCTCAGCCAGACTCAAAGACAAGTCAATTTCAGCCTATGTCAGTTAATCTGGTAACCCCATGCTAATCACCTCTTTATTTAATTCATTTTCTCACTTATGCCTCCATAGCAATGTACACTGGATAGCTGCTGAGGTTACCATGGATCAGATGTCATCCATTAAAATCCTGGAATAGACCTGTGATTAGTGCTGGAGTCCTGTAAGACCTACACTGAGATTCCAGTATAGAGTAACTGAAGATTTTTAGGTTTAAGAGCTCTTAACCTACTCTTCTAGTAATAGTGCGCACAAGGAGCAGTGGAATAGTCAAATCAATTTATACATTCAGTTTACTGGGACTACCTAGTAACATTTGATGCAATAAGTGAGGTGTAGTGATTTTTGAAGGGTCTTTAAAAGCCTTTAAAAGAGTTGATCGCTCACTTTTAATTAGGTTATTAATTGGAAATGGAAACTCTCATCAAATGCAGTATTTAGCATGCACTGGGCTGTGATTATGAAATAACTACATTACATGCATACTTTGTTTCACTGTATTAAAAGGGACAGCTCATAGGTACAAGGCTTTATTGCAGAGGGTATTTAACATAATCTAACCCCCAGATATAATCTGTTGATGTAAAGAAAAACATTTTTTGTGGCTGATTTCAAATAATGAAGGACTCAGGAATATTAAATTCCAAAATATTAATATCAATGTTGCAATATCACTGTAATCAAACTAATTATAATAATGATAATAGGCCTAAATATGAAAACAATTAAAAATGTGTTTTGTTTCAGATGTTTTGTTCTGGGTGAGTGGATCCCACAATTACTTAAGAGTATCTTCCCTTTTCCACCCATCCAAGGAGATTCCCCTCCTGTCAAGACCATCTTTGCACTGAATTGTTCAGCCACTGCCTACTCCGTCTGACTTCTGGCAGGATGTTAGCGGCCATTCATGCATGCTGTAGCCATTCATCATTTTAACCACATAAAGCCTGTCTACAAACATCTAGTGCCCTTGTCGTGCAGTGCATGAATGTGTGCAGGACTTTTTGAGGCATAGCTTGATGGATTGATGGCGTGACGTCAACACGGTTACCTTGCCGTGAGGGAGGGGGGATTAATCTGTGTGTGTGTGTCAGGAGAGAGAGAAAGACGCGTTAATCTCCAGGGAAATGGGCACGTTTGGAATAAGCGGTAACAGTCAGCAAGCGCACTCTAATATTCCAGTGGCTGTGGAAGTAGTGTTTCCAAAGAGAGAGAGAGGGAGGGAGGGAGAGAGAGAGAGGGGGAATATGAGGGCAGTACTCAAGATGAGCCTGCGCTTTGAGGCTGTAAAACACTAGACCCTGAGGGCATTCTCTGAGGTAAGCTCCGTCTCTCTCATATTTTAACAAGGGTTGACGCCACGGTGTTAAACTGCGGCGCGTCTATTCTTTGTGTTTGTAAAAGTAGCGCGCGATAAAGGTTCGAGTCTCCTCGCGCTTACTCGGACGCGGCGCGCTCTGTTCTGTCAGATGTGACGGCTGCGCTTAAACCGTAACGCCTTCGAAGTAAACTCTCCCGAGGTAAATAGGCGTTAAAGGAGACCGGGCCCCGGGGTTATGGCCGGTGAATTGTATTAGTCAAGACCTGAGAGTGGCTAAACGAGCTCAAAGCCGCCTCCGTGAAGTGCGTTCGGCGTTTTGACAGTTACTTTAACTTACTCAAGTCAGAGAAGTTTGTATATTCTAGCTGAGATGTGTTAAATGGAACAAATGTATATGCTTTTTTATAGTGTTTCTTAGCTTGCTTGTTCCAGCAGGCTGCAGCTATTTTGAGGTCCACACTGTCCAAATTAAAGCAGCCTCACGCAGCAAATTACACACTGAGAAACTGCTTTTAGTTCAGAGACGTGTGTGACAGAGAGAGAGAGACAGACCTACTTTATGAGGGGAGTTAAACAGGTTTGTTAAATGTCACACCACAGCCGCTTTTACTGTCACCTCCTAATAAAGCAACTATTGTATTTATAACAGTTTTTAAATACGATCTCACCTACATGGAACTTGCGTTACATCCTGAAGTTTTGTATAGGCGACGGGAAAACAGTGCTTTTGCCGGATTATTGCTCAAATTTTAGTGAATGTGTGACTTTTACAGCTACCGGCTCGTTTTGGGTGAACTGGTTGGTATTGTTAAAGTAAATCATATAGTTTCCTGTCTTTATAATGTACGAAAGATGTTATGTATGTTTTTTATTGTTCTTAAAAAAGTAAGTAGTTTGTTTGCATAGGAAATATTTAGCCTATCTATATATCTATCGAGATTTTGAGCTTCGGTAAAAACCTGCTCGGAGTCATTTAAATATGTTAAACATCTTCATTTAAATATTAATTTAAATGTAGCTATATCACGCCTCACCCCCTGCCACCAGTGTCTTTACCTGTTTCATTTAAAGACTGGCTTTCATTGCAGCTCTACCTTTTGAGGAAATCTGACTGTGCGAGAGAAAAGAAAAGTGAGCTGGTATCTGCCGGTTCATGTCGATGCATTGGGCGTCCAGCTGAGATGCCGCGACACTGACGGTCCTGCCCCGTCTGTCGAACCGGACCAATGATGATAATGAAGATGATGATGTCCACACGGCGCGTGTAGCGCTAAATCACCACTACCGGACCCTTACGAGACACTCCACTCTGATCCGCGCTCATTCAAACTACAGATGGACTGCCTTCACTCTGCACTGACCAGTAAAATGAATTGGGTCACACTCCTGCTGGCTGGCTTGACTTTTTGGGGCAAAGTGTCCTTGCACAGCTGCTTAGATTATGATGACAGTTATGATTATTATGAAGAGGACAAAACAGAAACGATAGACTACAAGGATCCCTGCAAAGCTGGTAAGTGTCTTTTGTGCAGTTTTACTTGCTTTTGATCTGCAAATACTTACTATGAGGTGATCAAAGGAGAAAGCATAAACATCTAATTCGCAATTCACACTGTGCTGTGTTATAGGCTAAACGTAGTGAGTTGTTGCGCTTTTTAATCCCATACTATAGTTTATTTATCTTTACGCGGAGACTCGCGCTGGTCACGCATTGGGTCCTCTGGTGCGCGAGCATCAGCGACGCCTCTTTTTTTAATATTTTTTTTCCTTTGACGTAGAAAAATCCCTCGCAAGCCTCACACGACCCTCCTCCCCCGCTGAAATGATCTAGCCCGCTTTAATTCGGTTTCTCCTAGGATGATCCCGCTGCTCGTGGGGCCACGTGCGCTCCGCTGTCATAAACCCTTGCTTTCCGCGTGCACGTTTGTCCGTGCAGGTAGAGTGCGCCTGCATGATTTGCACTCTCTTATGTAATTGTTATATCAATCTACCAAAGTTGAAACTGAGTTCACTCTGTCCATGTGGACCACTATTTCACCTGCTGACAGTTGGCGTGCAAAAGTTATTAACGAATGTTATTAATTATGTTTAAGTAAAAGGAACGAGTAATTACAAAAACAAAACGTGGCTTTCTTATACCTTTACGTTGTGCATAATTGTTTTTGTGTGATTTTATGTTTATGTAGTGATTAATTATTAAATAGATTTATTCATACAGATTTAAATAGCCATTTTTCATGAAAGGTTAAACTAAAGAAACACTCAAGGGGCCATGTGCATATGTTTGCATATAGTCAGTTTAGATGTTGTTTATGTTTGTATTTCTGTGTTGGCACATCTTCATACAGAAGGCCAATAATAATATTTCTTTTTCATTCTGGATGTGTAAGTAAACTCCACCTAAGGCAGAACAGATATTTAAATGCATCATCTGCAGTTACATTTTGCAAATAATTGCTCTGTTCCTCCCTCTCTCACATGCCGACACACAGATTTACTCACATAATCTTCCTCTCCACATTCTCTCACTCGTTTTCCTTTGTGTATATATCATGTTTACTCAGGAACTATAAATCTGAGCATTTGTTTCTCTGCTGCAATGTGTTGGCATTGTTTCCAGGCTTTCATGAGACAGATGTATGTACACACGCAGAGGGCACACACTATACACACAAGCAATATGGATTACTGATGAGAAGGGAAAAAAGCATTTAAGTGGTTTGTATGAGTGTTTGTCTGCGTGCAGGGTGTATGTATGTTTGGATTAGTGTGTCTATGTTTGGGTGTATGCGTGTAGGAGTATGACTGTTTGGCAATTATAGGGAGGACCTCTGTTTTTCTAAACCGTGAAACATTCAGCCTAGAAATTTGACAGGCTCGTTAATAGCAATGCTACAGGGAGAGGGTGGACAACATCTTCACAGAAACTTTCAGCACATACATAAATAAAAACACTTTTAGTCTGTACTACACACACTGCTCTATGACATATTCCAAGGTGACCCTAATTCATACCATTGTACTGGAAGTGTCAAATGCTAGTAAACAGCTTGTACCCTGTATATGAACATGTACCAAACTACCATATAAATTACCAGTGTACACCTAAGATGAGTGCATATTCTACTCAGCATAATATTTCAGGTTATCTGCCATCACGCTAAACTTGTGTGTAATGTGTGTAATTCATAGTCCACAACTTCATATTTAGTATGCTACAAATAATGTTTGCGTTATAATGCTTGAAGAACCGTCCAGGTCATTGAGCGTGTTCGATCCAGTTCTCTCTAATGCTAACGTTAGCCACTCTCTTAGCTGATGGAGCATTTTACAGATGTGTCTGCAGTGTAACCATGCATTAGCATATCTGCTCTGTGTTGATGTTTTAGCAGAAATAGCCATGCTAATTAAATGCAAGGTGTCAATGGGGGGAGCTGCTCTGCCTTTCAGATGAATGGACCCAAATTTAGTTTAATTGTTTACAGGCGTACAGTATTAAACCTTGTTATTAAAGGGACAGTTCATCCAAAAATGTTAATTTTGGTCTTAAATGCTCACCTTCATGTTGTTCCAAACATGTAAAACTTGCATTCATTCACAACACAAATTAAGATATTTTTCATCAAATCTGAGAGCTCTCTGACCCGGCTCTAATTGATAAGGTCCAGAAACGTAGCAAAGACATGTCCATTGTGGAGAATATCACAATTTATGCTATTTTCACAGCTTCCTAAAATTACAGTTGAACCACTGATCTCAGATGGACTATTTTACAGATGTCCTTGCTACGTTTCTGGACTCTTGCTGTCTATGGAGGGTCAGAGAGCTCTCGGATTTGATCAAAAATATCTGATTTTTTTTTCAATGGTGAACGGAGGTCTTTCGGTTTTGGTTAGTTTGGACTAACCCTTTAACTATTTGACAAAACACACACACACACACACATTAGGTTTTCATGTTCTGCTTTAGACATAATGTTTTTATATGTATAACCTATACAGTATTCAACATTCAAAGTGGATCAATTCATCAAAGTTGTCCTAAAATCAAAAACAATACCTATTCTTGTCTTAGGAGAACTATGATAAAAGCTTTTCCACTTCGAATGTTGACTACTGTATATCTTATCCTCTAACCCTGCCCCTTTTTCTAAACCCAAACCTCACAAACCTTGCATTTTTTTTAGATTTCACTTTTACCTGTACTGCACTTCACATATACTTTTGAAATACCTGTTTCTCGTTTCCATGTATTGTACACTAATTGTGATTACTAAACAATAACAATAAAACAATAAAAAGTATGGTTAACAAATTAACCATACTTTTACAGTTTGTTTTTTCAAATGCTTACACATTTTCAAAACTTTGCCTCTTTTTTTCTCCCAAAACTTTATACACAAGCATTTGTGCACACAAAATGCAAAATACCTTACACCTCTTGGAAAATGAAGCATGGCGGTCAAAATATCACATTTTTAAAGAAAACATTTGCAAACACCTTTGCCATAATATTAATGAGTTAGATTTCTGTGTGTTTTTTGAAAAAAAAATGTTTTTTGAAATTTGTCAAAGTTTTAGTCAAAGGCGCAGAAAGAGTTAAATGGTTTGTAGATTTGGTGTGTGGCTCTGGTGTTTGAGTGTCAGGTTTCAGACATTTTGTGACAAGTAAAGATTTGATATGCGAGCACCTGAAAAAAGTTTGACATTTGTCAATATAAGGCAAGACTTTGGATTCAAGTTATTTGGTTTTGCGTTTGATTTGTACAGTTTTAGAAATGTCAACCCAAGGGTTGCAAAACCTGAAATGCGTGCGCATTTACTTCTGTATGTTCAAGGTGTACCACTTTCATGAGTCCTATTAATAGTTTGTTTTGGTTGACATAACAGAAGGCTATTAGCTCCATTAATGAGGTAAATGCATTGTGTAGGACTTCTGTTCTTGTTTACAGAAACCAAGAGCTCTATTGGTTTCAATGGGTCACTAAAGGGCTAGTTACATTATACAGTCATTAGGTGATGTTATCTGTTTCTGTTATCTTAAGACATTGTAAACCTAACGGCACTGTTGCTACAGAATAACCAATCTTTTCTGATTATGCAAATTTAGCCCACGCCTCCTTGTTTAGCCAAGAGAAACATAAACAAACCAGAGGGAGTTTACTGTGGGTGTATGCGGACAGACTTGGGGGCAAACTCACAGAAAAGAAAGCTGATGTGACTTTTTATACTTCTCTCAGAATAAGAGTCAACATCTTTATTGATATGAAAGTCAGCATTTACAGTAAGTGTTTACACAGCACTTACAATAATCAAATGTACATTACAGAATATAAATGAAGCCAGATAAAGAAAGTAATATAGAAAGTAAAGAAAAATATTTAAGAAAAGGGAAAGTACATAAAAAAGGGCAAGTAGAAATAGAATATGTTAGTTGTGAATTTATGGTATACACATAATTGTAGTAACGGATCATTTGTCAAAGTAACACCCACTAAAACTACCACTATACTATTATCTTCTTCTTCCCCTTTGTATTGTTCATTCATAGTGTTTGCAGTTCCTGTCAGATACTTTCTGCACTTCAATCCTCACTCATTGCCTACACATTATTTTTCTCATTAGTTTTATAGTAGGCATTGGTTTATTTTGTGGAATTGTAGTTTATAGTCCTCTGTCATACAACCGTAATTTTTTTCTGAATGTAATAGTCTTGGTGGCTTTGTGTGAGGAGTTTTGGGAAAATAGGCATACTAGATGTTTTAAATAAAAGTTGTTAAAAGACAAATTGCTGCAGGTTTTCATTTCTCTGCATACGTATAATGTATAGCAAATCTCAGCTGCTTGTAATATTACAAAATATAATCACCCAGTCTGCTAAATGTGACTAAATCATATGAAGATATAAACAAACATTACCTTATTTTCTGTAAAGCTGCTTTGAAACAATGAAAAATTTGACTTGGCTTGACATGATCAAGTCAGGATTATTATAACATATTTTTATGAATCAGCTTAAATTTATATTATGTTGAACCCCCTTATGAAATTACCTATTGCTTAAAAAAACCTGTTTTAATTACACACAAAAGATATTTTTTTTGCATATTTAGGGCTGATATAGGAGTTCTCTTGTCAGTCTGACAGTAGTCTGGTCTTTTATTTAATTTTTGAGTTTGCGTAACCGTGTTTACATTATATTATGCGGTGCAGCTGGGTGTCAGTTTCACCTCTACATACGTGTCAGATTCATATCCATCTGTTTACATATTGCTTATGACCTTGTATGTGTGTGTATGTACTGTGGAAATGACTCTGTGTGGTTGATCATCTTGCTTCTGTTGTTCTTGGGAAAACAGAATGTGAATATTTGGCCGTGTGCTTATCTCATGCCATTAGAGTGCACTAAACACATTTCCATCTCTTTGTACGCTGATTTCCCTCACTATGTGTGTATGTGTGCATGTGTGTGACGAATATGGGAGCCCACTTCATTCAGGCACTTATCTCTTCCTGGTAGCCTGCATCCTGCCACTTAGCTTGAGAAGAATCTCTCTCTCACTCACACACACACTTTCATTCATGCCCAGTGCAAAAAAAAGGGGTTTTGTCATAAAACTGTGCACACAGCAAAACAGAGAGTGTGAGTGAGTGAAAAGGGCAAAAACTTTCACTTGCAGTTGTATTGTTCGAGTGTCTGCGATGTCAGTGTGTTGCATTTAAGTTATCAGAATTAGATTCATTTGGGCTTTATTTGAATGTAAAACACATGACATAAGCCTGTTTTCACAAGTCTAGACACACTCACATTAAAATTCTAAGCTTTCACAAGCTCATCAGATGGCTCTTGGCTCTTTGACTGCGCTTACTTAAACTTTTCTCTGAAGTCAGCCTGTCATAATCAGAGTTGTATGTGTGTGAGATAGAGATGGTCAGTTTAATAAAAGAGGATTTTCCAGGAGCACTCTGGCCTGACAGCCAGCTTCCGAAAATTTCCAAAAATCCCAGCGTCAGCACTGTGCTCCGCCATGGACTGTTTGTTTTGGAGCAGGGAAACATGAGTCAGCGATCTGCACACTTCCTCTTAGAATGAATTTCGCTAATTAAACAATTACGGCTTTACACATCCTGATGTGTGAAAAAGTACTTTGATGCTCCGACAATGGCACTGCCTGAAGTCTTTCCGTCTGTCTCTCATGCACACATTTGCTGAGATTGTGATGACAGCGATTGCTGCCCTCTCCCAGACTGGTTTTGCTTCAGATGTTCCAAGTAGTCAGTGTTAAATACAGATTTAAATGGACTTCAGAACATTTTATGATCTACTGCATGTGACTACACGTATTTGTAGTGTAAACTCATTATCTCAGACAGTGAAGCCAACTCCCCTGTCAATCATCCATTGAGCTAAAACAAAGTTTGGCAGTTTATCTTGTGTAAGATAATTGCCTGACAGCCCAAATCACTGTTTATAAGCCTTGTTGTTTCATCTATTTAGCTTACTGAACTGTGTGTGTGACATAGAAACCATGACTAAACTGTAATAAGAAGTTGTTACGCTGTGTTCACACGAGGCGTCATCGTCAACGCTTTGTCGGAAGCTGAAGTTTGGCACTGGTCAGCTTCAGCCAATGAAATTAAATAGTAACTCAACAACAAAAACTCGGAACCTCAGTTTGCTGCTCTTGAACAAGATGAACGTGATTGAAGTTGAAAAATTCTCAACTTCTGCTGCGAGCAACGCGAGTGAAGTGCCACCGACGGATCCACAAATCTTTTCGGCAACGCTTGACGTCACCCATTCAAAGTGCAAAGACGCTGCCCAGTGTGAACACACCATTATGGTACATTAAATTTAGAGAGAGGCCAGTGAACGGAGTTTAGTTTGTTCTTTTCCCAAAACTCTGCAGTAATAGGCAAATTTCAAATACATTTTGCACAAAGGAAAGCAAAAGTATAGTGTGGTATGGTTGATGTTTTTAGTTAAAGGGATTAAATGATGTTTGTGACTCTTTTACTTTTGATCGTTTTACACTTCAGTGATTGGTTTTCTCGATTACAGTGGTGACATGCATACAGCCAAGTTAATTATTTAAAGAAACACACTTGACATTTAGGTACACTCTAAATAATACTGTGTAAAATATGGACCGAACCGGTAATTGGGTTGTTTTGACCCAGCAGTGTGGGTTAAAGGAACACTCCACTTTTTTGGAAATAGGCTCATTTTCCAACATCCCTAGAGTAATACAGATGTGTTTTAGCGT
>JAUMHR010000042.1:504756-514763 GCA_032361145.1 Enteromius fasciolatus | reverse complement strand
ATGTTGGAAAATGAGCCTATTTCCAAAAAAGTGGAGTGTTCCTTTAACCCACACTGCTGGGTCAAAACAACCCAATTGCTGCTTCTGTCCTTACTTTACCCAGTGTGTAGATTTCATCTTACCATTGTTTCCATCCTCTGTCAATACAGGCAATTTAGTGTTTTAATACAACTTGTAACAAAAGCTTATGCTTTCAGTTTTTTGTGCAATGATAACCTGCATTTGAAAAGATTTTGTTGGATGCATAATATAGTATCCACCCTTGAGAAGCAGTGGGCTGGTTTAGTAATCACTTTAATAAGATCAGTTATGTCCACCTGAAAAAATGGTCTAGAAAGAGGTCTAGGCTGGGACTTTCTGTGCTTTTTGCAACATTTAAACTTGCAGTAACACACTGAGATAGTGAGCAATGTGTGCATTTTGACAATCAGAGACCCTTCACTCCAATCACAAGTGGTCACAGGAGACACAGTTGAGATGTGTGTTACTACAAGGTGTAAACAGCAATGTCTCCCAGCTGACTACTTGTGATCTCATCACAAAATCACAGAGACAGGTCTTGAAAGCAGGTGTAAACGGGCCCTTGATGCTCATATCTTAGTCTGACTCTCTTGAACGATGGGATGGAATTTAATTTCAGGACCAATGGAAACCTTTTTAAAATATAGCTTCGTCAGTTGGCCAGGTGTCATGTATAGCCAGAGAGGTGTATTTGCTCTGGTTATTGTTCTGATTAATGCTGTCTACAAAAACAAGACGTCAGTTTATAGCATTGTCACGATGCAAGGTGACATCAAGCAGTTTTTGGAATTGCGTTTGGATGCATATGTGTTTTTGTTTGAGCGTATCTGTCCCCGATTCTTCCTGTGATCAAGCTCACAGGAATGTTTTTTGGGCTGTCACCCAAAATGCTTTGCGTCATGTCTTTCTGACATGTGGCGCAGATGTCTTTAGTTACGCGTGTCACTGACAAACAGAAACACCCCACTCATCCTTCAGCTCCCATGATACTCATTCATCAAACTCAGCTGTATGTTTCTGTGGCTTTAATGAGGAAGGGATTCTCGGTATTAAACTGACATCACAGTAATGAAGCGTCAACATATGGTCAGACTTTCTAAACCTGTAGTGTGAGTTGATGAGTGCCTCCCTCCAGGATTCTCCACAACATCTGCTGTCTCTGTGTACATAAAAACGGTCTGTCAGTCAAACTGAAGGTCTACAAGAGAAGATGATCAGTGGCCGTTCTTCATTCAAGTGCACTTGCTATCACAGACAGTTGCTTTTTGAGGAGCTATTCACACAGAATAACTTTTTGCGTTTAAACTTTATCACGAAAATGTGACAGATTAGATTATTTTTATTCACTTAAGTATATGTTAAATGAACAATTCGCTTGCTTTATCCATCATGTTGGATTGAAAATAATGCTGCCTATTGTGTCAAGAGCATCGCTAATAATGCTTGAAAATGCTGTTTAGGGTAGGCAACTCCCAAGGTTTTGGAACAGAGCTTTTATTTGAGAAACTAGATTCCGACTGTATCGCTTTTGACTTTTTTATTACTTTGGTGAGATTTGCAATGCAAAAAGTACTTCTCAAATGCTCTGTGGACTTGCTGAGACAAGTTTACTTAGATTGAATGCACGGTTAGTTACAAAAATGCCTTCCTTTAGCTCTTAAATCACTCAAAGGAAACAGGGATGTTTTTGGATGTTTCCAGGATAACCTGGAGAGTCTCGTTTGGAATTGTAGTGTGACCTCCAGGATAATCTCCTATTTTAATACACGTTTTTATCTGCACCCAGATTAAAACACACCTCCTGCCGTGCTTCAATAACCTTGGAAGTGAGATTATAATTTCACATTTGCCAAAACATTTTATTCCCCTTGATTACAAATTCTGCAGAGGTCTCTATGTTCCCATCTGAGCAGATGTAAAGCTATTAAACTTTTAGTTTAATTTCTTAATGAAACAGTTAATCATTCTAAGTCATTGTGATTAGACACATCCCATCCCATTTCCCTCCTATGGTTCATAATCGATTCTTAAGTACAGCTTCTGCTCTGTTTTTATCGATCATTATGGCTGAAATTATTGACTGGTGCTAAGTTAAGATGTGCAGTCAAAGATCCATTGATGTTAACTGAATACGTGATTGCTGAGGCATTACTGGGCTTCACTTCCAGACTCCCCAAATCAATGAACAAATTCAACAAAAAGCCTTTTCCTCTGTGGTCAAATCTGAGCTCTTTGTCTTGTTCATCTAGACACATTGTCTTGTCTCATTGTCTATGCTGTTATGACAACTGAGATACATACCTCATGTCAGCTATTTAGTATAACATTATTTAGCTGAAACTGAAATATACATAGGGGTCTGTGGTCAGGATTTGAGTATTTAATGCTGATTTGTAATCTAATGCCTTTTTAAGTAGTGTGGAACACAATGTGAGACCACACAGTGATTTACTGTAAAAATTCAAGTTTAAAATTGCATCTTAAAAATATAATTATGCTTTTCTTGGAATTCCCTATATAATTATAACAACTGTATACTTTTGTAGCTATTTCTGCACATTTTCTATGTCAGTATAACAGCATTTGATGACACATGAATGTTTAACATGTTTAAATGTGTGACAAATTTACTGTAAATCATATTTTTAAAAATACATTTATAATCTAAAATATAAAAAAATATATTCTAAATTATAATATAAAATATCTAAAAAAGATAAACAAAGTAACCTATGCATATACATATATATGTATGTGTGTGGGGTTTTTTTTGTTCATGAGTTTTTTTTAATGTTCATTTTGTTTTAGATCAGTGGGGTTAGATCATCGCTAATATTAGTCCTCTATGCAGGGTGTGATCCACAGGAGACTCCAGCATTATATGAATGTGATACGGATCACGGATTAAAGCTGAACATTGTCTGAGGAGTTGATTGGGTAGGGAAGGATGTTTGTATACACACGTGCGCATACACACAAACAATGCATAAGAAACAATAGGGGTGGCCTAAAGCTGCAGTTCTCAGTTATGTGATCATGCTCATGCACATACACACATGCATGCACAAGGGCAGAGCAATCAAGATAGCTTAAAGCATAATCTTCATTGTTTATTGTTTTATATCAAGGTTGAGGAGTGAAATCCCTGCCAAAATTACTTGCAATCACAAATGGCTTGGTTCCCAATATTATCATTTTCATGGCCATCTCTACGACCTCCTTGGCGACAGGATAATTTAAGGATGTATGATGTCATGACTGTAGCTAAACGTTATGTTGGGGCAAGCGCGATACAGACGTTATGTGAACAGGGTTGGAAAGGATGTATATAAATGTTCCTCGACATCCCCTTATTAATTTTTAATCAGCATCTGAGGGTGCGAGGACAAAGGGCAAGCTGATGACCTAAGATGTTTCCTCTCATGTTAACTTGTCAATCGATCGCATATGCAGCAAACCTTAAATTAGCATTGGTCAATAGCTCAGGCCATGCTGATCTGAGTCTGCCAGCACATAGACCATCAATCTGGTGCTGCCAGAGAGCATGTGTTTGTGTCCTCTAATAATATCCTTCTCTGTTTCTTTTCCAGCTGTATTTTGGGGAGATATTGCCTTGGATGAAGAGGACTTGAAAATGTTTCAGATCGATGGAACAATAGAGCTTTCACAGCAGTCACATGGGAGACAGGGACACACGTCGGGTAAGACACGCATCAGATACCACAGCGCTCCAGACTGCAGTAGTCGACAATCATTGAAAATTGGCTGATTTGTGAACAAATGACTTTAGGATTTGTGATAGTACCTCAAACACACAATCAGACTTGTTTGGTCAGTAAACCATCTGAGCGACTTCTAAAGCATTGCTTCTAAACAACCCGCTTTGTTTTGTAATTTGGCATCTAAACGTTTAGTGCTAGTCCTAGTCATTTGATCTAGTATTTTTTTTCTGTCTAGATCCCTACATCACACTTTAGACATTATAAATCTGTCACATAATCTGGATTTAAAAAATGAAAGGTCCTCAGTTTGGTTTGAGGTTTTAATGCACATGTTTTTTCAGCTGAGTTCAGTAGCAGATGTGCAGCAGACGAGGTTAAAGCTGCAGTCAGCAGCTGCTGAGGGTTGAGGGTTGTTTCTGGTGCAGAACAACAACAATGACTCTTTCTACAGTAAGGTTCAAGGTTTGAGCTTCTGTTTCACTCAGTCCTTGAAGCTGGCCATGTTCTTTTTTTGTCCCGATGTCATGTTTGAAATCAGACCTTTCTCCAGGCATTAAATGCCCTGATCTAGTGCTGGTCTCTGCCCAGTTTCGACTACTGGGTGACACAGAGAAACACACACACATACAGTAGTCTCTGTGGATTTTGTACAGTATTTAAGATGTCTTGATCAGTCTTAGATGCTGAGTTGTCATAAAGATGGCATGAATGTCCATTATTGTGTTGTGGGCTGTGGATGATTTAAACGTTTTAAAGTTGTATTGGAGTTGAAGAATGTGTGGGGATATTGGGAGTTTATAGCTTCAGGTGATTAGACTTGATAAATGCTCCTGTCTCAACTCCACTGCACCATCAGCAAACAACTGTGTGTGTGTGTTTGCATAGCAAGGTCTTTGTCTTTTACACCTTATGCAATAGGAAAAGTGCAGAAGTGTATGTGTGTGTACAAAATGTTTGTTTCTTTGTGAGTTAGAATAAACATTGTTAACGAAATCCTTGCTGATATCTAAACTGACTGAAGTCCAAATGTGCGTGCGTTTGTCTTTCCCAGTGCCACATTGTTAAGGTAAACTCTCAGTGTCTAAAACAGGATACAATCACGGGTATGAGTAATGACTACTCACAGACTAGCAGCCAACTAAGATAACTTTACCATGCTGGGTAGCAGCATTGTCAGCAACATCAACTTTGCAGCACAAAGTTGGAAGTGAGGCCAAAAAGACGATAAGGATTCAGTTTTGTGTTTCCACTCTGACTGGGGTTGTTACAGGATGTGCCACCGGGACAGAAGGGCAAACTGCATCAGGACCAGGAAAAGCAGGAGAACTGATGCATGTTAGATCCAGTCAGGACAGGTATTTCTTGGATATTTCCAGATTCATCAGCACACACTCGTATACCTGACAGTGTTATGTGCGTGAGATAGAGTGTGCATGCATGCATCATTCCCAAAGCTCAGACTTTTCCTGTGTCTTGGATTCAGAGTATTGTTTGTTCCTCACTTTCCTGCCCCCATCAGAGAAATTCCAGAGAAAGAGAGAGACAGTGTAAATGCAAAAGTAAGATAGCAGAGGTACTGACATGTGTGAATAGAAATGTTCAGTGAGAACTCTGGGAGTGAAAGACAAGAGTAGGTGAGATGTTGAATGAGGGAGAAGAGGCTGGTGAATGGTGGAATGAGGAGAGGTGAGGACAGATGTAATAGGTGTGATAATGGCCGAGAGTTGGTGATGAAACCTTCTCGGCTGACTGACTGTGTTTTTGTAACATTATAATGGCATCAGTTAAACTTCAAAAAATGAATTATGTCATTAATTACTTTCATGTCATTCCATACTCGTAAGAACTTTGCTCATCTTCAGAACAAAATTGATGATTTATTGAATATGAGAGCTCTCTGACCCTACATAGACAGCAATGTAACAGAAATGTCCAGAGATGTAGTAAGGACATTGACAAAAGAGTCCATATAACATCAGTGGTTTACCACAATTTTTGCAAAGCTACAAGAATACTTTTTGTGCACCAAGCAAACAAAAATAATGACTTTATTTCACAAATTATTATTTTTAGTTTCTGGGTCTGGGAACACTGCAGGGTCAGAGAGCTCTCAAATTACATAAAAAAATATTTTAATTTCTGTTCGATTGAATTTTTTTTAATTTGTGAAGATGAACAAAAATTGTACTGGTTTGGAACAACAGGACGGTGAGTAAGTTAATGGTAGAATTATAATTTTTGGGTGAACTGTCCCTTTAAGGAGTAACAAATAATAATTTTGTCACTCATACAAGGTTCTCATAAAATTAAAATATAACTTTCAAAGCGTTCTTGAAATAACTCCCTTGTGTGTTTCCTTCTCTCAGGTGGTCTAGGAGAGCATAATCCCAGTAAGAAGAAAGGTTCATTATATCTGTTGCTGGACAGAATACGACGGTTAGGTTTTGGTAAGTTCAAAACACCGGATTGTTTCTCAGCTTTTTTCTTGTTTACCCCACAGCACAATTAGCAAAGTACCCTTTCATCAACATTTAGAATTAGCATTAAAATTAGTCTATTTTTATCAATTAATCTTGATCAATTAATCATTTATTTTATTGTAAATGGTTCATTAATGTTGCTTTTATTATGTGTTTTTTTTTGGGAGGTCAAAATTCTGTAACTCATAACTCAATCATCTGGTGAAACAACATACTTTTTTTCTGGTGATGAATGTAAAACTTTTCCAAAAGCTTCAAATCCCATCGTTTTCTTAAATTTCTCATTTCTAACAACTCTGAGAGCAATTATTTATGATCATTCTTTAAGAAAGTCCTAGCAGCAAATGTACACTGCTCAAAAAAATAAAAGGAACACTTGTAACACAATGTAACTCCAAGTCAATCACACTTCTGTGAAAGCAAACTGTCCACATAGGAAGCAACACTGATTGACAATCAATTTCACATGCTGTTGTGCAAAGGGAATAGACAACCGGTGGAAATTATAGGCAAACAGCAAGACACTCCCAATAAAGGAGTTGTTCTGCAGGTGGTGACCACAGACCACTTCTCAGTTCCTATGCTTTCTGGCTGATGTTTTGGTCACTTTTGATTGCTGTAGGGGGTTTCACTCTAGTGGTGGCATGAGATGAAGTCTACAACCCACACAAGGGGCTCAGGTAGTGCAGCTCATCCAGGATGGCAAATCAATGTGAGCTGTGGTAAGATGGTTTGCCGTGTCTGTCAGTGTAGTGTCCAGAGCATGGAGGCACTACCAGGAGACAGGCCAGTACATCAGGAGACGTGGAGAAGGCCGTAGGAGGGCAACAACCCAGCAGCAGACACTGCAAGCCTTCACAGAAAGCAAGAAACATCAGCCAGAAAGCATAGGAACTGAGAAGTGGTCTGTGGTCACCAGGTTGCTTCCTAAGTGGGCAGTTTGATTTCACAGAAGTGATATTGACTTACATTGTGTTGTTTAAGTGTTCCCTTTATTTTTTTTAACCAATGTGTTTAATGTAAACAGATATAAAATTATATGAATCTTTTGTATGGCTGATTTTAATTATAATGAAACCTCAATAATTATGAAATGCCCCAATGAGACACAATTTAATTTTCACAAATGTAAGTTTATTCTACTAAATTTTGGGGAGATGATATTTAATGAATGCAGATTTATATGGTGTTGCATTCATGCATTTTGATGAAGTTTAAAAAATAAAGAACCTGTGTTTGTAAATATCTCATCAAAAACATTATTTACAATTGGTTATTTTATTTCATCATAACAATAGTGTTGTTATGTGTTGGAAGGATGGATTTCATTTCAGTAAGAACCTTTAGAGAATAAACTCTCACAGAAGTCTCTTAAAAAACTGAAAAAAGAGAGAAGTACAAATTAAATGTAAGAATGCAAAAATACATTCATGTAACATTTAATGTCACCTACTGCAAGATGTTTTCTATCATTCTATCTTCTCTGTCTATGGTGTAGAGTCGTGGCCGGTGAACAGCAGCAAAGATGTGTCGAGCTCCAAAGCTGGAGGGAAGAGTGTAAACAACGGCAGAGGTGTGAAGTCTCGAGTGCCACGTGCTGCCACATCCCGAGCTGAGAAGATCTGGCCCGGAGGTGTCATCCCTTACGTCATAGGAGGCAATTTCACCGGTAAGTGTCTGTGTGCTTGTGTATATGAACATGTGTGATTTACATTCATATACGAATTCTGTATGTGTTTTCCAGGAAGTCAGAGGGCCATGTTAAAGCAAGCAATGAGACACTGGGAGAAACAGACATGTGTGACCTTCATCGAGAAAACCGATGAGGAGAGCTACATCGTCTTCACCTACAGACCCTGCGGGTTTGTGTTTGTGTGTTCTCTATAATTACATAACATTTTAGAATAGTAATGCACACAATGATACTGTGCCATCCATCACAACACATGTGCTTCTGACACCAAGCTACTCAGTAATGTTCTTTAATGTTGGCATTGGTGTATTTCATAGGGATGCACGTTAATCATCTGTCGATATGTAATGCGCATTTGGTCTGTATAGCCGTTCCTGGAATCAGTGGTAAATGCCATCACGTGCATGATTTCACAATGAGCAGCATTTACTACGCAGAGCCGTTTTGTCACAATATAATATTTGAAAATAGTATCATTGAAATGAAGTCAGCATGAAATGAAAATTCATCCTGTCTATTTTCTAAATGGATATTATAGATCTTTTTGTGAGTATTCGCTGCATGTTTCATTTAAAATGCATGAAACACTTCAAGGTTGTCTATCAGGTAAATTAGGTACTATCTAAATTAGAGGTTCTTTACCTCTGGGCTCCATCTCCATTTAGATGTACTGGATGTAAAAAAGATTGAATGAAACACAGCGTTCATTAAGGAACACTCTGGGATCCCAGTTCTCATTGTTGTGAGTGTATCCTGTAAAGTTTGTATAAAACAAAGGTATGTGTGTGTTTGCGAGAACAAGGGAGTGAGAGTCAACTGAGATGACTACAGTCGGCTTGGCTTTCCTTCCTTCCCTGTTACCACGGTGAGCAAACCGCCCATTGTTCTTAGGAATGGAATCCTAACAGTGTGTTAACAAGGAAGAGAGAAAGAGAAGGGAAGACGGAAATCGCATAAGTCTAGATAAACATTGTTGGGGATTGTTCGTATCTGAAAACTTGGCTTTTAATTGGTTATTTGATCACATATAACATAGTTCAATATGACACAACACCTGATAAGGAGATTTTTTATTACTAATAGAAGCGTTATCAGTTTGGTAACTGGAGTGAAGAGGAAACTGAGTATGTGAAATTTCTCTGTGGCAATGATGCTGATGGTAGGTAAACGTGAAATTACGAGGCAGATCCAGACAGATTACAGAGAAATAGGCAGAATGACCATTGACAGAAGGAGAGGGCTAGATTAGACTGGAGGGGAGAGAGAGGTAGGGAGAGAATTACATAATATTATCCATCTCAGTGCGGTCATATCTGTTATAATCAGCAGACGTCATTCAGATATAAACCTGCTGACAGACCAACACATGCACTGAGTGTTAACCTACTCGACTGCTTTTTAAGCATTTGGCAAATAGCTTGGGCCCATGTGTGTATGTTTGTATTATGAGAAAGTGGCTTGATGTCTGGTTCTTTTGCATTAAGTATAAGTATATACTGTTACTAGTTAAAAAGTTCAATTCATTTTAGTTCAACTCAACTGAATTAGGTTCTAAAGCAGCTTTATTTTTCTTTTGGTTAAATGCTATTCTCTCTTTTATGATGTAGATTGGTGAAATTGTATAATTCTGAGTGTTTCCATTTATTTGTGAGTGTCCACTCCACACTATCAATGTCTATGAATGAGGGATTAAGGTGTTCTAATCCAAGTTATAAATAGTGAGCGAATGGAATGGAGATTACTGCTTTGTTTTGTGGGTGTGTTTGAGTGTCTGAGACATGCTTAATGGTGGACTATTGAGATTCCACCTGGGTTCCTCAAACTATTGACCTTACTTTGGCCCTGTTTTCAACTTGTATTAAGATTTCGGATTTCATCAAGGCCCTCACTTCACTTACCTAATATCAGTTGGAAACAGGACCAAACATCAACGTAAATTTCTGAAATCATTTTATACTGTTTTTTGATTGGGCAACTCATTCTCGTAAGTGCCAGCACATCAAACACAATAACAGATCTGCATATGGAAACATAGCTGACCAGAGTGCAAACTTTAGAGTCAGCAGATTTGTGAGACTGCTGGCAATATTT
>JAUMHR010000042.1:493202-504656 GCA_032361145.1 Enteromius fasciolatus | reverse complement strand
GATCTGCATATGGAAACATAGCTGACCAGAGTGCAAACTTTAGAGTCAGCAGATTTGTGAGACTGCTGGCAATATTTCTGTTAATAATAATCAGATTTGCAGGCTTATACAAACACCAGCTAGTGAAACAATTCACCTTAATGTGCCAACTATTCTCACCTGCTTAATTCAACACACACACACACACAAGATTGAATAGCGCTTTCCCTGCACAAACCGGCATATTATCCTTATATTCAAATTATTTTTCTCAAAATATTGCATCAATACTTTTTCCTAAGCAAAACCACTGCTTTAGACTGTCTTTTGGCACTTCTTTTGGGTTTCTTTCTCTTTCGTCTTTGTCTCTCCTGTGGTTCATTGCACTGGCGCTCATAGTCAGAGGTGAACATTGTGTGCTTATTTGTCGTTAAGGAAACAACACAGCAAGAATCTGAAAGCTAACCCCAAGTCACCCTAATTACCGTTAATCAGCTCTCATCATTTCACACTGTCCCCTGTTCACCCCACGCTAAACTATGTTACCCCAAACAACTAAGTGCTAGTTTAGCTCACTTCCCATCACCCCCCGTTACAAACATTGACATTGATTCTGTGACATAATCAAAATGTGAGTTTTTCAAAAGTGATGATGGCATTTTAGTAATTACAGACTTTTAACATTTTATTTATTTGTTCTCAAGGTGTTGCTCTTACGTTGGTCGTCGTGGCAATGGTCCCCAGGCAATATCCATTGGGAAGAACTGTGACAAGTTTGGCATTGTTGTTCACGAACTTGGACATGTAATTGGCTTTTGGCACGAGCACACACGACCTGACCGTGACGATCATGTGACCATCATTCGGGACAACATCCAGCCAGGTACTGCATGACCCGTGACTCAAATCTTTGCACCCTACTGCTGGCTCAATATTAGTGAGATTACACAGCTGCAGAAAATGGATTCAGTCTTGATTCCTAAATACCACATTTAACAAACAATTTTTAATGAACAACATTGATAACCAATAAGCAAAAAGATTTCCCTAGATTTTCACACTGCACGATTTTCAAAAAGGTTGGGTCACTGTTTTTTTTTTCACATTGCACGACTATCTGAGGTAAAATTCAGTGTTCACATTGCATGATGGAACAGGAGGTTACACGCTGCATGACTTCACAAAATGAAGGATCACCCGAAAACACTGCCTGGTCCAGGGTTGCCAGGTTTTTTACAACAAAACCCACCCAATTGCTACAGAAAACTAGCCCAAAACTAGGCCAATCATAAAAAATGCTCTTGGAATGTAAAGTCTTTCTGTCAGAACTCACAGCACGATTATTTAGCATGCCACATATTTCATGGGTGTCTGAGGCACAATGGCGATTCCCTCGGATCTCAAGCACCACTTTGCCTTAAATATTGGCCATTTGTTGTCAATTTATTAAAATCTGTCAGCGAGTGAAAAATCAGGCTAAAATAGTGCAGTGTGAACTTGGCATTAAGAAAAGATGGAAATGATAAAGTTGGAGATATTTTTATATTCACTCATCATTTTTCTTCACCCATTAAAAGTACACGTTTCTTGTTTGTTTTTTAATAAAAGATTTTGAGCTTTGTACTAGTAACTAACATTGTCTCAGTTATGTTTAGAATTTTCTTTTGTTATTTCTTTTGAAATCACCATGTTTGCTATTTAATAGTCATTAGTGCAATGGTTACAGGCATGCTTATCACAAGAACTGAAAGACAGTTATTTGTTCATACAGACAATATTTGACTCGCTGTTGTATGAACAGGACAATTCAAGAGTCACACCTGCTAGTACATCAATTCTGTATGCTGGCTTTGTAAAAGTAGCCTGTCTGTTTTAATATAAGTATATCTGTGCACACTCAGGTCAGGAGTATAACTTCATTAAGATGGAACCAGGGGATGTCAACTCTCTTGGTGAGCCATATGATTTTGACAGCATCATGCATTATGCCAGAAACACTTTCTCCAGGTAAGCCTTCTGTCACACACTGGGAATTTCACAACCAGTAATTTAATTCAGAATTTTCTATACAAATGTATATGTTCTCCTTTTTGTCTTTGCCTTCTGTAGAGGAATGTTTTTGGACACAATCCTTCCCTCTCGTGATGAGAATGGCGTCAGGCCTGCTATCGGTCAGAGAACTAGACTCAGCAAAGGAGATATATCTCAAGCCAAGAAGCTATACAGATGTCCAGGTATGACTACAGCATGTGTGTATGTGAGAGAGAGTGAAAATTTAAATGAAGGAAACCAAGGGTGTTAACTAGAGGAAGATGACCTCACTTTATGTGAAGATAATTGTTTCTAGCTAATATAGTGTCAGCTTGCATGAGATCATTTGTTTTTTTCAGTTTTATGAAGCACATGAGCTTCTTACAGTGGCTCAGTGGGTAGCACTGTCACCTTACAGCAAGAAGATTTCTGGTTTAAGTTCAGCCAAAAGACCTTTCTGTGTGTAGTTTAAATGTTGTTTCCATGTTGGCGTGGGCATTAGGGACACTAAATTGCAACCCTACATAGGACAAGTGGGTCAGTGGATGGATGGATGGATGTGCTTTTTCACTCAGGAAAGAAAAGCAGGCCACCCTGACATTTTTGGGACAAAGAGCATGATAAGACCCTCTCGCTCTACTGCCTATGTATGTGTGTGTGTGTCCATGTGAGTGGCATATAAGTGTGTTATTTTACTGCTGTATTGTTTGAGTTTATGCACTACTAGTGAGGGTGTGTGTAAATGTGTGACGCATGGCCTACTTCACACAAATACAAAGCTCTCTCTCTCTTCCACAATATTCACTGTCTGTGACTAAATTTGTGGACTGAAAGCCCACGTTGGTTGCACATTTTGCCAAAAAGGAGTAGTGTACCCAGTCTTTCCAGGTTCCAGGTATTTTTTGTGAAACACATAAAAAGATCTGTTTTTCCCTTCAGGGAAGGTGGAGGGAAGTTTATCAAAGACGAAAGGATATTAAACGTTTTATGAAAGTAACCCAAATTACTTATTTGACCATTTTTGGTTCCTGACTATATAAATCACCATTTACTTTCTTTGAGTGGAAAATTCAGCTTGGATATTATGCCTAACATCTGCTTTTATGTTTTGGGCAAAAAAGAAAATGAAACTGACTTGGGTGACGTGATAAATTATTGAAGTAATAAAAAAGTAAATGATGACATAATTTTCATTGCAAGTTTTGGAAACTACTGTTGTAGTCCAAAGTTCCTGTCTCTGCTGCTACAGTACATACAGGTTGTGAGTCAAAGTTTAGTCTGAAATAGGGGTGACTGTCTCCACCCAAGCCGAAGATAACAGCTTATCTGCTGCACAACTGCATCGGATTGTTGTGTGACTTGTGAATACGTCTTTATACTTCCTAGAAATTAACACCCAAAAGCACCTCTATGCGCAATAACTGTTTAATGTGCCGTGATGGAAAATAAAGGCCTCTAAATGTTTGGCCAACCGCTACATCGCTAATTGGGAGGAACATTTGGCAAATGATTTGGCAGATGATTTGGCTTCTCTTGAACAGAGAATCTGCTCTCCTATCCTGCACTGTTTTGCTCTAAGATCTCATTAGAACAGTCAATAGGTCTTTGTTACTTCATTGAGTGTGTATCTGTTTCCTGCACTGCTATTTAGCGGTGGCGCTTCGCCACTGCTGACTGTATGGTGCTACGATACAATAATTTTTTTAGCTGAGTTGTGAACATCTTTCTATTGTTTTGTCTTCCCGGCTGCATGAACAAACAAATGTATTGTCATATGTGAGTGACTGTTAAGTTGGTTATCAATGAATTTGTCAAATAATCAGTTTGAATCAGTCTCACGCATTATAATTATACACTGAATTTTTTCAAAGAGGTTACTAAAACTTTGTGTTTTTGTGTTGGTCTCTATCCAGCATGTGGTGAAACACTGCAGGACTCAGTGGGGAATTTCTCATCTCCAGGATATCCTAATGGATACCCATCATATACACACTGTGTATGGAGGATCTCCGTCACACCTGGGGAGAAGGTAAGAAAGTTCTGTGTGTTAAAGTATGTAACTTTACAAAGGTGAAAATTACTGAATTTATTTGTATTTTTAATCCGTTTCTTCCTGAGATTGTCTCGACTGTGAGGTTGTAGACAATAAAATGTGTAAAGTTTGATGTATGCTGATGTGCTGCCTATTTCAGATAGTGTTAAACTTCACCACTATGGACCTCTACAAGAGCAGCTTGTGCTGGTATGACTACATTGAGGTTCGTGACGGATACTGGAGGAAAGCGCCGTTATTGGGTAAATACATAATATAGAATATGTCATAATATGTATTATCAGTGCAATGCATGCTTATGGGGCTCTTTTATTTATTGTCTGTGTGTGTGTGTGTGTGTCTGTGCAGGTCGATTTTGTGGGGATAAAATTCCAGAAGTGTTGGTCTCTACCGACAGTCGTATGTGGATTGAATTCCGCAGTAGCAGCAACTGGGTTGGAAAGGGATTCGCAGCAGTTTATGAAGGTGTGTGTGTGTTAGGGCTGTCACTACATGGTTATCGGGCCCAAAAGATACAATTATTGCGATGTCCATAGATTTTTTTTTTATTATATGGCCAATGAATCACACTCAGAAATCAAGTCTAGGCATGTGGGGAGGGTTTGTACCCATAGCCCCTGGCCTTTTTGCAGAATGGTGGGTGTAAACCAGTTTTAATAAATAGTATGGCTTTTAGACATTCATTAAAAATAGTATAAATATTGCTGATGACATAGTAAAAGTCTAAGGCAGATGATAAACCGGGCGACTATTTTAGCAATGTTTTTGGCAGCTTCAAAAAATGTTGCTGTCGATGGTCAACCAGGTGAGGCCCATGACCAATCTAAAATATCCAGAAAGAAATTTGTTTCCCATTCACAAAATATTTAAATTCCTAAGCAACATTGCTCTAAAAATGGGGCCCCATTGATCATCAGCCTAATTCTCTCTCTTTCTTTACTATGTGTCTGTCAGCAATATGTGGAGGGGAGATCAGTAAGGACTCTGGACAGATTCAATCTCCAAACTATCCAGACGACTACCGTCCATCTAAGGAATGTGTGTGGAGGATCACAGTGTCTGAGGGCTACAGCGTGGGCTTGAGCTTTCAGGTTTTTGAGGTGAGGTTGTCTCCTCTCTTTTGGCTTTATTTATTTCAAGTTAAAGTCTGTTTTCACTTTAACCTTCTTCCTTCCTTTTTCTACTTCTCCCTTGTCTTTTCACTCTGAGGATAGTTGCTATTTACATGTGTGCTGTTTAAAGTTAAACATGTGTTAATGTTTATGATATACATCCCTAAATGGACACACATCTTTGTCAAGTTGAATTTAATACAAGACTGCAAGTACGTGAGGCCAAAAAACAGACATGTTTGATTATTTACCTTAAGTCATACTGTAAGTATGTATGCAGACCATTGTGTGTGTCAGTAGGTCAAAGGTGTCGAATTGTTCAGAGGGAATGAAAACACACTCGCTGCCTTTGCATACACATATTCACACTCTCTTTTTGCACGCATAGAGTCTCTAAAGAGCAGGACGTGTACCAGACCTGAGGGCCTGGCATATAATATACACAGAGACGCCTGAGATCCTGTTTTTATTGGATTGTTTCCTATGAACTAACACCTAAAGTGCCATAGACATGCTAATGCCATTAACACATACTGTATTGTGCTGTGTTTGTACAGATTGAAAGGCATGACAGCTGTGCATATGACTACCTAGAAGTTAGAGATGGACTAACTGAGAACAGCCCTCTGATTGGCCGATTTTGTGGCTATGATAAACCTGAAGATATCCGGTCAACCTCTAACATCCTCTGGATGAAATTTGTCTCTGATGGGACGGTTAATAAAGCAGGCTTTGCTGCAAACTTTTTCAAAGGTACGCACATGTAACACAATAGTGCTATCAGATGCTGATGAGTTGGCTCTTGTCCATTCCTCTGATGTTACTCTGTGTCTGTGTTATTAAAACAGAGGAAGATGAGTGTCTGAAGCCAGATAATGGGGGCTGTGAACAGAAATGTGTTAACACATTAGGAAGCTTCAAATGTGCCTGTGATCCTGGATACGAACTGGCCCCTGACAAGAAGAGCTGTGAAGGTAAGAGAATGTTTGTGTGTGAATACACGGCACGCAGGTGCTTCCGTCTGCCTGACTCAAACATGCTCAGCGGATACTCCAGCCAAACTGATTAGTTCAGGAAAACATCCGCAGTCAACAGGAAAACAACAAGAACAAACAGCACTTAGTCGACCCTCGCTCTGCCCAGAAACCGTTTGAAATCTGTCATTAATAAAGTACGATGAGTTGTGGTTTTGCTAAAATAAAACAAAAAGGCCTTCAATACTTGTGCTATGCAGTCTATTAATAAAATATAATTAATAAGCTAGTTACCAAGGCACCAATAATTACTATCATTTAGTTTACTTTGATGTACTAAAATAATTTAAACTAAACCAGAATTAAAAATGATGAAACACTATATACAGTAGATACATAACCAGCACTAACTAAAATAAAAGAGTAACACTTTATAATAAGGAACGCTTATTTACTATTGACTATGACTTTTCCCTCATTTAATTCTTAATTTGCTGCTTATCAATAGTAGGTAAGGTATTTGTTAAGTTTAGGTATTGATAGGAATAGGGATGTAGAATAGGCATCAATATGTACTTAATTACTACTAATAAATTACATATATACTGTACTGTATTCTAGTAATGTGCTCGCTAATAAGAAATGAGTTAAGAGATTAATAAATAAAGTGTTACCATAAAAAACTAATAAAATGACAAAAACACACATATTTACTAAAACTTTAACTAAAAATATAAATAAATTCAGTTCAAAATATGAGTAAAACCTTCAATAGCATCGGTGATACTAAAATAACTCTGGTTCTCATTCTTTTTCTCTTTCAGCTGCATGTGGTGGCTTGCTGACTAAGTTGAACGGCACAATTACAACCCCTGGTTGGCCTAAGGAATACCCTCCCAATAAGAACTGCGTGTGGCAAGTGGTGGCTCCCACTCAGTACCGCATATCCATGCAGTTTGAAACCTTTGAACTAGAGGGAAATGAGGTGAGAATCTGTGTGTGTGTGTGTGTGTGTGTATGGTTGTGGGAAAGTGTGTTATTGTTTGCGTAGGTAGATACACAAACGGACAGACAGAAAGATGGATGTTTATCATATTTTATTTGTGCAGGTGTGCAAGTATGACTTTGTTGAAGTGCGGAGCGGTTTGTCATCTGACTCGAAGCTTCATGGGAAATACTGCGGTACAGAGGTTCCTGAGGTTATCACCTCCCAGTACAACAACATGCGAATTGAGTTCAAATCCGACAACACAGTCTCCAAAAAAGGCTTCAAAGCTCATTTCTTCTCCGGTAAGACCACCGTGCCACCGTTTTTCATTTGAAATGGAGATTTGGAGGTCTTTAGCTATGTTTTGACACCTCCGCCCAAGCTCGCTTGTATATATGAATTTCATAATGTAAATTTCGAAAGCTTTTCAAACATTTATCTAGGCGAAACATCCCCTCTCTTTCTCACGCAACTATATAATGAGAGGTTCTGTGGGTTTGTTTAGAAATGTTCAGGCTGTACAAAAGCATTCATCAAAACACTGGAATATAAAAAGTGCACTGAAACTTTAAATGTGTGTGAATCAGGGCGTTCTCTTTCACAGACAGGCCCGCTCACTGCAAAGAGCACCTCTTTATATTTTTGTCCTGCCAGGACGTTGATAATGATGTGCCAGATTTGATTGGCCAGCAGGTCATGTCAAGGCGTGTTTCAGGTACAGCCTTCTCTTTCACTGATCGATTTTTTTGCAATGGATTTGCCCTCACATCTGAGGTGCCTTTAAGAATCCATTCATCTTCTTGGAAACTGATCTACTGCGGCAACAAATGTCCCATTTGTTGAACTTGCATGATAATAAGATTGCAAATGGTTTAATATTATTTGCTATCATTTTTATTCTACTCTTTACATGATTCAGTTTTTTGTCTAAAGAGCTCACAAATTAGAAGATTCATATAACAGTATTATAATGTCATAATACTCATATGCATTATAGACAATTATATATTAGTTTGTGTATAAATCTGTTTTTAATATCTGCTGATAATATCATGAAACAAGCACATCAGTTGTGAATGTTTCCTCCCCTATACAGTGAATCCCTGTTTTTATTATTATTTCATAATCTCACACCCATGAGATCCAGAAGATATGGAAAGACTCAAATAGGTTGGCAAAGACACAGAGAGAAAATATTTTCTGATTCCAGAAGAACTGTGATTAAAACGAAATCATCTCTTTGACAAGGGGATTGCAACATTTCATTTATTATTTTGAATAATAATAGAATTAATATTGCATTCTAAATATAGGTGGTCCTCATGACCACACAACATCTTTCCAAAACCCCATCAAATCAGTTAATCTAATCAGAACAAACCCGAAGGGACACGATAGCTATTATATTGCGCTGATATATAAAGCTGAAGCACAAGCAGGATCTGCAGTTTCATGATTCATCTATTTATTTTTGGATCTTCTGGACGTATCTGTACTACATAAATGAAATGCACAAATGAACATTTACCACACACACATGGTGAATGAGTAATGCTGTATCTGAGTGAGAGAAAGAATAAGCTCAGCTCTCAATGAGTTATAATAGCGTCACTCTCTCATTGTCTGGAAGTCCCTGAGGTTGGATTTTTGCTGGCCCAGTGCCGGCAGACTTAGGGAGGTCCCCAGAGCTCTCCCACACACTCCTAATCTGTATGAGTGTGTACTGAGCCGAATGAGAGCGCTGAAATGGAAACAGTGAAAGAGCTGATTCATTTCTCGTATATGCACGGTAAAGAAAGCCAGGTTTTAATACGTTGTACTTTTTTAATTCTTTTTTTGAAGCAGGGTTGATTTTTAAGAGGCATGCTAAATTCCTCTCATCTCCTCAACTGTGGCATTTTATGATCAAGCATTTTTTTTTAGGAAAAATAAGAATCACTGTATCATCTGCAGTGGGGAATTGTTAAAGACATGCTTTGAAAACAGCATTAATTATGAAAAATGTGTGGTGACCCACAAAGACTTGGGCTCTTTAGCTCTCTCCATCTGTCGTTCGTTGGGTATGTATGATAAATATGCTGGTGGTTTTGAGCAGTGGTTGAAGCATGATAATTAGCCAAACCTGAGACTTCCATGGAAATAACAGCTTTCATGAGGCTTCTGACTCGTGGGACACTGGGGGTGTTGAGATGCGCAATGGGGAAAAAAACAACAACATAAGGAATCATGGACTGCTTTTGAACTTTTAGCCATTAAGTGACAAGCAAACATGATAAATATTCACTTTTTCTTAAACATTTAGCGCTTATACAACGTCATACAGTATGATTTTCTCCTGCCGTTTTTCTTCTGAGTGTTTTTATTGTGCCCACTTAACTGCAGGAATTATGCAAATCAGATAATAGTACATATATAATAAATGCATCTATAATGAGCCTAATTTACATAAAATAAAGGTGTGCTAGAAATGCCAACGGCTTTGTTTAGCATGTGGCTAAATGCATTGTGGCTGGTTACAGAAGAAGATTACAGGTTTTTATGGCGAAATATAATAGATCAAAAATTAACCTCTTTTCTCATTGTTCTTTTCAAAATTTTCCGCTTTGTTTTTTAAAGTGACTTCAATTACTCACTTTAATTGCTCTTAACAAAAAAATTAATAACGAAATCAGACTCCAGATGTCAGAATTTATTATTACAGTGAACAGCACATTGTTAACATCTCTTATGCAGATTTCAAAATGTCTTAATCAAAGGATTTAGTTAGATCTTATATCTTCCCTCTGTTTCAGGTGAACTAACTATTCGTTGCTCTCTTCTCTTTTTGTTACAGATAAAGATGAATGTTCAAAGGATAACGGTGGATGCCAGCATGAGTGTATCAACACCATTGGCAGCTATGTGTGCCAGTGCCGCAATGGCTTTATTCTGCATGAGAACAAACACGACTGCAAGGAAGGTATGTACAGGCACTCGCAAAAGAATAATAGTGGCCAGGATAAGTGAGGGTAGTCTTCTGGAGGTGGCACATCTAGCATGTGTAAGCATGTTGATTTATACTGCATTCTGCTGAGGATCAGCAAAAACCCACAAACAACAACAGCAACAACAAAAAAGAACTAATGCGACTTTCTTCTCAGCATTTAAGATGCAGAGTAATGTAATTTTTGTGCTGGCCTTCTGGAAGGTTTTCTCTTTTTCGCTCAATATCAATTGGACCTTAACATTTTAATGCATACTTGTCACAATATAATGCAGGCTTTGAAGATTTTTTGTTATGACGAATAGAGCAGTTATTGTATAAATAAAACTGCATTGGAACCGATAGCAAACATACAATGTTCAACAAAGCATCGTTGACCAATTCACATCCAAAGAGGCAATTATGAAGAATCTTCATGATCTTAAAGGCATAGAAGCAAAAAAACAACAACACTGTTTATAGAGTCAGAGTGAGGTCAGATAAATGAAAACTAAATTTTAAAACACATTTAATCTAGTAATTTATGATAAAACTGTGTTTGTGGTTTTGATTGTTAAAGCTACATTTCTAATACAATGAATGAGGCGACTGAACTTAAAGCATTAAAGTAAACTGTAAAACAGTTGTCCTCCAGATCCCTGCACATGTTGAAGCATTTAGATGGCCTGTTATAGTTAAACAGTGTCTCCCACTAAACCTTGCCTTTCATACAAGCACTGTCAACCTCCAGTGCAGCTCTGCCCTGCAGGCCTTTTAACATTTTTGTGGGCTTTGGAAACTTTAAAGCAGTGTGTGTGTGTTTCTCTTTGAAAAGAAAAACAGCTAGACCTGAGGAGAGGAGGATAGAGATATTACCCTTTAAGCTCCAGAGTCAGGGTCAAGAAGTTAAACCAGCGGCATCCTGGAATACACACACACGCACACATTCACACAACATACTCACTCACTCACTCAGTCTTTGCTGTCTCTTCAGGACTAGGTCGCTGATTCTGATTTTAAACATCTGGAGCTTCAAAGTCTTAATCCTGCTTCTGTTTTCATTTTCCTTTGTTCATGTGCACGTGTGTGCGCAAGATGTTTATCTCTTAAAAAGTCTCTAAAAGTCTCTAAAAGTTTTACTAGTTGCCTGTACAAGTATAACTAGTGTATTTACACAGGAATATCAGTAATCAAAAGCTGTCTGGTGTATTGTGCCTTTAATAATGGTACTGTAAAATGAATGCTTTTAAGTGTAGTACAGAGAGGGGGAGCAACACAGATAGCCTATGGGTTGATATAACACACTTAGAGGATATATGACCTAGAAACATACAGATAATGCTATTCAAGTATTC
>JAUMHR010000042.1:470573-482490 GCA_032361145.1 Enteromius fasciolatus | reverse complement strand
AAATTCAGGTGTAGTTGCAAATAGTGATTAATCCTGATTAATCCACTGAAAATCCTGATTAATTTGATTAAAAATTTGAATCATTTGACAGCCCTAATTTTGATTGAAGGTCAGCCTGTATACAATAATCTTCACTTCTAACAAAGCTTATGTAACATCTGTAGATTCCATAAATGTATTAAGAATCTTATAATGTAGCACACATCAAATTCAGAAATATTGCACCTATTTTCTACCCATCTACAGTTTGTAAACCCTTTTTTTTACTTTAGGGTCTGATAAGAAAAAATTATAGCATGCAGGTTTGAAACAACATGAGGAAAACCGATGGAAAACTGGAATATACCTTTTTTTCTATTTTTTTTAAGAGGCCAATACTATATGATGTCAGTCTTGATTTTGTTTTGTATTTGAAGCTGTTTGAGTCTGTACTTTTTCTAATTTGGCTGATTATGTAAGAGAATTGTTGAATCTGAAGCCTCTGTCTCTGTGACATGATCAAACCTATAAAAATAGATTATGTTCCGTTTTCTTTCTTTTTTGCTTATGGCTTAGAAATTCAATCTTTTTGTTGCTTTTTGTGTACATTTGATCTCTTCGTATTCAAACCTATTTGCATTCTGGATCCTTTATGTGTTTGTGTGTGTGGGACTTCAATCCCAAGCCAGCAGTAGAGTGATTTTCTATGACAGGAAGAGGAAAAGCTGTTGAATGAAAACACTTCTGTTTATCCAGTTGGTTCCTTGTAGAGAGCTGTGGACAGACACAAACTAATACACACATTCACACAACTTTACATCACACACATGCATGGTACGGTTTTGTGTGCAATAATTTCTCTTTGCATCATATTTTAATTGAATTTTGCATATGTATTATGCAAATGCATATGAGAGATTAAATGACACAGTGGAGCTACAGTGTAATTTCGATCCAGAGATACACATACAGTACACACATTAGCTGACAGGCACATGCTTGTGTTTTAATGATTAAACATCTTGGTTACTTATGTAACCCTCGTTCTCTGCAGGAGGGAACGGAGACGTTACATCATGGGATCCTGCCTGGGAGACCTATCGACTCTGGAGAAAAACGCCAATGGGAATTGGCCAGTGGTTTTTGCATGCCAAGGCACTTCCCCGTACATACAGGTTAGGCGTGCTAACCACTATTGGGCTTCTGCTAAATAGCCGATCGCATTGGACTCCTCAGTGCAGTCCGCCAATTGTGTCAGGAGGGACATAATGTGTCCGTTCCCTTTCAGTCAGTCACTATGATGTCAAGTCATTGACTGATGTGATGGGGTCCCTATGGAAAACGCCACAAACCGGACTGTCACGTAGGAGGCCAAAATGCTGACAGGCTACAGGGAAAGCACGTCAGACAAAGTGGAGATCCTAATGGCCAGGTTAGGGGGCCTTCCAGGTATGCAAAAAGCAGAGTGGAGGAAGAATGCCAGACCTGAGGATGGTGTAGGAAAAACTCCATCGGGCACAGTTCAAGCTACTCCGCTTAGCTCGAACTGTGGGGCAGTGGAGGAACCAGATGTAACCTGTTGGAAACCCTGGAATATAGAGCTTGGAATGGTGCTGTAAGCCGATAACCGCCCCAGCATTCCCCAGTTACCTGATGTTACCCAAAAGACGGGAAGCCACAGGATCCTCGCGAAGATTATAAAATCTGGCAAAGGTGTTGGGTGTCGGGCAACCTGTAGCTCTGCAGATGTCTGCTAGAGAGGCGCCAATCTGGAGCAAGCAGCGACGCCATGCCCATCTCGGGAGTCTGCCGTGCAAACAATGTTGTAACGGTCTCATATGTGAAGCCACTGTGGCTGCAGCTGCCATATGCCACAGGAGCCTCTGAATGAATTTTAAAGGAACCGCTGTCCACTGGCCGCAAGACATTCCAGTAATGATTGTGACCGTTTGTGAGTGAGACGAGCGGTGATGTCCAGCTCCATCCCAAGAAAAGAGATCCTCTGCACAGGGGAGAGTTTGCTCTTTTCCCAGTTGACCCGAAGCCCCGTATCCCTGTGCTCGCACAACTGATCCTTCAAGTGAGCTAGTATTAGGCAGTCATCCAGATAATTGAGGATTCGGATGCCCTTAGCCCACAGAGGGTTCAGGGCACCCTCCGCCATCTTGGTAAAGACATGGGAGACAGGGCCAGCCCAAAGGGGAGGACCTTGTACTGATACGTCCGACCCTCAAAAGCAAACCCAAGTAACGGTCTGTGTCGAGGCAAAATCGAGACATGAAAGTATGTGTCCTTCAGTTCGACGGCTGCAAACCAGTCCTGGTGTCGAACGCAAGAAAAAATGCTTTTCGGCGTTAACATTCTGAACGGTAGCCGGTAAAGGGACCAATTCAGAACATCTTGGTTGGAGGGACTGGCTCAATTACGTCCAGATGAAGGCGCGGTGCCCGCCATCTTAGCATCATACCGGGGCAAGATATGTTTGATGTCCTCCGTCTGCTTCTGTAATGCTGAGAACTGCTGGGCGAAGTTCTCGACCGTGTCGCTGAAGAGGCCAGCCTGGGAGACGGGTGTGTCAAGTGAGCGCACTTTGTTGGCGTCACCTATCTGTGCCAGGTTTAGCCAGAGATGAGTCGTGAACGAGTCACCTCCAGCCCGATGCTCTAGTCTGCCCAAAATAACATGGCCACCAACTCCGTCTAAGACTCCTTTTGAGCAGCTTCCACAATGGGGGGCTGCTTATTTCCATCTTCAGCAGATGCTGATGCAGCAAGAGACATCTCATCCTCTTTCGGAGGACCAAAGGAGACGCTGGTTTGACATAGGATGAACCCGGCGCCATCGTTCAGAAGTTCCACCAGGCCTCGGGTCAGGTGGTCAGGAGTGCGTGGGGACTTGCCCCGCAGGTTATTCCTGATGGTCACCCTGAAGTCTGCCAAGCCACTAGCCCCGATGTAGCTAAGGAGCCTTTAGGGCCCGCCGAACTGGAAGGGGTAGCGGATGAAGCTAGCCTTCTAATAAAACAAAGCTGTTACCTGAGCGAAGCCATGGACATGTGCTCGCAATGAGGGTTTGACATGACAATGACATTTCGACGACCGTGCAGCTGTTTGGAAAATCGCTCTTTAAGGTCAGGACTGCCAAGGGGAGGACCACCAACCAAATTCGCCCAGTGCAGTCTCTACGCTGGATCGGAGGACGCTCCGATTGATGATCTCCCCACAGCAGATTCTTTTTTCTTCTCTAACTTCAAACGCCAGATCAGCTCCGAAGCATAAATCTTATGTTGGTTTGCACGCTGCCATCTTATATGCCCGTATGTACGGGGGAGTGGCTTGGCATGCAAAAACCACTGGCCAATTCCAGTTTTTTGGTCTCCCAGGCGGGATCCCATGATGTCAGTCAATGACGTAATGTCATAGTGACTGACTGAAAGGGAACAAGTGTTCAACCTCACAGATGCCCAAGTTTACTTGTGTGTGTGTGTGTGTGTGTTTCTCTGTGTGTACAGATGAGAAATTGTGGTATATAAAATATTCAAATTGCATTTATACATAATGCAGCACTAACCAGACCAAACACACAGGATTTCTCTCTCTCTCTCTCTCTCTCTCTCTCTCTCTCTCTCTCTCTCTCTCTCTCTCTCTCTCTCTCTCTCTCTCGCTCTCTCTCTCTCTCTCTCTCTCTCTCTCTCTCTCTCTCTCTCTCTCTCTCTCTCTCTCTCTCTCTCTCTCTCTCTCACTCTCTCACTCACTCACTCACTCACTCACACAAAGAATTACAGTACAAAACTCAGTTTTGGTCTGTGTAACTTTATTTGAGCAAATTATATGTATACTGTAAAAAACAAACAAACCAAAATGTGTTATCTCTATGACAACAGCTGGACAACACTGGTAAAGGTGGTTAACCTCTGAAACGGATTATCATAAACTCATTCGACCAAATAACTTTTTATTTCATTAAATTTTTTTCAGAAAACATCACAATTTCCAGGAAATTTTATATTTTCATATGCACATCATGAAAACAAATCTGACAGAAAATGCAAAAGCACTGAGAGGGACGAGGAGAATAAGTGACAGCAGCAGCATCTATTGTATGATTTGTCGTCTACAGTAACATATGCAAACTAACTAATCATTTTCACTTTCTCCTACAGACCAAAACAACAGAGAACGTGACGCAAAAACCTCTTTTTTTTAAAGATTCATATGGCAGTCAAGTTCTACATTCTAACACTAAATATCTTCTTTTCTCTTTATCCCCAGACCTCTTCTTCCCTGCTCCTCCATGTTGCGTTAAAGGCACCTCATGCCCAAGGACTGCCAAAGTGTTTACAAGATAAGTGTGTGCAAGTGTGTGTGTGTGTGTTTAAGCCTAAGTAAATAGCATGACTCTGTCCTCTTCTAACATCAACTGCACATCTGTTTTATTGTGTGGTCACTCCAGGCCGGGTCTTAGCAATTTCAAGCAAGTTTGCTAGAATGTCCACCTTTACATCTCAAACACTGAAACATTTTAATAGTTTATCTGTAATTTGAAGAATTCATTCTGCTGATGAAATCAAAAATCAATGTAGGCATTGGATTAATGGGGAACCGTTACACAACATGAATATGGATGTTAATTTCTCATGGGATGACTGTAAATCACATCCTATCAGGTGCAAAGAGTTGCAGAGTGAACTGCTAATGAAGTCTTGACGTTAGGTGTGTATTTTGTGTGCATGTTTATAAGTGCAAACATTTAACCTTCAATCTCTCATCAAACCCGCTTATGAATTCCTGAACTTCAAGGTCTGTCAATATATGTATTCACTTTAGATGAATATAAGAAAAGTAATAAAAATGAAATGTGGCTGAGTACTGATATTAATTTTGTACAAATGTTATACGGCACAGGGTTAGATGAACCCTTTAGTAATGTTAGTACTGCACTCTGGCGACCGAGATCACCTAAAAACGTGCTTTAAGACCAAATGAAAGTCTGTTATTTATTTGGTTCCTTGTTTTTAAATAATAATAAAAAAGACAGCGGAAAATGGATTATGACAGGTACCCATATTCGTCATCAATTTGTTCATATTCATCATCATCATCTCCCATCTCCTCTTCATCATTTACAATATCACCATCCTCATCGTCTGAGAGCAGAGAGTCACCGCTGCCGAAATCACCGGAAGACTCTGCGGCTGTAAGGAAAAAAACAGTAGCTGTTTTCATTTCTTGATTTCTGGCTGTTAAAGATTTCTTGACTGTTTTTCTTGAGCTGAAAGATTTCAGATTATTTCTGTTTTAAATGTTGTTCTTTTGCTTTTGTTTGTTCTTTCTATAAATCAAAAAATATGTAGCGCATGTATCCTGTTTCCACAAAAATATAAAGAAAAAGAAATGTTTTCAACATTGACGATAATAAAATTGTTAATTGAGAACCAAATCTGAAATTAGGGCCTTTCGCTCCGCTTCAGTTCAGTACTAAAGTACTGGGACTATTTTGCACAAACTACTTCTAGTACCATCTGAGTTTGTGGGTACTAAGAAGTGATGTAAACTGGTCCACAGCAACATTGTTTGCAAAAAATCTGAAATGTTACGGTACCAGGTTTTCTGAAGTACCGGTATAAAAAATAAAAATAAAAGCACAGAGAGATGGCGACCGGCGGTGCGGCTCTGAATCTGCTCGTTGAAAAGAAAGGAGGAAAGAGCCACGTGTGGAAGTATTGTGTTTTTGAGGCTGATGACAAGCGCAATATCATTGATCACCAAAAACCCATCTGCAAGCGGTGTCATCTAAGTTTTATGTCAAAATGAGGAAATACCTCAAACATTACAATTTGCTTAGTTAACCGTTACTGTGTGTTCACACCGCCGCTGGCGAGAGCGTCAAAGTTAGCCCTGGCCGCCCTGCCAACGACACTGTACAGAGACTTTTGGACGCTCTTGCCAGTCTGACGTAGATCGAATGCTTGTCTTGTATTTAAAGGGGCCGCAAATAAAACAAGCTTGTGCGGACTGACCACGCGGAGGGTACAAGTTAACCTCGTGAAATATATTGATTGTGAAAGTAAGAAATTGATCGATGGAAAGAACTTTTTTGTACTACATGTTTTCATTAAAAAGCCATTTGCTGCAGCTCTCTACAACACATATTTTCCGTTTATTCCAATATGTTTTGATATGTATTCTGCAGTAGTAACAGCTTTGCATGCTCTGGCGGTAAATTCAACTTGAAATTCCCGCTTATTTTTAGAAAATGCATAAAGTTTCTTTATTAACTATTTAATGCTCCTATAGCGTAATAGTGTACTATTTTTGAACACTAGAGGCTTTTAAATGACCTGTGTAGCCAAAATATGTGTGTTATCTTTAAAATCGGTCCATCAGAAAAGTTTGATTAAATAAAAGTCCTCTTATATAAAAGTGTTTTGCTTTGGTACTGAAATTGGTACCAAGAACCGTGGATTTTCACTGGTATTGGTACCGAATACTGAAATTTTGGTACCGTGACAACACTATCTCTTACCACAGTCAGCAGGGCCATGGGTATGAGACCCAGCGATCTCATTTCCATAACGGTCCACACACCAACACTGACCACTGCTGCCATGACACTGGTGAGGCCTATAGAAGCCATCCTCATCACAGGAGGGGATGTACGGACCTACACACACACACACACACACACACACACACACATTACCATCAGTCCTAATGTCAGGAAACATTACATCACAGGCAAGATTATACACAGCCACACTCACACAGATAGGGAGATGATATATTCAATGTCAAAGAACATAACTGTCACCTCCCAGAGCGTGCTCTCTCTCTCTCACGCACATTCATTGCATTTCAACTTCCCAGATTCTTTCTACAGAATCACCATAGTCAAGCCTTTTTTTTTTTTTTTTATCTTTCTCTCTTTTTTTGTCTTTTTATAATTCAGTGCCGGAAGCCATAGAGCCGTCACTGTGCGTTCCACTCAGGGGAGAAACAGCAGTTAAAAATATCCTTCTTTTCATGTCCAATTTCCCCTCATCTCATTCCCCTGCTCAAATTAAACACACGACCTTCAGAGAGAGGAAACTCTGAGTGATTTCTAGCTTTAATAGAATTAATGTTGGCTTTCCTCTGTTTTACACCTTGGTTACTGTACCTCGGTTTAGGTTGTGATGACACTGAGTTGGCCATTAAATGCTAGTGCTTTCTAGATGAAAATGGTTTAAAATGATGGGGGAAATACTTTATTTTTTACCTTTAAAATGTATGTTTTAAGCAAATTAGAATATGCTGTATGCAACTAACTTGACTTTTAATGAAATTAGTATATAGATATTTTGGATAAAAAAATGAATAGACCATAAATTAAATTACAATAACAATATATAAATTTGCAATGTAAAGATTGATGCTTTAATTAGCTCATATAGATAATAAAAATACCCAATAAATTCCTGCATATGAATAGAACTACTTAACATATATTTAGTGTGATTTCAGGTAACATCTTTTGAATGTTTTTGAAAGAGGTCTCTTATATGTTAATAAATAAATGTTAAAAATGTATGTATTATTTCTTTCTAGTTGCTTGTGACTAATTTAATGCATCCCTGCTATAAAAGTATAGTATAGTATAAAAGTTAAGGTTTCTTTAGAAAAAGAGTCTATCTGACCCTAAACGTGTTAAGTGTACATTTAAAAGAATTGTACTTAAGATTAAGATGGATTTACTGGCTGTTGGAAGCTTTTGGAACATGATCTTACATTACAAACAAGGACCACTTTGTCAATGAGAAAATGACACATATAAACAAAACACACAAGAGAATGGACTTACCCAGTAATTTCTTCCCAGCTTGCTCTTTGTGGATGATGGTGATCTCTGACTGGCAGGGAGCCTCTGAAACACAGAAAGATACCTCATCCAATATTCCTTTGGTAGAGAGATTTTAACTGCAATCATTATGTCATTTAGTATATAAATATCTCAGAACTAGATTATCCCACAATGCCGCATAATTTCTAGAATGTCTTTCTGTTTCACAGTTAATTATGTTCTGTCTTAATGTCCTAATTTTCTTTCTCAGATGAATGTACACACCAGGCTGTACTGCTTTATTCAGTGTACTTTACAATAAGGTATCTTCAGCGTTTGCAGGGCCTAGTCTGTGATTTTACTGCTGTTGAAATCCAAAATGTTGTTTTTTCTCACACCACCTACATAACAATTCCCAGCCAAATTACCTACTCTAAGGTTGTGTAATAATTTGATTAGTCTGAATCCACATCTCTGAATTTACAAGAGGGGATCAATTCAAAAGTCATTTTGTAAATCAAAAAAACTTTTTGACCATTGCCAAGCATTGTCCAGTAACTCTTATTATTATTGAATTGTCCGAGCAATGTAACTGACCTCTAACTGAACGCATGAATTTTATATGTGAAGAGCCATGTAGATTTATTTTTATAGATGTCAACCTGAGAAACAACTGCAGTCTGAATTGGGCTGAAGTTTACCTTGATATCTCTGAAAGCAAGAACACCACTCCTGGCTGGAAACGAGCCTGTCTCTGTCTAGGTCACATGATCGGAGGAAGGCTTTAGTGCACACATCATTCTTCTCCGAGTTCAGACTGGACAGCTCTGATTGGTCAAGCTGAAGGTCAAAGTTTGTGTCCAGTCTCGAGAACATCCAGCCCAGAGAGTCCTTACAGAGGGGCACCTTACTCATGTCGACTTCTGCACAGACATACAGAGAGGCCACAGAAAGATTTTTTTTTATTTTTGACATTATAATGGTTAGCACTAATATTAGCAGTTCAGGTGTGTGTGTGTGTGCTCGCATGTGCTCACTCTTTTCTGGCTTCTGGAACTTGTATTTTTTGCTGGGATTTCCACTCTCTTGAAGAACTGTGATCCATTCTCGTAATCTGCTGACCACTTCAGTCATCTCTGCATTACCACATACTACAAAGACAAACACAGAACATATGTCTGGCAAAGCAGCATAGTTTCTGAAGTAAAACACTCAATGAATTTTGTGATTTCAGAAGATTCATGACCTGTATGTTCTACAAGAAAAACAATATAATTTTTTTTTTTTGCATTTTTGCACTTATTGTTACAATTTCGAGAGGAGCATGAGCGGGTAATTATTTGCTCGATCAGTATCAAACAACTCCTTCCATCAGTATCTCGATCTTAGCTTCCCGCCTCCTCCCCTTCTCCTCCATATCTAATTCCCCGGGGGAGCACTCAGGGCTCAGATCAGGCCATCAGCCCCTCTTCGCTTTCCCCGAGTCTGCCAGGGTTGATAACCCTAGGGCTCGTCAGCCCACCGAGCCCCGAGTCTTCTTCTCAGCACGCCAAATTTGTTACTTATTTAGGTTTCATTAATTAATTACCAGTATAAGTTCAAACTTGTGAAATGATTATTTTAATAATAAATGAATTGAAATACTTTTAAGTCATTAATGTATAAGAAAAAAGGGATTTGACAAACAAAAAATGGAATGAGTCCCTGAACAAAGAGCCAAAATCAAAAGTGACAGCGAGCATCCATCGCTAGCAGCTGATTTAAGTGATCTTATCCTCACAAACTGCACCAGATTTGCAAGTTTTTCATGCTTGCTCAATGAACTATAAACAATTATTGCATAGGCATTTGTAGAACAGTTCTTAAGACTCTTATGGTTTACAAGTAATAGGCAATGAATGGCACAGAAACAGCAGAAGCATGTCTTGATCTCCTACGTGAGAATGGTACACGTGGCACATAAACTGCAATGTCCATAAGACAGTACTATAAAGACAGGAAGGCTGATCATCCTTGCAGTGACCCAAAAATAATAATAATTAATAAGTCTTTTCCTGTAAAGATCTCCAAAGCTTATTTGGATTTTACAAATGATACATTAAACAGCTTTATAGCATCTTCTACAACACCCTGAAAATGGGATTAATATTTTCTCTTTTGTTGCCTCTTTGGCAGCTGTTATTTTTACAGTAACTTACAGTAAAGCCCAGGGTTGTTTTTTTTTAAGGGTTAATGGGTCCGCACGTCTTTATAGCTACACTGATTGATTGCCAATAAAGGTTAATACACAACAGACCGAACATTGTTTAGAGGTGTTTTAGAGTGTAAATAAATCTTGTTTATTCTGTTCTGATCTCGTTTTGCTTAATAAAATGCCATGGGCATTTCCAAATTTTAAGAAGTCATTTTATATTATACCATCATTTCTGACCTGTTTAAGTCATGTATCATGGCTTGATTAGAATTTAAGCAGTTTTGCACTTTTTTTTTGGTATGCTGTTTAGCTTTGAATCAAAAGAAATGTGATTCATCCTTAAGCTTGCTGATTGACTCGAGGCTTAGAACTCTTTAGTGAAGAGTCTTTTTTTTAAAAAATGCCTAAGGAACACCAGGCATTTAATCTATTTAAATGAATGGGTAATATTCCCAGGGCTGCTGAAAAAGTGTGCGATCATTGTTGGGCTCTGTTGACTTTCAAGTATACATCACTTTACAGATAACAGCTAAGCTTGATTAGTGTTTAGGAAAAAATGAAATATCCAGTTTTATTGCTGGTTTTTAATGAAGTGGAGAGTGACTAAGTTCACCTAACAGCTCACCTTTGTGCCTTTATGCAATGTACAGTACTTAAGTCCAGTTAACCCTTAGGGTGACTAGCAATCCTTGCTATTATTGTCCTGTAGCCAGTACATCCTGCCTAGTGACGCTCCAGGCTATAATACCCATTATATTTGTTTACATCAGCAATAATTGTGTCTTCTGGGGAAATCTCTACTTATGCAATATATAAATAATTTCCAGATAACTTGATTGTATTTTCTGAATTCAATGTGTTTTGTTTTGATATGTTCATTAGATTTAACAGTCTGTGTATATTGTTTGGGGATGGTTTGAGGCATTTGATAAATCTAGTTAATTAATGAGCGTAACTGATTAAACTCTTGTAGCTAATGCATCATACATCTGTGCTGATTGTTGATAAGATGCAGTGCTAGAAGGAAGGAAGGGCAGCTGCGAGGGCTTATATGTACACTAAAGTTGGATTTGTTTTTTTTTTTTCAATTCTCAGTGCAATGATGAAATATTTCTAGAATTCAGCAGCTGTTTTTCTTCTGAAAATCAGTTGGCGTTGCATATGCAGTATAATAATGTGTATGTGTAGATGTTTTTAGCTTGTTCTTTAATTAGCTCTAGATAACTAAGTCTGGGAAAACAGTCAATATGGTTTGATGTCTCTTGATGGCTAAAACAAGATGATACACAATACACAAAAACAGAAAGAAGCAGTTTATTACAGTGACTTTACAACAACTTAGAGGTGTTCTGATAAATCTTAGAAAAGTATTTTAACCATGGTAAAATCACTGTAACACACAGCTTTAGTAACTTACTGATTTTATTAAAGTCTGCTCTTGCAATATGATAAAAGATAAAAATTGGCTAACTTTAATGAGGGGCATCCCCGACTAAGGATTTTCAGTCGAATCGTAATTTTCGTATATTACGACGATAGTCGACTAACAGCCAAATGGGAAATTGGGTGCAGAGCAGACGCCTAATGTTTAAAAGTAAATAATGTTTCCATTAGTTAACAATAAACGTCATCAAAAGAGTTCACAACATTTTTTACAGTAGTGCTCTCATTATAACGTTGTGAGTAAGTCAATATTTATTAATGTTCTGCTTTTCTGTTTTGAGCTGCGCGTGCTGAAGATGGTCATTAGAATAAAGCATGGTAGCAGGATTTTAGTCAGTGGGATTTCATTTTTTCTCATATATAATACACTGTTATTTATTAGGGCCGGGACTCGATTAAAAAAATTTATCTAATTAATTAGAGGCTTTGTAATTAATTAATCGAAATTAATCGCATATAAATATTTGACCTGAGAACAGTGAG
>JAUMHR010000042.1:295340-320348 GCA_032361145.1 Enteromius fasciolatus | reverse complement strand
GTCACACTTTCATGTGCACGTGCTACATTAACTCAGGATCAAGCCTGGGTTAACAAAGAAAGTTGATGAGCTTCATCGTGGTACCAATAATGCATGATTTGTCAACCCAAAACTAATCCTGTAACTCTGAGTTTGTTTAGCCACCATCATGGTACAGGCCCCTGGCTGATTAAAATGAAGTTTAAATTTAATTGCGTTGTTGTCTTCTCCTTGTGCTTCGTGCATACACTGTGAAACCTACTTCACCATTTCATTTTGGGGACAAACTTGTTCCAAAAGGTAAGGTAAATCTGACAAAACCTCTTGTTGTGGAAGACCTAAACAGTATAAAAATTAAGTAAATAATGTAAAAAATAATAACAATAATAAAATTAAATTAGAGTTGGGCTGTAGTACACTGTAAAAAAAAATCTGTTAAATTTACGGCAAAATTCAAAACACAATGCAGAGAATTTTGGGTAAGTCAGTTTACTTTTTTCCCTGTAAATGTCAAACAGATGATTCAGTGATTTAGTTACATTTCTGTCTATACATTAGCACTGAGCAATTTGGGGTTGGTAAATTTTATTTGAAGTAATAGTTCTCAAAATTAAATATTTACTGAAAATGTACTCACATTCAGGCTATCCAAGATGTAGTTTGCTTCTTCATTGGAATAGAATGAGTGTTTAAACAGCTAAAAAAAAAAACCATCACATTTATCCATAGGTAATACACCACTCCAGTCCATCAAGCAATGTCTTATAACGTGAATCTGAATCAGGAGAGAAATGTTATAGATTAATAATAGATTAAAGTGACCCATTCACTACAGAGGACAGAATTAGTAAGCAATGATATAATACCAACTTTTTCAAATCTGTTCCATGAAACAAACAATCATGGATTTTTAGCAAGTTTTTAATTTTTGGTGAACAGTTCCTTCAAGGAATTAATTAAAGGGAAATATTCCACTTTGTACAGTAAGATAAATAAATAATCAAAGTATAAATGCAATTTATATATCATAACTGTGACTTGATTTCACATAATTGCAACATTATTTCTCATAAATGTGACTTTCTTTCTTGCAGTGTGACTATATCTTGCAATTTCATCAATTTATTTTATCATCTCAAACCCAGTTATAGTTTTCTTGATTTATTACAAACATGGGAAATCAGTGTTTGAACCTATAAACATATCTTATGCATTTGTAAAAATATACCAAGTAAAAATGTTTTTTTTCCCCTCATTAGTATCTTCTCTCAAATAGAAAGCCACTAAAATCCTTTAAAATTTAAAAAAAGCTGCTGGACTAGCCAATCCAATCAGCCACAGCTCTACTCAAGTGTGTGTGTGTGTATCCTGGTGCTTCACATTTGACTTTTTCCACTTAAAATGAGTGTGGTGTGTAACATTAGTTTTGTGTGTGTCTGCTTTGTTAAAGCGGCAGGTGCTATGGGAAAGTTTTGGCCTCTGAGGAAAATAAAAACTCTGCAGGGATCCTAGTGAGAGCCATGTGTGTGTGCGTCTATCAGGAGAGTGTGAAGGAGACTATTGTCTATTAATTTTCAGCGGAGTGAATCTAATCTATGTGGTTGATTTTCTTTAAGATTCAGACATGCTCCCGCAGTCACACAGCATGAAACAGGAGTGTAAACAACCCACATATGCTAATGTATGATAGTTAGTCGAAAAAGTGTAGATGTCTTCTTGTGCATGAGTTCTACATGTATGTGTGTGAGTGTGGTGTGTAGCCCTTTTTTCCTGAAAGGCTTTGCAAGCCTCTGAGCTGAATGCTAACTGCCTTGCCTGGGGCACAACAGGCTACTACAACCTACACACACAGACACACTCTTGCAGGGTTAAGCACTGGTGAAGCTCCAGAGCCCCGCTTTCATATATTTTGCAACAGAGGTTAGCTTCGGAGAAATGGTGTGTGTTTGTGTGAGTGTGTGTGTGAGTGCAGTTTTGTGAATTGAAAAGAGATTATTATCTGTGCTTGTATACATTCATAAAAATAGTAAAAATTAATTGTTTGATATTATTGTATGCATCTGCCAAGTTCTATTTTATCTCTGACCAACATTTGTTTCACTGTGTGAAACCATGCTGTGTTAGATTTGAAACTATTTTGATTTGTCCTGTAGTTGATTGTCATAAAACACGTTTGAATATGTGCAAATTAAATACAAATAAGAGCTACTGTGGAGGGCAAGAATTCATTTCTTCATTTAGAATAATATGGAAGGATATTTTTCATCTTTAATTTTGAGATGAAGGAAAGGCAGAAACACTATATTTTAAGAATATAGTGGACTACATGGGTGGTGTGCAATTTTAGTGATGACCGTTTAAGACATGATTACATGGTTCACTTGAGTTTGCCAGATACATAACCATTAAAAAGTTTGGGAGCAGTAAAGTTTTGTTTAATTTTTTTAATGTTTTTCAAAGAAGTCTCTTATGCTTACCAAGGCTGAGTTTATTTGATCAATACAGTTAAAAATATGATGAAAATATTGTGAAATTTTGTTAAAATTTAAAATAACTGTTTTAAAATGTTATTTATTTCTGTTATGAGAAAGCTACATTTTCAGTATCATCATTCCAGTCTTCAGTGTTACAGTGTTATTTATTATTTAATTATAATTATGGACTATAATTATTACTGTAACTATGATAAATAGAACATTTAAAGAGCAAAATTAGTTTATTTTATATATCATTGTCTATTATACATTATTTATTTATCAAACTTTTAAAGGGTAGTGTGTATTCCTAATTTCACTAACTTTTGTAATTTATTTAATTTTATTACATTTTGCTTAATTTTATTTATTGCTATGCATCACTATTCTATTAAAAGACTCTTTTCACTCTCTCTGTGCGTGTATTAAAAAATATCATTATCTCATTATAAAAACTATTACTTGACCAACTCCTTGTGCCAACACGTGTGTTTCTTTGTAAATGTATGTTTAATTTAATTATTAAACAAGATTAAAATTTAACTAAATTTATAAAAGTAGTACTTCCACAACACTGTAAGTTTTATATAAAAAATAAAATAAAAATAAAAAAAGCAGCAGTCTCACTCTGCAAAATTTCTCCTTCAGAAAGGGAATCACATGGGTTTAGGGTAGCATAGCAATAGGTAATTTATGGCTACATTTTCTTTCATTTATGACTGGTACAAAAGAGAAAGCAAAAGAGGGAGAGTTGGTGAAGAAGGGATGATCAAGACTTATAAGAAAAAGCTGTGTGTGTTGAACAGGTTGTGTGTGTCAGTTATACGCCTACGTCCTCCTCACAAACATGGAGGAGGGGAGAGAGGGATGTGGTTCACCACAACAGCAACCAAGGTGACGATCTACCTTAACACACAGAAATACTCACATGTACAAGTACACGTATTCTCACACACACCATGTCAAACTCCCACGCAGCTCCACAACACCCACAGACCCACGTGCTTTCTTAAACATGTTTACAGTTTAAGCCACAAGAACACTTGTGACTGACACACACATTAACCATACACTAATAACACAATAACCCTCTACACACACTGTTACACAGCCACAAGGCGATATGCCTGTGTTACTCCTCAGAGTTTTCAAACAGCAGTTCATGAATAGATTTTTTTTTTAAAAAAGGGTTTAAAGACATCCCACACACACAGTAAATTCTCAGCTATTTTTTTTGAGTTGATATAATTACATTCTGCACTCTGAATGGAAGGCATTTTAAAAAGATACAACTCATCAAACTGTCATAGCAGTCACACCAGATTATTTTTTCTCAGTACAATAGGTGATTATTATGTCCTCTGTCTCAGATAATGATTAAATTGTGGATTTTAGCGTCTAAGTGACTCTTTAAAGATGTAATTTCAATGAAGTGCATGACAGTTTTTAAATTTTGCTGCTGTTTATATATTACATATATTATTAACATCATTATGAGTGATTATTTCAGTTTGGATTTATGAAAGGCTGTTACTTGGGAGATGAGGGCCTTTGGTACAGCACTGATAACAAAACACTCTCACGAGACCAGTGTTAATGTCATTGACGTAATTACTGACAAAATGTCTTGTCGGGGGATGTTTTTAGATTTCATCTGCAATAACAGAGAGAAAGTTTAAAAATAAGTAATAAAGCAGTTTAATAAAATTGACAAAATTAATTGCTGTTTTTCTCAAAGTTATGTTCATTTTGCTGTTTTCTTTAATAATAGGAAGAATTGTTCCTTGAGCACCAAATGAGCATATTAGAACAATTCCTGAAGAATAATGGGACACTAAAGACTGAAGAAATGACTGCTGAAATTTAGAAATATATATTAATATAGAAAATATATATTCAAATAGAAATCAGTCCCTTTAAATTGTAATATTTCACAGTATTATACGGTTTCTATAATAATTTGGCTAAATAAATGAAGCATGGAGAACAAAAAAAAATGCTTTCAAATAACTATCTCTCTCTCTCTCTCTATATATATATATATATATATATATATATTGTCACTTCACAAACAACTGTAACAAAATTCCCACTAAACAATGATGGTCAAAAATACAAGTTTGAGAAACTACAAAATCACTGGTCGATTCTGATTTTACTGCTTTAGGTCTTTGAGATGAAACGTTTACTTTATGCTGAGAAAACATTTCGCTGTCACGGGTGCTTAATAAATCAGTTATCAGATCCCAAATATGCGATTACTGCCTGAGCCCTCCATGTCATCATATTCATATTACTGCACTCAGCAAAAGAGCAGTTGCCAAAAGTAAAGTGGTTTGGCCAGAGTGATGGAGAGAAAGAGAGAGACAAGGAGGGAGGTGGAAGGGAGAAAGATGGAGGAAAAAAAAGAAGTAAAACAGGAGAGACAATGTGAGGTGGGAGAGAGGAAGGAAGAGAGAGAAAGAGAGATGACTTGTATTGGCAGTGAAAAACGTGTCCAGAATGATCATATCTCAGTGACAGGGAAGCTACTCAGCAGAAGTGGGGAGTGTGTAAATGATCTGCCCCTGGACACACACACATACACATGCACACACACTGACCTTGCTCAGTCATGGGGGGAAAAATGAAAAAACTTGAGTTACGGTGTGAAATTAAAGGCGATCTACTGCACCTCTCAGTCATAAATCACCATGTAATTACTAGAGTCCATCGATCCCTATCTCTCTCTCCTCTCTCTGCCTCCTCTCTACGTCTCTCTCACCCTCATTCCTTCTGTCATTCTCTCATTTTTGCCTCCCTTTGTCTCATCTCTTTCATTTAACCTTTTACAGTCAGCCCATCTCTCTCTCCAGATGTATCTATCAGTGGGGCAGAAGTGAAGAGGTGGGTGTAGGCCGAGGGAAGATGAGCACTTCTACACCTTAAGCGGCGAAAGCTCTACTTTGGTTGTCGAATAATGAATAAGGCCCTGAAGTTGCCGGAGGAAACCACTCTGTTATTATCGACAGCCTCGGCCGCCACCTTTAACTTTGTTACCGTGAATCTATCAAAAAAATAAAGCAGCAAGGTTCATTCAACACTTCAAACACAAAATATTCATCACAGTTTCGACTCAAACACAAATAATATGTGAGGATCATACTTAAAGGGATAGTAAAATAATAATCAAAATCAGTCAGTGTTTACCCTCAGATTGATCTAAACCTATTCTGAAAAATCTCCTGTAAAATATAGCAGCTCTAACGTGCCTTTACCAACATTTTTGCAAAACTCCAAAACAAACCTGCTCTAGTGACTATAAAACAACTTTAATTCCTCCATCCAGATATAATAATTGCAATGACAGATTATTGATTGAAAATACTTGTTTGTTTATGGTTCCTTAAACATTATGACCTCAAAAATGCTTTTGCATGCATTCCATATAGTGGCTATGAAGCATATTTTATTCCTCTTTACAGATTTACCGATTATAATTACAGATTATTGCTTCGAAAGACTCAACAAGCTTTTTTTGCATTACATAACCAGCTCCCTATGTATTGTTTTGATGTGGTAAACTTGCTCCGTAGCTAACCCAATAGTGTACTGCGCTTGCGATGCAGAACATTCAAGTATAAGTCAGAAGCAAATATGTTTTTATCTCACGTTTGTTTCAGTTATTACTGTCTAGGTTTATGGTAGTGTTTGGTGTAGGTGGTATGCTATTTTCAAATGCAATAGCATTAACCCTTTAGCTCTACACAAAAAATGCTGCTTTAAGGCTGCCAGATTTACATTCTTTTCTTTTCAAAGTCAAAATCATTGGACGTTTTCTCTTAGAACCATGCAAGAAAGCAACATCATTTAGCTAAAGTGACACATTTTTCCAATCTTATATACCTGGGTTGCTATATAAAATACAGTAGCAGCATCAAATTTTACATCTAAAAGATTATCTGGGCAGTGTTCAAGATTTTCACTCTGTTCTGATGTATGTACAAGATAGCTCAGTCATGTAAGTATAGCTCCTATAACTGCTGGAATTTGTGGAAAAAAAAAAAAAAAAAACAGTCACTTCTGCAAAAAAACTGAAAAAACTACAATCAGTGAAGCTTACCAGCGCTGTTGGACGAAATATCTTAGAATACCGCTTGTCCAAAAAGATGAGTACAGTAATGCTTTGAATTGATTTGAATTTCCATTGCACATCTTAATGACACCAACATTTATCAGTCACAAAAACTTTAAACCAAAAATGTAAAACTCAATGAATAAGTGAGTAGGTGAAATAGAGCAAATCTGTGTGTGTGTGTGTGCGTGTAACTGTCTGTGTGCAAGGCTCCTGACACAACGACAAGTGTACTGAAAACATTCAGACTTTCATACCAACTGGAAAGAAATATGACAAATATGGAAAGAAACTGCATTGCTTTTGTAATACTGAAACACATGGTGCAATATGTATGACTAAAACAGTTGATAAATACTTTTATGTTGTATCAGAAAAGTTAAAACTCTGCAGTTCCAGTGAAATTCTTCTTTACACAAAAGGGTTTCTTTCAGGTGACAGAAGGTCAGCCTAATGTGCTTAGCTTATTCTCATCTGTTACTGGGTAGGTGGATATGCGCAAATGTGGTTACTTTGATTCAGTTAGACGGAAACTGATCAATAAAGAAAGTCATTTCAAGAGTCATTTAGGCATTGATCAACTGAAAATATGTGTGTGCCTATTGCTTTGGCCTGAGGACTGGTTTATAAAATAAGAGGTACAATGTGATGGATTACAAGTGCTCTATAAAAAGAATACATAATTTTTAAGGGCTGTGTTGCTGTTTCTAGTATAATTTGGTGTATTGTACAGTAGATGAAAGCACTATTGTTTTCTTAGAATTTCTGTGTCTTGTAATGCTTATGCTATTTTACCTGAGCAAAGTGCTGAAAAAAATAATGATTTAAATATTAGAACATTGCATATATAATCAGTTTAGTCAACACCAAACTCTATCAGAATTATTTAGAAATAGAGGCAACATCAAATATTAATTATACAAAGCATCTTCTTTAAACTTCCTGTGTGACTAACTCGGGCAGAAATGAAAAAAAGTGCACCATGTTGCTCATCAAAACTGAAATGGAACTGCACTTTCTCTTGATTGTTTCAAACTATTTTTTCAAAGTGTTTTGTGTAGTCTTGCATGCAGGAAGCACTTTTATTTCTACTCCACTAGATTCTGTTTGAACAGAATAATCCAGTACTACAAAGCTCACAGTGTTTTTACATCTCTAAAAGTCCTATTTTCACCTGACACTGACTAAGACTATACATTGTGAAGTTTTAATATAACCTTCTCTTCCAATTAAAGTGAGCTGAAGTACAGAAACCTTACCAACTGTTTAAAAATAGCTAATCAGTTCAGACGCTACATACATAATTCTAGGCTTTTCATTTCCATTGGTTGGAATGTTTCAATGATGGGTCATGCTGAGGAAAATCATGCTCTGTTAGTCTGTTAGTTCTGCTATTATTCTGCTTATTATGTTCTGCTTTATTGCTTTATTTAAGGCTCACGGTAGGTGTAGAGTTAAGGTTAACCTAAAAAATGTTGCTTCTAAATACTACTTGTCAAATTATTACTAAACAGTAAAATAGGAAATAAGCTTATTTACAAAAATATTTAAACATAAAAAATCTGATTAAAATGATAGTGTTCAATAGACATTCAAATGTTTGTTCAATCCAAACAGGACATTATTTTATTTTATTTTATTTTGTGTATTTCTGCTTCTAAATGCTACTTACAGTAAATTTAACATATGGTAATGCAAATAACTGAACAAACATATTAAAAATAATAATAATTATACGTATTTAAAAAAATGTTGATTGAAAGTGAATAAAGAACAAGATGATTTTCATCTGATGTGAATATAACTCATGAGTATTTTAATTAATTTAATTTTTTATTCAATTTTATATAACTTTTTTTTTTTTCACTTAAATTTATGGGTTTCTGGTTGTGCAAATGTTTTTAAAATGCAACTGGCTTGCTTGTCTCTGCACTCTGAATAAGGATTAGATAAACTATTTTTCAGCTTTAACTTTCCACCTACAAAAAGGACCATATGATTTCTTTTTTATTTATTAGGTTTTTTTTTTCCTAGGTTAATCTACTTCTATTAAAGACCCATTTAAAGTGCTTGTCAGGGATGCCTGGAGAACACTCAAAAAAATGTTAAGAGAACGTTTCCTAGATAAGCCTGGCTGATTTGCTGATGGAAAATGATGTGTGTCTGCTGACAGGCTGCTTGAAGTATAGTTGTTGGCTGTCATAGTGATGCTATCTCTTCACCAATCAAAGCACAGGTAGGGGATGACAGGGAATTTATCTCTGTGTTAGAGAGCTCTATATCTCATGGCCTCAATTACAGCAAAGAGTGTTAAGCCTTCATTCAGAGGAGTGTGTATGTATGTGCGTGTATTTTTGATGGTGTAAAAAAGGAAGAAAGACATGAATCAACAGCAATATCCTGACAGCAAGCAGGGGGTTTTGAAGCCCTGATAGCGAGATCACATAGTAGCGATGTGCTTGAGTGTGCATGAGTGAGTGTGTACAGTATGTGTAGAGACTGAAAAAAGAAAGCTACTTAACATACTTAAATTTGAGACTAAAATTTGACTTTACATTTATTGTGTGCATAAACATTAAGCTCCATTTGATATGCACCATTTCAGAAAATGAATTTAATGTGTACTATTTAAAAGTCTTATCTAAAATGTTTTCTTCTTAAGTAAGGCATTTTTATTTATGGGTCACCTCTGCATAGGGCTTAATTGGTAAAGGGCCTTATTTAGTAGTGTTTACATGACCCAAGAAAATGTTCATGTTTTTTCCCTGATTTTGATGGTGAGCACAAGTGAAATATTACAGAGACATTTTGCAGCTGAAAAACAGCTGATGACAGCATGAATTTCCATGCTGGTTTATGCTGTTTAATTCTGGTTTACTGCCGGTCCAGCTGGTTTACCAGCACAGTCTTTCTGCTCGATTTTTTTGCTGATGTAGCTATTGAAGCAGCCTATGTGGGACAAATATCTTATTATTCAGTGCTTATAGGACAAGTATCCAAAAGCCAAATTATGATGGTGGCCAGCTATGCTATCTGTTTAGTGTTATTATTATTACATTTAATCATATTTGTTTTAATTATTTTGATCAGTGTTCACTGGTATAACTGTACAGGTTACAAGTCCTTCGTTTTAAAAAAGCGTTGCTTCAATAAATAATACAGTTAGTTTATATACATTTTGTTTACAAATACAACCAAATACCACATTGTTTATTTATTTTTACTTTGTGATGTGACTAAAAAACGACTTTTAAAATGCTCTGGAGTAGCATTCCTTCTTTGATGACATCAGTTTGATGGCTTGGGCATCCTTGTCCTTAACTAGTCCCCTCCAACCCATTTGTTTTGCAGTTTAGTTTTACACCATGTCGTAATTAGCCTACTGTTTTTCGAAATAGCAACACATGACGTTCTACTTGGAGCTGCCCGTGGTTATGGTTGGATACAGCTACAACCGGAAGTGATGCAAAATCTTGCCTTAAATATGACAATAAATAAATTTTGCTATATCACATTGCATTTTATTAACGTCTACATCTACCCCGACCCTAAACATACAATGTAAATACTGTAATTATTGTTGTTCAGTGTGACAAAAATGCAGCAATATTGATGTGCGCATAGCTGTATTATCTTTTAGCCCCAGTTGCTGTTCCAAGTCCTCAAATTTGAATGAAATCCAAAACATTAAAAATAACAAATTGTAAACTTGTTATATTCTGAAAGCTGAAACTCGACCACATGACTGCTGCAAATTCATTTAGTCGCTACTTGTACTGCCATAGAAATTAAAGATTCAAAGTCCGAGGACTTGGACAACTCCAAGTATGATGTCACATTACAAACATTTTACGAATGCAGACTTCACTGCGAGCAATGAGGAGAAGTGCTGGAGTAAAACTTCTTCATCTAAATTCAATAATCTGTTTCAGTTGGAAATATGTTAATATAATCAAATAAAGTCAGTAACAACTTGCACACTTGCAGACGTTGCTTGACGTTTTGTATCTTTAAAACAGCCCCTTTAAAATATTATTCAAAAACTTGTTTGAAAAAAGTTCAGAACTTTGTAATTTGTCAACTACATGTACACATTTGTAGCTCAAATCTTAAAATATATGAGTTGCATTTATATTATATTAATGAGAATAGTAGCCAAAAATGTTTACAACTTAATAGCTAATTGGTATTATCCAAGAGAAGTTGCTTGTATCTAAAGTTGTTTATGAATACTTACAACTTAAATTTATGCAATTCGTAATGAGACATTACATAACATGCAACATATAGTGCAATACAAAGTTCAAAATTTGTGCTAGAAAAATGTTTCTAGAGAGGCACAACTTTTTTTTAGTTTAGAGTTTAATAGGAAGCATATTAAACATGCTAATGTTTGACGAGGCAGTTTGGGAGTTCATAATTTGCTATAATTTTCTTTTCTTCATGTGGGGGATGGTTTTGATAAGTTAAAGTGTTGGTCCTGGGTTTAAATCTGAATGGTTGACTTAAGTGCAGCACAATGGATCCATAGACAACTGAGGAGCCTCAATTAGAATAACAAATACAAGCTGGGCTTCCCCTGTCACACACACACAATACACACTCCTCACACACACAATTACCCTCTTACACACCACACACACACGGTATTCTCTCTGTCTCTCTCACTTACGATTTTCACACACATATTCCCCTCTGTCTGTCCCTCACAAACATACACCTTCTCTCTCTTTTTCACTTTCTTCAGACTCTATAGGGCAGAAAACAATAGGTAGTAAATAATCAAATTAAACGCATGTTTTAGCAGAGAACTGCTGGAAGCTTTCAGCCCCATTAGCTCCAGAAAAGAAGGAGGGAGAAGGGAGAAAGGGGAGGAATGGACAGGGAGGGAAACAGGGATGGAGAGGAGTGGTGGGAGAGCAAGAGGAAGGAGAGCTGAACGCTTGCCAGACCATCACATTTGGCCCAAATGAGGCATACACTAATGCTGCCTCTTCAGAGTATCTAAGAACTGTGTATGCGTGTGCGTGTGTTAGAGAGAGAGAGATTCTTTGGCTCCTGTCTGTATCAACTCATCAGACTTGCAGGCCACCCAACAGAAGCTCTCATCCTGCTTTATTTAGCTGTTTAACATTGAGCGTGTGTATGTGTTTGCATGCCCATAGTGAGTGCTGGTTTGTTCTAATCAAATCACACAGGGTTTTGAATTGTGGAGTGCACTCATGTTTGTTGCATTGCATTGTAAACATCTCTCTAATGACCTCTTAAGTTGCTTATGGGTATAATAGTTTTTGTTTCCCTACATATTATCAGTTTTTAGAATCTCTAATCGTCAACTAAAATCGTCAACCTCACTTCATCCTGTGTAAAATCATATCAATCTCTTTATCCCGGTTGTGGTTAATTCTGCAGAACAGTTTGGTCCACGCTGCTGTTAGCATTTCCACAGTAGTCAGCACTGTTTCGATTCTTTTTGATTTAAACCCTCAAACCGTGCTGAAAATCCTACTCATGGAAACTAGACTGAGTGATTTCAAGGGGCATCGGAATTAAATTTTAAGAGAAATATGATGTTAGGTTTTAAGTGTTTAGAACTGGAGGGGGAAAAAAGCAAAAAGAAGATTGCATGTGTCTATTTAACAAATCCATTCTTGTTCTTTTTTAATTCTCATCTGTCCCGTAGTCTGCCTTGCTGTGGCTATTTTTAATCTTGGAATTGTATTAATGTTCTGAGCCTGGAATAATAGGAATTTAAAGCAAGCATGCTTGTTGAGGAAAATATAACGGTCCAATTATACACCACCAAACTGCCCAGCAGGGGCAATGTGTTTGTCTAAGGAATATTATGGATCATCCCTTCTTTTTAGTTTAAAAAAAAAAAAATCAGCATTGCAGGATTTGATTTTTTTAAATTGTATTATGTCAATCAGTCAAACTTCATTGAGAAATTAAAGATGTTTGAAAAAAGACAAGATAGCTTAAATTCATAAAAATATGACGCACATGAAACATAAACAACAGCATAAATGCATTCAACAAGCATAAACAAATATAATGCATCATCAAAAACAATAAAATATATATATGTATTTTACGATTTAAGTATTTGCTAAAATATAGGTTACACACCCTTACTATTTGGCTACTTAATATATCAGTGAAGATATGGCATTTTAAACAAATAAGACATTATGAATAAATAAAAGACATTTGAAAAATACTTGTGGCTTTTAAAAGTATTTTACAGTATCATTTATGGTATCAATTAACAGGATTTAGTTCTTTCCTTGTTACTTTTTGTCTGACACAATTATTTATTTATTTTACATAAGTAACGCAAATTTAAATAAAAAATGAATTAGTAGCATATACAAAGACTTAATGTACTAGGAAATTATTTTGCTGCTTGCTCATTATAATTTTGCAATACTGGTAAGTTGTTATAATTATCATTATTAAACTAATTTGTAACTAAGCTACTGTAATAAATAAAAAAGTAGGCTATTAGTATTTTGTCACACTCCATATTATACAATACAGCTTACATTACATTACATGATAACATAAAGTGCCAATCACTCTCTCTCTCTCTCTCTCGCTTTCTGTTTGGAGGTGAGCTAAAGCGCAGAGAGCGGCAGCAGCGGCACTATTCAGTCACTGGTGACAGTGGAGAGGAGTCGTACATGTGACACTGTATGTCTCAGCGCTCCTCTCGGGATATTCTCTTCAGTTCGTCTTTTGAGCGCTCCTCCTGTCTCCAGTCCTGTCTCTCCTCCTGTCTCCAGTCCTGTCTCCCCCCGCGCTCCTTTAATCCGTGTCGCAGTGAGAGAAAGGGAGAAAGGGGAAGAGGGCGCGGAGAGAATAGCGAACCGGTCCCCGCATCATTCCAGATGGCTGCCTCTGAATCAGCGGATGAGATTGGGCTCTCGGGTTCAGAGCTGTAAGGAGCTGGTGTTCCGGAGAGAGGCGGCTTTGGTCTGACAGCTTCCCGCTCAGCAGTGCCTCGGGTTCGGCTTAAGGTAATATCTCGTCGACTGGAGATGGCGAAAGTGAGGTTTATTTTGAGTTACGTTTAGTGTTGTAACTTTGTGCTGAATGGGGTGCTGTTCGTCTTTGTGTGAGAGATGTAGAGATGCGCTGTGTTGGAATGTCACGTTACCGGTATCCGACCGGAGATGCTGTGCGTTTAATTTTACTCGCGCTGTCTTTAACCGCTTTATCTCTCTTTTACTCAATTATAGTGTCTCTAAATCAGTTCTTTAAGCGCGACTGATAACGGTTTAGTTTTTGAAAAAGCAACCGTTAATGCGCAGGCACATGTGCCGTCGTTGTATAGTCTGTCAATGTCTTGGACTAATTTAAAGTATTTGAAAACATTTTCTAAATTATTATTTTGGATAACAGAACATCTGAACTTTTTAACAGCTACTTTTAGAAACCTTGTTTTAGACTTTTTTTTGTTTGTTTGTTTTAGACATCACCTCAGGTTGTTTTTTTGCAGAATTTGTTAATATTATAGAGACATTGTAGCTTGTTTAGGTTTTTTTTTATCAAAATGTGTTGATGTATTTAGTCTGTTGAACATGAGAGGACCGAGGTAAAAAAGTGTGTAATACATTAATACTATAGTATTAGTATTAATGCAAGTTAAAGCAGGCAAAATGTAAGAATGCGCCGCCTCGCGGGGAAACACGCACACGCGCGCGCATGGTTGGTTCCACTATGTTAGTTAGGACATCTCACAGACGTCGTTTTTTACTGGTGCTATTTATTAAACCTAAGCCTTACACAAACTTGTTGACGTTCGTTATGAAACTAAACATGACTTGGTTGATTTTAATGATCCTTCTAAATTGTGAGGACCACTTAAAATATTTAAATGTATTTTCAAAAGCATTTGCAAGTAATAGCCAAATCTACGCACAGCAAGATAGGCTGCAGACTGCACTAAACTCGCTGATTATTCTGTTATTAAAAAACAGTAAAATAACAGGCTAATCCACACATCCTAAAGTCACTTGTTATTTTATAGTGTGTCATGTAAATGTAAATTACCAGTGCCACAATCTCTAATAATCCACTCTCTAAGTAAAGCCTATTTTCTCAGTTATAACATGTAGAAATATTCTTGTGGTAATCCCAGTTTTTTTCCCGCTATGAAATTCATCCTGCACCTCGATCTCACATTCCCGCCTTCTTGAATTCCCCTATGATGTTTTCGCGCAATGCTGTAATCTGTTATTTCAATCTTGTGTAATTCATGTCCCTTTAATTACGAGCTCCGATATCACACAGACCGTGACATGCACATAGTCGCACACACTCATAAACAGAGAGTGAACAAGTGCACTTGTTGGATGTACTAGATTTAATGTGCAAATGCATGTACTAGTCAGTGCACTTAATGAGAGTTTATATTAATTTTCTTGCAAATCCTCCTCATTGTATTTGCCCCTACCTGTTTTAGGGTGTCTACAAAGGGAAAACGAAAGTGCATGCTTTAGCTTCCACCTCTTTTTTATGCGGAAACAACTTTAAAGATAACATGCAGTCGTGCAGATTACCTGATGCGCATAAAGTATATGTGTGACACAGTTGATTCCCATTAGACAAATGATGAATTTCTCCCTTAGAGCCACCCTGTGGCTCCTATTGGCTCATCCTCCAACTTCCTATTTATATACGGCCAATCACACACTCCTCCTGGGAAGTGTTGGCCACAGCTGGTGAAGTGTTGATTGAAAACAACCTGAAGGCTGACGGCTGTATTGCCCCTCAAGAGCATCCATACACACCCTTGATGAACACTTCTGTGACAGAAAAACACACGCATATCAGAGATGGTTAAAGTTATACTAAAATATGAATTTGCTTGTCTTTTGTCATCTGTATTCTCTGCAGGTTTGTTGGGGGTCAGGAGAAATCTCAGGACATGGAGGGTTGCTAGTTGGATGAGGATTCATTTCAGGAGCAGCTGAGAGTGTTGTCACAAAACTCTTTTGGTTGCCTGTCTTGGAAGCGAATTTGCCAGTTTTGTGAGATGGTCACATGACTGCAGCATGATTACCAAAAAAGCCAATTTGCAGCTTTAGCCCGCCTCAGCGAACAATCAGAGACTCCCACCCACACGCACTCCCACACATGTGCGCCGTTTGCCATGAATCTGGCCACCAAGCTGCGGAGGAATCTGAGGAGGCTGGTCATCCTCCTCGCCACCTTCTGTATGGTCAGCGTTTTAGTCTCCGCCTACTACCTTTACACAGGCTCCACCCAAGAACTGGACCTCGCGGACCGTGCTGTAGGTCCAGACTGTGCCGACCTCCGGGCGCTCCCTTTCCGACAGTCAGAGCCTCGAACGCCTAAACCGATCGATCCGTCACGTAAGGATCCGGTGGTGTTGGTATTTGTAGAGAGTCAGTATTCTCAGCTGGGACAGGACATCATCGCCATTCTAGAATCCAACCAATTTCGTTACCATGCCGAAATAGCGCCAGGCAAGGGTGACATCCCGCCTCTAACGCACAAAGGCCGTGGACGCTATGCACTGGTCATCTACGAGAACCTTCTCAAGTATGTCGGAATGGACGCATGGAACCGTGACCTTCTGGATAAATACTGTGCCGAATACAGCGTTGGAGTCATCGCGTTTCATAGAGCAAGTGAAAACTCCCAGCCTGCACTGCAGCTTAGGGGTTTCCCTCTGACTTTGCGAACAAATGTTGCACTTCGAGACTGCTGCGTAAACCCCCGCTCACCTCTGCTTTACATAACGCGGGCGGAAGTGGATCGTGGCCACTTGCCAGGAGAGGACTGGACTGTGTTTCAGTTCAACCATTCCACGTATGAACCAGTCCTACTGGCTAAAACTCGGCCCAGTGAGAGTGGAGCGGCCCAGATCATACCCGGTCCCCAGGGTCTCCATGCCACCGTGGTGCAGGACTTGGGCCTGTACGATGGGGTGCAGCGTGTGCTGTTTGGACATGGGCTGAGCTACTGGTTGCACAGACTTATACTGGTGGATGCCATTGCTTATCTCACAGGCAGGAAGCTGTCACGATCTCTGGAACGTTACATCTTGGTTGACATAGATGATATTTTCGTGGGGAAGAAAGGGACAAGAATGAATGTGAATGACGTAAAGGTAAGAATATAAATAAATGTAAATACCTTTTCAATCACACTTTATTTTAAGGTTGTGTTTCCACTATTAACTATTAATTACAATTACTGCTTATTAATAGTTAATAAGGTTGTTAAGTTTAGGCATTGGGTATAAGAATGTAGAATATAATCATGCAGAATGTGCTTTATACACTAAGTAATAAGAAAAAGCCAATATGCAGGCGAATAAGTGAGAATTGGTCTCTATACTAAAAAGTTTTACCAAATTTTCTTAATAAATAAATTATTAATTAGTGCATTGAAATGGTGTCATGATAGGATGCATCAACAGAGACATTCAGTATACACACACAAAATTATTTCCAATCTGTCCAACTAATCATCAAAGACAAAACAAAAACTTGTACCCAAGCTCTAATTAGCTGTGTGGGATTTTGGAAGAAGCATTTGGTTAATATTTAGTCCGAGTTCCCCTTTGCAGGTGTTCACGTCTGATTTACTGAATGTGAATGTTTTTGTGGACAAGAAGGGGATGTTGTGTGTGTGTGTGTGTGTGCGTCACTGAATTGGAGTGGGTGTTTGAGTTGGCCTCAGTCAGTATAAAGAGGCTATTTAGAGGGACAAGAGCAGTAAAATGGTGTTCATTCTCTCTTTCACACACTCATTCATAATCTCGTTCCCACGTTTGGCCCCTCTCTGAGGCTGTTCAACAGATTGAAGGGCCGCTCACACTCCATTGTGAGATGACTTCATGACTTCCAGAGCTTTCAGTTTGAAGTGCATGCACATGAGTGTATATAAATTAATGCAGGCATTATGCAACAATTAGAAATTGATACACTATTATGAGGGAGTCAAGTAAAGTACATTGCTGAAACGTACATTTGATCTAAAGAAGAAAAATTCTGCCATAATGTTCGGATTTTCTTCTAAATCGGTATGATGTTATTTATTCTTTTTTTTTTTCTTTGTTGGTTTGTTTTCGTGGAACTTGCAGTTTTTTTCTTTTAAAGAATTGTTCCACAGCTCTTTCTAAAGTTTGTAGTGAACTCTTAAAAGACAATAAAATAGCCATGAAAGTAGTCCATACACCTTCTAAAAGTCTTTTCAAGCTAGGCTTTTTATGAGAAGCAGACTAAAATGAAATTAAATGAATGAAAATTTAATGAATGTCCAGTTGGGGAAATTCAGTACGATGGCAGTACATTGTGACTCACTTTAACACTTAACAGAGCTTTTAAAGAGTGTCACCAAAAAAAGGTCTGAAAATGGCCAAGCTCAGAGCTCTTAACACACACTAAATCTAAGGTTAAATGGATTCCTTCTTTTAACATGTTAAGGAACTCATGTGTCAGGTTTGAAACAAATTTTCCTTTTTAGGTGAAACTTTGTTACCGTACTTAAGCAGTTTTACAATATTTAAATGGGCATGTTGGTAAGAACAAATTAATTATACGCATATTTCTGTGGCATACACATATATATTTGATAAGAGTGATTATAAATGAGATACCTAACACATCTTTCTCACATTTTAAAATATTGAATCCACAGAATATATAATGGCTCATTCGTTATACATTCTCCTTATGGGTCATTTCCTTGTGAACTGTCCCTCCGATTACAAACAAAAAGACTCCATAAACAGTGTGATACCATTATACCTAGCATGGGTACACATTTAATTTCCGAATCTAATGTTCTCACAGAAAGGTTAGTGGCTAAGCACGTGACACCTCCCCAGATGTTGCTAGCTAAGAATGTGCCCTGTCAAATTCTTCCCGATTGGTCTGAGCTAATTTAGACCTGGCAAATGAGCCAGCGGTAAGATGGAGGTTCTGGAGGGGGTGCTCAGGGAGAGAGTTAGATCTAGTCGCTCTGGAGCACGACTGGAAATGTCAGCGGAAAATTCCCAGAGGATTCTGGGGAAAAACAAGGCGTGTAGTGATGGGGGAGAGAAGTGAGAAGGCTTTGATCCACCAGCCATTGTTTTTAGTCACTGTTACTGCTGGTTATAGAACAGCCTCTGACTGTTTATGGTGGACTGTTCCAGAATCCAGAACAGGTGCATGTGTTTGTGCGTGTGTGAGGAAAGGCTGATACTAAGCCAGTGGAATGAAATGGCAGATAACAGCTAATCAATGGAAACCCATGGTTCTTAACTGGTGGGTCACGAACCAAAAATGGGTCATGAGACTGTTCTGATAGGGACAGGATGGAGTAAGCAATGCTAAATACCAAAAATAAAATGTAAGTAATTATATAAACACACGCTGTTAGGCTAATGACCTAAAAAAGGAGGAGAAAATAACAGATCAGATAAAAGTGTGTATAAATAGTACACTAAATAAAGACAAAAACTTGTATTCATATGCAAAAATGGACTTTGGTGTGTATATGCTACGCTATAGGTGGGATTAGGGATGTGAGGTAGATGCGTATCATATGTAGCCTATGGGAAAACTGCATATCATGCACACCAACAAATTTCCTATCATGCATAGGAAAACTGTGTATTGTGTGCATGTCAAACACCTGCATATCATATCAATGACAAAGTCCGTTTTTGCATATTAATACCACAAGTTTTTGTTTTCATTTGATGTACTATTTATACACATTTTCAAGAGTGGGCTCCGAGATAACCTTCACTATATACGTCGCTGTGTATAAGTAGAAACTGGATTTGTGGAAAGAAGACAACATATTATCTTCACTTTCAAAAACCAAATAAAAAAACTCAGCCAGACTATGTCAAATATGTGTTCACTTCAATTGAACACCACTGGTTTGTAAAATATCACAGAATACTTCTTCTCTGTTAGATTACTGTAACAATCATACAACAGATACTTCTTGACTTTTGTTAGAATAGGCTCATCTTGTGTATTTGTAGGGAGTATAAAGATGAGAGAGAGAAAACAAGAGTCAGAGTGAAAGAGAAAGGAACCCTGTGTGCTCTAGATGTAGGTGTTGTAGATTAGAATGTCACTCTTAGTGACTGGTTGCCATATCTCCCATCAGCCCATGGGGCAGGCTGAAAAAACAGGGGACACCAGTGATAAATGACTTGATGCACACTTGCACACACTCGCAAACACAAATGGGATTTACCCTCACTTTACCTGTGTGTGTATGTGTGTGTGGATTCCCCAAGCAGAGATTCTGCTGAAATTGCAGTTAAAGTGACCTTGTGTTGGTGATTGTATAACAGGGCATTTCAGCACAGCTTTTTGTATGTTAAACTTTGCTTTTGTATGGTAGTGTGTGTAAGTGACAACATGTGTAGTACTGAACCTAAACTGTAGGACGGTGGAGTATTTATGAATTTCAATTTAATTTTGTACACTTATTATTTCAATTTAAAATAATTGTTTTGTATTTTAATATATTTTTAAATTGAATTTATTCCTGTTATGGTAAAGTTGAAATTTCAGCAGTCGTTGCTTAAAATAGAAATCTTCTGTAACAATGTAAATTACTTTACTGTGCCTTTAATTCATTTAATGCATCCTTAGTGAATGGGATATACTCTTTGGTATTTCCTTTGAAGGTATCTTGAGTAAAACAATGACCTGAACAGAAGGGATGCGACCTGGTTCATAGAGTATGGAAGTTTCTTTGCGCATAACCCCTATAAAAGTATTAATCACTTAAAAAACATCCAACTTCTAAGATTTTAAAGATATTGTGAATTAGCTTACCACCTTTTCAAGATTTTATTCTTTTTAATTTTTTTAGGGTCACTAACATTATGGTTTTGTGTATTTGTATAGCAAGGATAGTGTTTAAGGCCTATTTTATAGGCATTAAATATATTGTATGGTAACAAAGAATAGAGATGGCTATTTTCTCGTCAGCTGCAGTTTTTTTCATTTCATTTAGATGAATCAGTAAATCTCAGTAAATGGATTCAGTGGTTAATTTTTGCCATCATTTAAAAATGTTCACTGTGCATCATTTTTATCTATTAAACTATTGGAAGCAAATATATATAAATAAATATTGCCGTTTATTACTATGCTTACAGTTGTGGAACACCGAGGAATGACTTGATTATTTTTAACTGGATTTTGAAAGTATTTGACATTTGTTGTATTCTATTCTGGCTTCAAAGGCTAGTTGGTCGAAACGAAGGTTTCTCTGAAACAAATCACTCTTTTAATTTCAAAGCAAATGCATAAATATAGAGACTGTTAGCTACAGCACATCTTGTAGTCCTAGTACACTTACAGCTGGTCATTGTGTGTGTGTGTGTGTTTGCATGGTGAGTTTGATTCTTGACTTTGAAACGGCATATAGATGAGGATTAAAGACAAAGCTGCCACTTCTTCAAGTGCACACTGACTTCAACATGAGCTGTAGAATCACAGCGAGCAGAATCACAATATCAAAGCTATACCTGCACACATTCAGACAGAGACAGAGAGCAGAATCAAAGTGACTCCTGAAGCCTTCCTCTCACACACCAGCTCAAACATACACACAAAAATGGGTTAGAAAACAAGGGAAATGAGAGAGAAGAACTAAACAGCCACTTATTTCCGTTGTGATTTAGTTAGGTAATTAAAGAAATAGTTCACCCAAAAATGAAAATAAAAAAATGCTGAAAATGTACTTGCCCTCAGACCATTCATGTTGATTAGTTTATTTCTTTATGGCAACATTTAGAAGTATATAATTTGCTCACCAATGGATCCTCTTCTGTGAATGGGTACCATCAGAATGGGAGTACAAAAAACTGATAAAAACCTCATAATAATCCACATGCAATCCACACCACTACAGTCCATCTGTTAAGGTTTTGTGAAGTGAATAACTGCATTTATAAGAAACAAAACTATCACAAAGGCATTTCACTTTAAAGCATTTGAAGTTTTAACATTCCATAAACCATAATAATGCATCCTTCAGTACAAAAAAGTCAAATCCCTGTTGTCCTCTCATATCAAAACCCACCAACATTAAAACTGTTCTGGACTGTTTTTATGTCTTAAGTGAATATTTCTCTCCTGATTTAGATGAGATGACTTTTCACTGGAGAAAGCAATATAACAGAGTGAGGCCTTTTTTCTGGATTATGAGGAATATTCTAGCCAGAAGCAATGATGTGAAGTTAATACGGTTCAATGATAAATGTTTATTACAAACAGCTTTTTGCTTCACAAGATGTTAATTAATGGGCTAAATGGAGTTGTGTGGATTTCTTGTGTACTTGGATTATTGTAATGTTTTTATCAGCTGCTTGACACTCATTCTCAAAGCACCCATTCACAGCAGAGAATCCATTAGTGAGCAAGAGATGCAATTTCTACAAATCCTCTACATATTGCATTGCATATGGTTGAGTAACTTGTCATCAAACTTTTAATTTTGGGTGAGTTATTCTTGTAGGACTTGTAGAAAAGGATTGTGGGATGTTCCTTGTGGATATATGGTGTTTTTGTGTTGTAAATGCCAGATTAACACAGCTAATTTACAGTGAAATGTGGTCTTGAATAAAAAAAAAACCTTAGACTAATCAAGTCTAATCTATAGTATAGCTGCATCTGACCAGGAACCACACATTTAGACTGGAAGAGACATCTTGTCGGACATGTAAAGCTTTAAAGCTACCTTACCAGCTGCCTTGCTGTTTAGGGGCAACTTTCTCTGATGTGTATCAGTCTCCACAAAAAATAGCAGAAAATATGTAGGAACTTATATTCATCCCAAATTCTGCCCTGAAGTGCTTATTGAATCAACCAGTTCCTTGTTAACATGACTTCTCTTCCCTGAGGACCGATAAAAAACCCCTGTGAGCACATACTCCCGGAAGTTGTATGTGATTAGAGCTCGCCAGATTGAGCAAGTGCTTTCCAGTTTTGTGTGCAATATGCATCTGACTGTGGGTGGTTCATGCCGTCTGTGAATATAGAACTAACAGTTTTTAGCAGTAGCTGTGCTGCGTATTTATTTAGTGATTAATTCTGATGTTTTGACACATTTCAAAATCCTAATGTTTGGTAATACTGGTGCATAACCTTAAAACTTGTAGTGAGAAAAAGTGTACAGAAATGTTCTGTAGTAACAATGAGTGATGGAGCAGAAAATGAAGGAAGTGTGAACATTTTTTGTATTTGTTCTTACAGAGTGTACTTTGGGTGACCTGGTTCGAGTACCAATTTTTGTTTTTCAAGTCCCACCCCCATTTTCCACTTTGCTTCCTATCCAATCTAATTAGTCATGTCTAAGTAAAGGTAAAAAAAAAAATAAAAAATGAGTGCACACACCAACTTGGAAAGCCACCTGTTTCTACATGTCTGGCAAAGTCCCAATTTCAGTGGTAATTTCTTAGTTGTATAAACAGACTGCTGAACGGGAAAACCTCTAGGTCAGAGATTTTGTAAATTGGGCTTGATTGTGTAGTGTGCTCTCCGTTATTCTATCAAGTCCTCAGACTGAAAGAATGTTGAATAATGCAAACAGTGCCGTGATTTTGGTAGTTTGAAAGTCATGTGAACCTGACAATTTTAGTGCAGATTTTTACTGAAGCATCAGTCTGATGTTAAATCTGAGCTATAGGAGGTCAAATACAGACCAACCAGAGAAAAACTCACACACCAGACCTATTTTCAGAAAGTATTGATCCAATGATATTTCTGCTCTGAGTAAGATGGAGCTGGTGTATGTGTGTTTCCGTTAAAGGGCTACGGAGGTTGCTAAGCAGCTGTCTTCATTTTCAGCCGCACACTCACGTCAACAACACACTCACACATGTGTGTCCTCTCACACTTGACACATTATGAGCCGTGTTCGAGAAGCTACTTGCCAAGCTAGATAAAATACAGACAAGCCATCTTTAAGAAAAATTGTTTACAAATAACAAAAAGTAGCTAACTGAAGATAAGTGGATGTTATCTATAAAGGATATATACAGTTTAAAAAAAACATAAATGGCAGCAACCTCAGTATATTAATACATATAGATTTACACTAAACACAACTAAAAACAGTGCAATATTGGTGTTACAAACTTGATAAATAGCAGTGCTTAACAAAATTTTGTTTTAATTTAACCATAAAATAAGGGATGCATTCCAATTGAATCATTTAAGGTATTTTTGTACCAGTTCTTTAGAATCAACTGTCTGAATGAAACTGACTTACAATATGTGTGAAAAACAGGCCGTTTGACATATTTAATTCTGTAGAATTTGTAACCATGTTAAATATATTGCAAAAATATATATATATATATATATATATATATATATATATATTTGAATACATAAAAATTTAATGTTCTGACTCAATAGAGTAGGTTGTAGTTTTGTTAAATAAAGTTTTGCTAAGATAAGATACCAGTATATTTATACATGGATAGAGACAGAAAGAGATTGGTAAGAGGGAGGGGAAACAGTAAGCTGTGTTGCTGAGAAAAGAGTGTTGCTGTGACAACAATATGTTTGGCATTTGTGTGGGATTATTTCTTTTTGCCAGCCTTCTCTTCCACCTTTATTTTTGTTTTCTTTTTCTTTATATCCCCCCTTTACACGAATACGGATGTACAAGCTTTAGCAATCGCCTGCTTTAAAAAAGCATAGTTTATCTAGATGATACTCATCCTCTCTTCATCTGTAGCATGGTTCATGCCCCTTCTAATCCAGATTTTACCCCAAAAGAGTCTGGGAGTGCTTTGTACATTTAGGCTGGGTGTGTTAAAGTCTCTTTGTAGAGATGTCCCTGTGACAGCAAGAAAAATACACATTATGCAGAGCTGTTGTTTCCACTGCAACTCAGGTCAGGAACGGGCTTCTGTTGCAGCTCTCTAAAGGAAAGTTATGTTTAAAACATTCATCCACCTACATCTGTAAACATAATATAATAGTAATAGTGTCAGAAGAGTCATGTCCATTCAAACTGAGTGGGCATGCGTCTCCTCAGATTTCTTAGCCAAGTGAATTTTGAATGTAACTTCAGAGACAAAAAAAACTTGTTTGCTTCTTAGATAAGTAATTTGTTTGTTTATTAGAGCTTAAAAATGTTTGTCTAACACACTGTGGTTAGTTCAGCTGAGCTAACCAATATGTCCCTAGTAAAAAATTACGGTCCCACTTTAAATTTAGTGTTCCTAATACCTGTGTACTTACATAGTAACTAGATGTGTATGTAGTAAGTATGTAAGCACAGTGTAAGTACACATTGCTACATAGTATCTGCAGCTGTAATATTTCTGTAACTTCAAACATGTAACAACCCCCAGAATGGTGTGTGTAAGTACAAATGTGTAACAGGACATTGGTAACAACACTTTTTGGTAATGAAAGTACAAATGTG
>JAUMHR010000042.1:273705-295240 GCA_032361145.1 Enteromius fasciolatus | reverse complement strand
TTTAGGTAGCACACATATTCTGAATGCCTTCAGCAGAATTCAAATGAGCCATTTTAATCTAGATTAATCTAGATTAAAAAAATTAATCTATGCCCACCCCTAATATATATATATATATATATATATGAGTGAGAAATGTTTGTATTAGGTACGTTTCCCCACATCTTTGGCAAGTGTGACAAAATGTTGTTTTGTATTAATCATATTGTACTGTAATATATTTAATATATTTAATGAAATGAAAAAAATACTCAAAATGTTAAATAAAAATTATTAGTAAAATTAGTAAAAATTCTTAAATAATTGTAATTATTTTTAAATGATAAAAATACTAATAATAATATGTTTAGAGGTTCTAAAGGATATAAAATGCATTGAAGCAAAAAAGAAGAAAGAAACCATGGTATTTTGAAATGAAGCAATGGATGTGTCACATTTTTCATTCTACAGCCATTGATATAAGAAGCCAAAACATTGAAGTCAGTATTACCTGTGTCAGATGTAGTATATCTCAGTGTCTCTCTTTCTTTCTCTCACTCTCCCTCTCCCTCTCTCTCTCTCTCTTTCTCGTTTGAACGTTCTGTGAGTCTCTGCATGTGTTCTCTACTGCAGACAGCTCCATCAATCTTTGGCTTTTATTAATAACCTCCCTCTGTTTGAGTCTTTCTCACTTTATCCCTCCACACATCTCTTCTCTTTCTCTCTCTCATCATGCTTGTTTCTACTTTTTCTTGTTTTCTGTCAGTTTCAATTACTATCACTTCTTTTTGTGGCTTCACTTTCCTCATTTCATATTTTGTTTCAGTCTCTGTCTTTCAACAGTCGTCTTTTGCAGTTCCACTGCCTCTCTCTCGTCTCGTATGTCAAATATCATTCCTTCTGTTTCTCTTGTGCTTTCATCTCTTTAAAAGGCGTTTCTTGGGTAGTTTTATTCATTTTTAACATTAATTCTATCTGAAAATTTGTATTAAATTTGTCCACTAACAATGCTAACCATGGCATTTTAAATGTTCTCTTTTATAGCTGACAATTTATTTACAATAAAACTCAAAATTCACTGTTGCACAGCAAAACAAGAAATGCATTCAAGAAAATACACATTTGCAGTAATTCAGTAATAAAACAATTTTAGCCTCTGGTCTGCAGCTCTCAGCTAGTGCTTGTTGATTGTTCCACACAAAGAATCTAAATGATGTTTGTTGAATATTCTTTCTGGCTTTGATTTAAAAATAAAGAATCATTTACTGAGTAATGTGTGATCTGAATGTTCCCAAATCAGCTTTGAATGCATAATTCAACAAAATTACAGATGATTAAATCAAATTTCTTTATATGACTTTAAACAACTTTTAATTTAATATAAATTATTTTATACTAACATATTAACTTTTAATTAGATTATCACTTATGAAATATCAATAATATTTTAAGGGTGCAACCAAGGCATTTCAATAACATAGAGCATAGTCAAATGTTTCCAAGGCAATTTTAATATGACACTCGTAAGGCAAAAAGAAAAAAATAATAATAAATCACCCTGGGGATATAAAAGTGCCCAGAGTTAGAAAAAAGACTCTTATGTTCTTTATTTTCTTTGTATTTTGTGGGACTGAGAATAAACACAGAATATCTGAGAAAACTGTAGAGCGGAGGAAAAAAATAGGATTGAGTGAGAGAGTAAAACAAAACAAAAAATAGATTGTGTCACAAATGTGCCGTAGTTCATGTTTCAAAGTTCCCTCTGCTTACTGCTTTGCCAAAGAATGAACACTAACACTCTCACACACACTTACTCACTTTCTATCACATTTTGCTGAGAGCTGCTAGAGATTGCTGATGTGTTTCTGAATGCTTATCAAACCAGGCCATGTTTCATCTGACAGACAGACAAGGTTACAGCAGACATCTGTCAGTCAGATCTGTGTGTGTGTGTGTGTGTGTGTGTGTGTGTAGAAAATCAGATTGATGGATAGATACTCAACATATCAATATACAGTATAAATTAAAATGTATATGCAAATTGGAAAGGCGTTTTTGAGGAAAGTCTTTTAGACTGTAAATAGTTCTCTCTTTGTTCATAGGTTTGATCCTCAGAAGGGCTTTTGGTGTCAGCTGTTGGAAGGGGGCAGAACTAAATGTTTGGGGAAGAGCAAGGGCCGCAAATACCCACCCATGGACTCTGAGGTACCACCTAACAACAGTAAACTCTGAGCAAAATGGAGCCTTTAATCTTTAATGATTACAGCTGCATTATAGAGGCTTGCCATCACTGAGTAATATGGGTCACAGAGAGAGAGAGAACTCATTCTGACCTCCGACTGTTCAATTTTGCAACAGCTAACATGTCTGTAGCTCATGTACGGAATAACTGATACCAACAGAACAGCGCTGACTCTCACTTATTTTTTTTTTTCTTCTCTATTTTTTTTTTTTATGTACTCATTCTTGTGCCATTCCAAAACTACACTCTCACAAATAGAAAAAAGGTACAAAGGTTGGGGAGGTACTTTTTTAAAAGCTACCTAAAGGACCTATAATGGTACCTTCAATGTACAGCTTTTTTATCTTTATTCTGAGAGTGTTCACTCTCAGAATAAAGAATATATAATAAAAAATATATTTTAAAGAATGTTTAAACTGTTTTTGTCCACATTGAGAAAGTCCAAAACAACATTGTATGACCAGAAAACACAGATATTTCCCAAAACATATTTTTTGTTCCATAGAGGAAAAAAGTCATACAGGTTTCTGGTGACCTATCCCTTTAATGATATTATACATGTGCTATAAGGGGTGTAACGGTACACAAGAATGATGGTTTAGAATGTACTAGTCATAATCATGAAGCCATAGTTTGATATGTTTTTGGTACAGTGAAAAACAAAACAAAATTCCTTTGTTTTTCCTTTTTTATTGAACAGTGGTTTACTAAACAGATGTCTTGAGTGCTTCCATTTTTTCTGCAAAGTGTTTGATCAAAATGTGTTTTAAGCCTCAATTATTATTGCACTCTGTTCTAACAAGTTTAACACACAGGCCAAAATGGAACATTTACAGTTAAGGATACAACCATACACTCTCAGAAATAAAGGTACAAAAGCTGTCACTGGGGTGGTACCTTTTCAAAAGATACACTTTTGTACCTATTAGGTTCAAATTTAATACTAATATGTACCTTTAAGGTACCAAAATGGGCCCTTTATGTACAAACCTGCAGCTTTTGAAAAGGTATCTCCCCAGTGAAAGCTTTTATTTCTGAGAGTGCAAGATACATGCTATGTGCTGAGGAAAACATCTTTCGAAAAAGCATTACATATCTGAGGTCAAGAAAATTCAAACTGTTTGCTTTTGAGTCAGTTTGAAACACTTTATTTATTCATGTCTTATTTAGGACTACCTGAATTGTGTGCTTTTCCTAAAACGGTTCAGTCTATCCTCTGTTATTTTTCACTCGCGACACCATAATGCTACATGCTATTGCCCTACTTCTTGAAAATAACTGATACCTTACAAAATCTGTATTCAGTCCAGTCCTGCATTGTACAGGTTCATGCCAAACCAAAAGACCCGTACCCTATTGAAAAAGTGTCCCGTTTCACCCCTTTATTCTATACAAAAGTCTGTAGCTGTTCTGCACAGTAAAAATGTGTTCTTTTGACTCTTTCCTTTTCTAGTCACGAGCCTTTCTCTCCAGATTCTACAGGGATCAGAACATTGAATTATCTAAGCTGCTGCACAGACTGGGTCAGCCGCTGCCAGCCTGGCTCAGAGAGGAACTACAGAAGGTCAGGTAGCCCTAACCAATCCATGGCTCCTCTAGGTCAAAGATCCAGATTCACCCCTCAATGGAAACTAGACACTTGAACGGTACTCAATGCCACCTACCTGCAAACTTGCAGAGCAAAGGTCAGAAATTCAACTCACCAATCATCGGTGCCTCTGGAAATCCAAACAAAGCAGTATTGTGTGTCCATGGCAACAAGACATTTTTGTTGCAAAAGGTCAGTTTTTTTTCAGTGAGGTACGGTGATGTAACTGTGACCCTTGAACTTCAGATGCAGCTAAACAAAGACTGCATGAAGACTGTAACTAAAATTGAAAAAGACTTCCTCCTATATAGGCTATACTGTCCCCCATCATGCACTGGATATAAAAGTACGGCTTTAGATTTTATACGTCATCATCGAGAGAGATTTAGAACTGCACAACCACTGTTCATAACCTCACTCGTGCAAATATATCAGTCAGTCAGTCTATCAGCCAATCAAAGTGAGAATGCAGGATGCTAAGAATCAGTATGAAGAAATAAAGAGCACAGTCAAGTTTTCTGAATCAGCTTTAAACCGGTTAATGGAGTGATGTCAATGTCTCAGTCCACGTCCCAGTTACTGTTGTTCTAGACACAATGGCCTGTGTGGGTGGTGTGTGTGTAAGGGTAAAAACAAAAGCCCTTGCGCGCGTGTGTGTGTGTATACGTCTGTAGCCAGGTAGCCTTAGCCCCGCCCACTGGACTGCAACTGGTTGGCTGATGAATTTGAAATGTGACTTTTATTTTTGAAAACAATTTGCCTCAATAAAGTGAGAAAGTGCTTTGAGAAATATGTAAATAACTATATATATTCAATAAACACTGGAGAGATTCATGTTTCCGTAAAACATTTCTTGCTAAGTTCTGTCTCTATTTGATATGCTATTATCTAATGAATGGATAGAGTGGAAGTAGAAGTTACAATTCTCAGATATGATCTTATAATTACTTTATTAAGCACAGTATGAAGAAATGGATCACACGCTATTAAGGTAGGTGCATGTGTTCAATTATGTCAAACCTTATTGCCAGGCTGTATAGTGATGTTTTTTAATAAAATTCCTCCCTCTAGTGGTCACTTACATAAAAATGGGGTTATTTCAAGAAATTTACAACCATAAAATAATGAGTGAAGATCTGGATCTGATTCTACAAATAATTGTCAATGTCATATAAAAATATACATACTGTATTTGTCTGTGTGGAAGAAGTAGTTGTTCACAGTTTCACGTTTGCTTAGCATCATTTAAAGATGCATTCTTTTACAGAAGAGCGTGTGAAATGAGGTGCCAGTCATCAAATTCCTAAAATGGACATTTTTATCATCTACGAAACTTAGCTCACAGGAACCCTAACTATAGCCTATAGGAGGGTAACACCTTTTACCATCAACACAAATATAATATTAATGCACTTATGCATAAAGTACTCAAAATGGAAATAGTAGTGTAATTATATTTATAAATGACTATTAAAAACACCCACAAAAGAGCACTCAAATTTTGAAAAGACCTACTTCAATAATTATTTAAATACAACACCCAAAGACAGTTCTCCAGCATGTTTTCAGAATTAATTCATATAATAGAGGGTTACATTAAGTTTAATGAAAAGCTTATGATTACATCATAAAAAGTCCAATTTAAAAAAAAAAGTCATTTTAAAATGAATTACAACAAAATTAATGAAACATTAATTGCTTTATGCCTAGACGCTTTTAGTTTTAAATGAATCTAAATTGAATTCAACGGTCTCCTCAAGATGGCGCTGTAACACTAACTCTCAATCAGTTAACACACCGTTCCCTCTCTCAGCAAGCAGTCAGGATTGATTTTACACCGGATAAACAGTCTTTGAGAAACATTTCTGCCTCCTGTAACATCAGAGTCATTCACATGGATCCAGCATGATATTTACTTATTGTATTTGTGCTTGTGGCAAAACGTACGCATTTCATTCAGATATACTTCAAGTAGATCGTGTTTTCTGCCTCCGGAAGTATAGTAAATCAGTACAAACAACCAATCGTACATGCATTTCTGAAAATTCATTCAGGTCTTTCCCATGATACAGTAAACCTGTCTCCATAGAAATGAGCTCAAAGAAGGAGTGTATTTGAAATAGCAGTGTCAACACACACACACACACACACAATGGACCTATGTAAACAAAAGGCTTTCTGAAAAGACTACACTAACATTGCACTGTCGGGTCTGTACACACTGACCAACAACCTCAAATACAAAATATAGACGTGCATTCACACAAACATACTGTTTTTCTTCTGGAATATTCTCTAATAAAATCTTCCAGTTTAATAAACAGACAGTACTTTATTCCATCAACACATTTTCTACCAATTGTAAAAAGTTTAACGCTCCAAACTTAAGTTGCAAGAAAACTGTGTATAGCTTTTGGGGATTTTAAGTGCCTCTAAATTATTTACCTTTTTTTCACTGTTAATGACATTGCAGCCCTGATGGTTATAATATCATGTCACATACCACATGACTTGGCATAAACTGTTTAGGCAATAATAAAAGCACCATGCCATGTTCAGAAATATTTAAACATAATATATATATATATAAAAGCAATACTAAACACAGAATTAATTATTGACCATGTGTGAACAAATAACACTTTTTACAGATTTCATAGTACAAATAATTAACGGAGAGTACAATATGACTGAATGATGCATTAAAATTTTTTTTTTTTACAAAGGTCTATACTGCAACACCTTAGTTTGTGCAAAATTAGAGTTTGTGATTGGTTTTATGTACACGGACCAGATGCTTTAAAAAAGGGGGAGGTAGTCTGTATAAAGACTACTCTCATAAATCATGCTTACAGATGTGTAATATCACAGAAAACAAACGCAAGTTAATAATGCCGTAATGAAATGCATTATCAGAACACCAAAACAAGGAGGTATAAACAGTTTGCGTTGCACATAATCCCCATATCCCCAGATCTCTGGCGTCTGGAAGTGACTGTGGCACTGTGAAAACATTAATCCACTATATGATGTGCTCTTTGCCCTGATGTCGACATATAAAACCTCAGTCCAGTTATCATCACGAACATCTGTGCTATAATAAATGATGTCATGGTTCCTGTGGAGAATTATGATGTCATTTAATGTGTCGATGAGGTGATGTGGTCAGTTACTGAGCAATGGCATGGTAACCGTATCCCAGGAGTTTAGAATTACCATACACTTCTTAGCAGGAAATCCAGAATCTTCTCATTTCAGCATTAAAGCATCAAGTGATTTCAAGCCATTGGAACGTTCTTCAATATCAAACTGGAACATTACCTGTCCCAATTTAAAGGCTTAACAGTTTCTTAATGCCATACAGTTTTGCTTTTATTATTGTATTTGTAAATCTAATAATAAAAAAAATCAATAATTCCACACTCACCATTGTGGTCTCTTCAACCTAGAAGTGCTTTCATTTTAAAAAAAACAGACCTGCAATAATTTAACCTGCCAATTTAAGACCTTTTAGTATGTGTGTGTTTTCTAGTAAAATATTTAACCATTATTAATCAGGATTACTAAAGCAAAAAACAGCTTTGTATTGTTTTAAGCGGAAACCAATTTTTTTTAACAATTTCTTTGTTCAAAAGCTTTATTCTAAATTGTTCAAAATATATGAAAACAAGTTTAAACTCTAAACTCATTTATTATAAGAATGTTTAGATATTTTACTGTTTTTCTTTTTATAAGTGTGATTTTAGTGCAAAGTAACTTTTGCAGTATTAAAAGCTAGGCCCTACATAATTCTCTCTGACCTTTAAGACTTATTTGTAGTTGATTTCAGCTAGTGTTGTGAAACTATGATCTATTTTAAACCTTAATCTAAAACATATTTAGCTCTAAAGCTTCTTACTCTAAAAGTGTGCTTCATTTTTCTGCCCGCATAGACCGACCGTCTGTTATTGGTTGATTTTCTGGGTTCTATTTGCCAATGACCTTCTTAATCCAGGGCACGTAGGTAGAGACTTTGGTGTAAACACCAGGTGCGTCTTGCAGTCGACACGCGTGACCCCATGACGTGACCCCATATACAACCCAACTTCCACTCGGCCTCTCGCACACCAGCGGACCGCCGCTATCTCCACGGCAACTGTCCACCCGGTGGTCATCGTGGGAGGAGCCGGCGCACAGCATGCGACCGGTGAACTGGTCAGAGTAGCGCTGCTCGCACTGACGCTTGCTCAACACAGAAATGGAAGCCTGCTGGAGAGTTTTTGAATACGCACGACCTGACAAAAGAAAAAAATCCAACAGGTTTTACTTGAAGTCTGGAAGTGATCAGATGTAACTGTTCACATATGCATTGGAGCGTGTAGTCGCCTTCTCTCAGTGTCATCACACACTTCATTCATCACATTTTAAAAGACTGTTAAGAATACTGAGATCCACTGACTGAGAGAAGACAGGTGATTTACAACACTACGTGACCATTAGAAGAAACCCTACTATCAACATGTCACATGATAATCTGTAGCTGCTTAAAACTGACATCATAATTACACTCTGTGTAGTTCCTTGATGATTTCCTTGTGTTCTCTGATTACAGCTTGCTATGGATGTAACTACTGTCATGTATGTCCTTTTTGATGAGACCAGACAGCTGGACAGATGTGGCCGAAGGTATCTGTGTAAGCTAATTACATTCAATATTAATGTAAGCTATTATACAATTTGCAGTTAAGTGCCACACTTGAGTACATTCTTTTAAAGTATAATATTCTCATAATACGATCTTAAAAAGTGTAAAAATCCATCAATAAACATTCGATTTTAAGATGTCTTTATTACGGTGTAAGTATACATATAAGTACTTACTATAGAGTTAGGATTAGTATTAAGTAACTTGCATGTAATTATACATGATCATGTGTTAATTTAAGTATGTGTAATGAGTAACTATGTGTAACCTACTGTAGTGGTAATAGTGTTACCAAAATATGTTACTGCATATGGAACAGATGCAAGCTGCTAATATTGTTTTGTTACAGTATCTTGCTCTCACCGGACATTTCGTTGGAAAAATGTACAGATGACATCACAGCTCCATAATGCCACAGAACACTAATAAACACTCTTTTGTGATTGGGAACTTGTTAAAATGGCACTCACGCCATGTGCTCATACATAAACCAGTGCTTACAAACACCCTTAAGCGAATACACAACCTTGTCTGCAAATACAGCCAATGATACAAATAATTACTACATTTCTGAGATCGATGATGCCTAACTGCTGCGGCTGTTTTACAGATCAAATGAACTACTTTCAGCAAACTAAATTATTTTGTGTATTAAGCAGTTTCCTACAAATGTTTAATTGTTTCAAAATGTCTATACTTGTTGCCTAAATACAGATGTGTATTGTTCATATTCAAGTTAAAGCAAGTGGTTTTCGCTTCAAAACACAATTCAAAACACTGCACTTTTTCTTCTAAACAACTTTACAAGGACATATAGCTGTGTCTAGTTACATTATGTTTTGGCAGAGAAAACATTCTATTACAAAATTCAGAATCTATATTTTGAATGGATGAGCTGTGTACAAGAACACACCTATTACCTTAAATTGATAGTCCACCCAAATACTCATTTTCTTTTATAGGACAGAAACAGCTGAAAAAATTTTCAAAATATCTTCCTGTGTGGCACAGAATCAAGAAAAGCTCACAAGTTTGGAACAGAAAATATATGTACATAATTTTAAATGCATTTTAAGTTTTGGGCAAACTATTGCTTTTAAGTGAGTCTACTGTTGGGGGAAATCCCTTTCAGTTGTTTTACATGTTATTGACTTTAAATCTTATTCAATATTTAAATTTAATATATTTTAAATACACTTAATTGAAATATATACATATGTAAGTAATAAATACATATCTCAAGTTGCAATTTAAATGACATTATTTCAAATATATTTTAGCTTACCATAAATACTTGAGATGTACAGTACTTGAGTTTTTAAGTTCTGCTAACTGAATATAATAGAAATTTCACTCCACATTGATTTGTTTTCTTTCACTCTTCTGTTTTTGAACTACTTTAGTTTTAAAATTCAATACTGCTGAATTCGCTTGTGCTTTTCCTCATTTGTTCATCTTTCTGGAAAAAAATAGCATCTGTTAAAGAAATAAACTGAAAATGTCATCACAGCATTTTACCAAAAAACTTCAACTGGTATTTTTTATTTGCCTGTCTGTGCATGAGAGTGACACAGCGACGGAGTGATTGTTTGAGACAGAAGACAGATACTGGGATCTTACATTGTGTGATTATCGCTGTCAGTTCTGCTTTCACACCGTCTGATCACATCTTATGCCTGTCAGCCTGTGCTATTCAGCAGAGCCAAAAGCACCTCTATGTTACGCACACAGCCTCGGTTCTAGCTCTGATTGTGCTCAAAGCACCCTTCGTTTCAAGAATGACAGCTTGAGGCTGTACAGCAGTCTTTTATACTTGCTTCTGAATCAGATCTGCATTTCTTTAGTTTCAAAGAAGTATGTATGGAAAGTGTGTGAAAGCATGAATGTGTGTGTGGCATTTCCAACCTGTGTCTCCCCAGCCTGTGATGTAGCAGTTGGCAATGCCTTTTGGCACTTTTTCTCTCCTCACTGGCAGGCAGGCGGGCAGGACGGAGCGACTCAGTGTGACGCAGTCGCCCATGACACCCCTGTGAGCTCCGTGACCAGAAACATGCACCAGTGCCAGGTCGTAGTCATTGCTGTCAGAGCGGTAGCGTGGGTGAAGGACGATCTTTTCCACAGCGTACTCTTCCTCGTACTCCTCAGGAACCAGAGAATGATAATCACCCACACGAACTTTATACAGCCCAGTGCTGTTACCATACCTAGGAAAGAGAACATAACACACCTGTAACTAAACCCCAGACTCTGATTTTCAGATCATAACTATTTGGCAACTAACAGAACAATGCATGGTATATTTCTTACCATATTAGTTCATTTTGTACCACTATTTAAATGGCATTATTGTGATGCCTAAACTCACTTGTAGCATGACTGATTTGGGGTTTTATTGTTTTATTATAGTTATTTATGCACAATTGCACAGTATAGGCCATTAACATTGCTATATGGTTCTACGTGAGGAAAAAAGCCCAAGAAAAACACAACAGAAAAGGGGCATGCAAAAAGGACATATTCAGATCAGCACAGCAGTGTAATGCATTATCAGAGGATGATTTATGACTTCTGTATGTGCCACTCACAAACGCCCTCACATCACAAATCAGGTCACTTCCTCAGGAAGTTCATGTCAACTGATCTTATGGACCCAAAGCCAAACCATGTGCACACACACGTATAAAACCGCACTCACGGTCAGTTGGTGAAAACAGAGATATACAGGAAGTTTTCTTTTTCCATAAACCCAGCACCCTGACGTCACACTTACACGCGTGAAACAGAAAGTCTCCTAAGCTTGCCATAGGCTACTATAAGGTTTCTTTACTGTAGTTAGACTGACATATCTGTCATATCAAAGGGGGCTCATGGAAACATCAAAAAAAGAAAATAACAATGGGGGGAAAATGTAATTATTTTTAATGGTCTAATGGTATTTCTACCCTCTAACGGTGGGTAGAAAAAATACACTAGTCCAGATTTACTAAATAGGGCAAATTAGCATGAGAGTGCAAAACAGCACAGATGGGTGTGGAAATGTGCGATTTACTGACAACGCCTAATTGAAGAACACAATATCTCATTTACATTTCGACAGACGCAATATCACATTGCATCAACCAAGCACTGCGCAAATTAGCGCAGTCAATAATTCTTGACTGTGCATCTGTATTAAATGCTGACAGTCCTAGTTTAATGCCTTTTCATTTAATAATACAAAAACATTTCCAAGATAATAATTTAGACAATACTAGAATATTTAATATAGTGCTGTTAATCAATCGCGTCCAAAATAAAAAAATCTTTACATAATATATGTATGTGTATATTTATGTATATATAAATACACACACATACATTATATATTTCGAAAATATTAACATGAATATACATTTATATATTTAATATTCTTATTTTTTATATTATATACTGTATACATTTATTGTAACATAACAATATATTTTACCTAAATATATACATGCATGTATTTGCATAACATATACATTGTAAATATATAATTTCATAATTTAATTCAGTATTGTGCTGCTTCTTTATATACAGGAAAATGTGTACAAATATATTGTAGTTGACAATATTTTAAAAAGAGGGTTCTTTGCAAGGAGATTTTCTTTTTTTTGTCCCCAAAATTCTGAAAACCCCTGTCATAGAATTTATATATTATATTATTGTTTTACAGTACATATATTATATGTACCGTATACATATATTCTTACATTAACAAGTAAATCTATATTAATCTTAACTGACTTGGAGTAAACTTGGAGTGTGTGTGTGTGCCCTCCTGTCTGCTTGTTAGTGATTGAAACCATTGCTGTGTAATGGAAATATGTAAGTGGTGCCAGAGAGAGAGACAGCAGGGTCCTGTTACAATGTCAGGTCTTTTCTGGAAAAAGGATCTGCCCTGTCCGGAATGACACTCTTGGTCTGGCAGTAGTCAAGCAGCAGGATCAGCAGCACATTCCCAAAGCCTCACTCTGGAAAGGGCAGTAGTTAAGCTTCTAAGACTCACAATCAACAGTAATCCTTACTGTAGTACTGATCTCAATGAGGTTATTAATACTGAGACATGGCCAAGTGGGCAGTGCCCTGGCATGCTGCGCTTGAACCCAACTTTGAATCTGGATAATTTTCCAGTATACAACCACCATCCATTCTTACTATAGATTGTGGTTGCCTCTCCGCCGTACTACTTAACGAGTAAACCAGTAATTAACCAGTATATAACTATTATAATATTGTAATAATTTAAAAATATAGTATTTTAATAATACTAAATATTCAGGTATTAAACCTGGTATTCAGGTTAAATAAACTCAATATTTTTGTTTTCTTTCCGTACAAAAAGTATTCTCTTCATAATATAACGGTTGAAGCACTGATGGCAGATGGAGCATTCAGACCACATCTTTCATACTTCTTGCACCTCGACAGTGGTGATTGCTTGGCGGTCAATGTAACAAGTAACAAGCCTGTTGAAGTGATTAATGGTGAAATTTGCATTTTAAGGTTAAGTAATCCTTTAATTACTTACAGTTGTGGGTTTACTTGGTTGCAGTTACAGTAAAAACTGTAATATTGTTGAATATTGTTACAAGTAATTTTCCTGTAATGCAGAGCTGAATTTTCAGCAGCCATTACTCCAGTCTTCAGTGTCACATGATCCTTCAGAAATTAATTCAATATGCTGAGTTGCTGCTCAGGAAAAATTTGAAAGGTTCATTCGCAAAAACTGACCCCGCTGTTAACAATTATCAATCAAAATCATGTTTTGTCAGTATGCATTCCAATTAATCTCAATCAAACTGCAGTTAGGTTATTTTTTGTTTTGTTTTTGACTTTGAAACTAAAAACTCAACACAATAAAGCATAATAAAAGCATAATTACAAAATAAAAAACATAATTTTTGAGAGAAAAAAAATAGGCTTACTTATTTTGCAAATACACTCCTCATTATTTTTTAATTGTGCTGCTTAATATTTTTTTTGTAGAATATGTTTTTTTAAAAATATCTGATAAATAGGACAGACGTTATTTTAAATACAAATTTTTGTAACATAAAAATGTCTTTACTTTTAATCAAATGATTAAAATGATGGATCCTTGCTAAATAAAGCATTAAAAAATGAAATAAATAAACATACTGACTCCTACAATTAATAGCTATTTTAATTTAATAAAATGTAATTCTATTAGTATGCATTTATGTAATAAGCTTTATACTGTGTTAAATAATAAAATAATAAATACTATTTTGTTATAAAATTATATTTTGACTTGAGTAAAACCAATTAATTGAGATGTTATAGTTCAGGTTAATTGTGGTGTGTGTGCATATATATATATATATATATATATACATATGACCTTTCTTTTCTTTTGATTTATAAAGTTTGTCATTTAACTAAAGCTTTTTATAGGCCTGGAAATCACAATTTTAAATTGTAAAGTTTTAACAACATTATTAAGTTATTAAATGAGTTTGTAAATGAGCATTGTAATTTAATCATAAAAATAGGAAATTAAAATTAAAATTTCGATTAAAAATATCTCCATAAAGTAGGCTAATAACTGATGAAGTAGCTCAGTACATTTGCTCACTAGTCTAACCAAGTTTCAGAAGCTGGATCTGTTGACAGCTCTTAAACTCTTAGTTTGTACGTTACAGCAGTTCCGTCATTAGGGCTGACTTTAGCATATTGATTTCTCAATCCTTTAATTCCACGCCGGTTGTAACCCCAGAGTTTAATAAAGCGTTGGCCGTCAACTGGGCATGCAGCATAAAAATAGTTAAGCGCTAATGTGAGTGTGTTTGTGCATGCTATTTCTGTACAAATGTCATGCTACCCTCCGTAAACTCGGAAGTGAGAGACTAACTTTAGTCCCATCAAGCTAAATGATCTCAAATGATTTAAAACAACTGTTATGCTGTTTTGCACACTATTAATTGGATTCTTGAAAAGGTTAGCGTACTGTACGTGTCTGGGAGCCACAAAGGTATCTAGATTTATAGCTCTGTGTGTGTATGTGAAGGAGAGCATGTAACTAGAGGAAACTTTAGAGGTAGTCTGATGTCATGGATCATATTTTGAAAGCTCAGTGCTTGGACCGGTTGATAAAAAACAGATTCAATATTACTTAAACCCCTCACACTGCCAAAGTATTTCTACCGAGACTCTTTTTTTAAAAATAAAACCCTAAATGGTTCAGGAAACTACCACTAACGTACATTCTTCACAGTAATGTGGAAATGCAGCACAGGTCTGAACTGAAGGCAGATCATTTACAAGACTGATCCTTGAGGGAAGTGGGAAGTGTTTGTGTGAATATGTTTTCATTGCTTTTCCTCTGGCAGAACTATTACTACTCTTCCGTAATATTACAAGCTATAACGTTTTATCCCTGTGGCGAAAACCCATCAAACGATGCATGAAGAGTCTGTTGCTAAATTGCATGTAGTGTAATTTTGGGACGGGTGGGATGTAACATTGCCTAGCAACAAGCGGTCTAATTTTCAATATTTCAAATATCAGCCCTGCTACCCTGTTTGAGATAGAGTCTTTTTCATATTTAACATGAGAGTTTGTCCTTATGAGGTCTTAGAGACCAAAATCTTATTTTATTATTATTACTTTATCATAAACTATTTCTTTGATCTACAAATGGAACATTTCGATGACACAAATGTGGGTTATTTTTCTACAAATAATGTAAGCAAATAACTTTGCCTCCAACCAGAGTGCTCCAAAAATAAAAAGATGAATGCTGAACAAAGGCATTCCACATTTGTGTAGTTTTCGGGAAACTTGAAATGTTTGCAGTTTTTGAAATAGAAGAATGATTGATTTGGCATAGCAGTGGTAAAAGTCATGTACTGTAGATTATGTCAACCATACAAATTCTTGAGCTACAATTTAATTTTAACTAATCTTGAAGAAATATTAATACATTGAGAGAAAATGAAACATTAAGCTGAACTTAGCTTCATACTGTAATTTAGGCTTGTGTTGAAATTATTATTACATATTGCATAATGTTATTTTTCACAAAAATTACATTGAATAATTAGTAGAGTTAAAGAGTTAACTGATAAATTGTTCAATAGAGAGTAATCAGATGAAACTACTTCTTGGATTTTGTTAATTACTCCTCACTTATATATATTGTAATATCGCTTTTGACATTTTATTTGAAAAGGGGAACCCGATTTGGTCCCACTTTATATTAAGTGTCCCTAATACCTGTGTACTTACATAGTAACTAGATGTGTATGAAGTATGTAACCACAGTGTAAGTACACATTGCTACATAGTATCTGCAGCTGTAATATTTCTGTAACTACACGCATGTAACAACCCTCAGTGTGTGTAAGTACAAATGTGTAACAGGAATTGGATAGCTACATTTTGTAACAGCAGTATGTATAAGAGTAACGGGAACAGGGGGTGATCAGGGGGTGTAGTTAGGTAGGTTTAGGGATATGTAGAGTGGGTGGAGTTGGTGCACCTCTGTAATACCAGTGTATATACATGGTAACTCTTCAGAAACTGCCCACTTAATATAAAGTGTAACATTCTGGACACCAACCACAATTTATATGTAAAGCCTAATTTACTGCCCGCTGTGTAACATCAGAGTAATTACATGCTAAATCCATAGCAACTGTCTATTTAATATAAAGTGTAACACTTTATTTACCAAAAAGTGCTGTTAGTCCTGTTACACATTTGTACTTTCATTACCAAAAAGTGTTGAGGGTTGTTACATGTTTGAAGTTACAGAAATATTACAGCTGCAGATACTATGTATCGGTGTGTACTTACACTGTGCTTACATACTTACTACATACACATCTAGTTACTATGGAAGTACACAGGTATTAGGGACACTTATATTTATATTTATACATGTATATTTATTTTATATATATATATATATATATAAAAGCACACAAAGTATATATTTTTTATTATTTACATTTATTAACGTGTATATATTTATTTTTATATAAAAGATAAATATATTTAATATATAAACAAAACATATTTTTCTTAAATGCACATTTATATTATTTATATTAAAGATAAATATATTTAATATATAAACATAACATCTTTCTTAAATATAGACATGTATGTGTGTGTGTATTTATATAGACATATATTCACAGTACCCAAACATATGTAAACCAATCTTATTTTGGATGTGATTGATCACGATTAATCATTTGACAGCACTAGTTTTATTACAACTTGATCTTTTAACAGAAAAGTGATTTCTTATATCTACTTTCATCATCTTTACCGATTAGAGAATAATTTGCCTCGCTTACTGAATTTGAATTATAATTTAACTATGTTTGTTTTGCAGCTGGAATGACGAAGAATGTTTATTTGCAAGTCACAAATAATAATTACATAATTAGACACAGGATACAGAGGAAGTGTGGGAAGAAGGTATTATGTCTAAAATGGACAATAAGAAATTGCTTTGTTTGTATTTTAGCCTGTTTTGGGTTATCTGTGTGAGTCACAGTGGAAAACTGGAAACGCAACAAAGATGTGTGTGTGTATATATTTGCGTGTGAGTGGGTGGACTTTATTTATGCCTTGCAGATGTGCTAGAGAATGAAGATGTACCTGTCCGTATTTATGTGTGAGTACCTCTTAAAGCAGTGAGCAGAGGTGAGGATCCAGCAGCTGCTGATCAAAGTGGCTCCACATACCAACCGTCCGTCCGCCTGAGACCCCCGTAAGCGCACAGCTGCCTGCCACGGCCAGCCTCCTCTACACCACACACAAACACACACTAGCAATTTGCATTTAAACCACACTGCACATTCATTCCGACCACATAAACAATTATTCTGAGATGTGTAATTTGTTATGTCAAAGATGTTTGTATACATTTTGACCCTTTCTGCTTACCGTAGCGAGTTTTCTCCTCCTATTATTCTCTTTTGACGGGTATGAGAGGGTCTTAGACCACACATGGAGCCCACTGCCTCTGCAATGTAACAAAAACACATATTTCTATAAAGCATGCTTGGCTGAAATCTGTTAGGAACTTCTGCCATGGTTTTTTCATAGCAAATGTGACCCTGGACCACAAAACCAGTCATAATTTTTCTGAAATTGAGATTTATAGATTTATAGGTTTTCCTTTGATGTATGGTTTGTTATGATACAACCAATTTGAGTATCTGAAATCTGAGGGTGCAAAAACAATCAAAATACTGAGAAAGAGTTGTCCAAATAAAGGTCATATATATTTACAAAATACCTTCATGGAACACATGGAACATAAATGATTTTTAGGCATAAAAGAAAAATCTATAATTTTGACCCATACAATGTATTTCTGGCTGATGCTACAAATATCCCTCAGCGACTTAAGACGAATTTATTTACTACCTATGAATCTCCTTCTTATATAACATTAATTATGTATTAAATTGGTCCAAATAAATACAATTATTTAGTATTAAATATCTAACTAAACTTATGTCTAAAATTTTATTATAGCAATTAAAAATAGGCATTATATTTCTGCATGCATAATACAACTTATAACTTTTCATTTGAGTGTCAAACAAGACATTCGTCTGTATGGATCTGTAAGAGTTGAGAGACTGTTCATCTGTGTTTGTGTGTACATACAGATGTGCTTGATGGACCGAAGAATGCAGGCTAGTATTACATAAAATAACACCATAAGATTGTAATTGTTTGCTTAGCTTATCTGCCCTTACGGTTTAATGGAAAAAGCAGGCTGGATTAACTTGCATTAGAGTTATTAGATTGATAAGAATAACAAAGCACAAGTGAGGCCTAAATGCCAGCGATCATGAGACGGCGAGCCAAACCACATCCTCTAGAGCAGACATACCTCTATTTCAGCACATACTGTTCAGGTGATAGTTTCCATCTTTCACTCTTCTTTTAGGTGGTTTCAAGTATTTTTACAGGTGTGAGGATCCCTAAATCTACCCTTCAAAACCATTGTCCAAGGGCCTCATCTATAAAACACGCACACACACGTTTAATCCAGAATGTGCAAATCCAGACCAACGTTCAGATTTATAAAAATGAGCTTTGATGTGGAAGTGCTTTTTCAGGTTCTTAAGCAGACATTCACGCTTATAATCGTGGCAGAGTGTGAGTACCGCAGATATACGGAAATCTCGCCATTCACAAAAGGATTTGAACGTTGACTGGTGCTGTTTAATATGCTCATGATATTAATTAGGGGGCATTTACTAAAAGATGTGAAACTATTCTGCTGGGCACAGTTTCAAGATCATTTGCGATTGCACATCTGGAAGGCGTATTCAGACTTTCTGGCGTGCCTCATCATACGTAAGCATATTTCACTAATGATCTTACTGTAGATCAAATGTACAACGGTTTCTACGCAACATTCTATAAATGAGGCTCCAGGAAACACATTTTCCCTGCTTCTTAAAGAACACATATTCAGTGATGTATATACTCTTGTAAAGTCAAATAATGGTAATTTAATTGCAGTTCTTTTTAACCAGGGTTTAAAAATATTTATTATTCTATCATGTGTCATCGTTTACTTCCCTTTATGTCTACGGTCAAAACCGTATGGATGTTTTTTTCTTGTAAAAACATAAAAGGAGTTATAAGACAGGATGTTTATGCTGCCTCTTTTTCATACAATTAGAGTGAATCCTACTTTTTTTTATACTAATAAACTACTCCAGTGTTACAATTATATTCCATGAAAGAGAGAAATGCGAAGAAGAATGTCCCACCTTTGATGTCAGAAGAATCCCTCTGTAACCCATAGTTACAAATAACCCCGGCATCTTCGCTATGGCGGCAGTTGTGTGTCCCAAACGGTTGTTTGATACAGTCAATCAATGAATGTTCCCCACCTGTGCACTTAACATTGTCAGTGTGAATAGGCCCCTCACCCTCTCCAAAATACGCCATTACACGAGCTTTAGCCAGACCACTGTAAAATAAGAACAGTAAAATATACATTTTAATACATAAGTTTTTTTTTCATGTGTTGAAATAAATCTAAAATAAAATGAGATGAGATGAAAATGTAACCACAAATACTTAAAAATTTGAAAAATAAAAAAAAAATTGTAAAACTAACAATGTAATGTAAAGCTAAATAGGGGGAAATATATATATATATATATACATACAAAATAATTCAAATAAAATAAAAAAAAACTTAAAATAAAAGTTAAAACTAATTCAAAATAATCCTAAATATTACACAAATAATAAAACTACCCTGTTCCAATTAACCAAAACCAATTAATTATTAATTGGTTCACCAATCACATTCTTAAAACTAGGTGTAGCTCCTTTCTCAGTCTAAAGTATGAATTATATTGTACCTATTCGAACACTTAACAATAGGAGATCTGTGCAGGCTCCGGGTGTATTTACTCAAGAGGAACATATATTGTGACACACACAGACACACACACATATTCAAGCACAGAATAAAAAACACAAGAGCAAAGTGTCGCCCACTCCAACAGAGAGAAGTGAGCTCATTAGATATGAGCATCAGTTACAGTGTCATAACCTGACCTCTGACCCCCCCTCAGGAGGTGTGCGCGAGGGAAGGTGTTGATCATATTAGTGTGTGTAAATCTGACAGTCTTCTCAGTTTTGTAACCCGAACTCAACAATAACATATAAGCAAGATTCACAACTGGACTTTTTCGAAACAAAATGCGAAACTATTCACGAAATAGACCAGAACTAATTAAATCTATTGTGAAATGAATAGTCTATTGTAAAGGAGGTGAATTCTTTCTCTTTTCTCCTGGGTGTATTCTCCTCAAACACAATACAGGTTTTTCATTCTTTATCAAAATGCTATGGTTTTAATCACCAAAGCATTTTGATAAAGAATGTAATGTTTAGGACATTGGTAAAACATGGCTAGATCTAAAAAAAACAGTGCCACTTAACATGCTAACAAAGGCTAAGAACACTTGTTAAGAAATACTACAGTACCATTGATACATGCCACCAGTGCCTAGAATCATGGTCTGATGTGTTTTTTAGTGATCTTATGAGGTCTACTAGGGATAGGTTTAGAGGACAGAGCTGATTTGTTGTTTTAATTAGGTTAAATGGGACCTGAAATGGTCTAATATGGTCTTTGTGAGATTTTAATCTTTCTTTCCGACAATAAAATTTTCAAACCTACACTTTTCAAACTATTTCATGCTTTCAAACCAGGCCTTGTCAAGCCAACATCAAAGTTTGTCATCAAACCAAAAAATTTGTTTACTGCTTTAATGTGTGTATTTATTAATGTTTTTATTAAACATGCTTTATTAATGTGTGCGGACACATAAAATGTTACATTTCAGACATTGCCAACATTGAATTATTCTACCTTAATTTTACCTGGTATTACATGAAATGGCACAACATGACTCAGCAGAGACGGCTATTCAATTGCTGATGGTACCTGTAACCCAGCTGTCTGCACACAACGTCTGCATCCCGATCCGTCCATCCATCATCACAAACCGTCCCCCACCGACCAGCCACCAGGATCTCCACACGCCCCTCTCTCTCATTCTCTCCACCCACCAGTCTCACAGGCATACCTGATAGAAAGGTAAAACAAAATACACGAATGCACACATGCTGCATTTTGCTTTTATCAGCAAAAGGTTTAAAGTAACAGTTTGATCACCAATATAATAGATACGTACAGTATATGGATTATATATTATGTGTAATATTTTAAAGGGACAGTTAGAATGTAAAATTTAAATTATAAAACTACCTATTTTTCATTTCATTACCCAAAAATAAACATTTTGTCATTAAATCTTAAATCTCTATGCATTCACAAAGGAAAATAGTTTGAAGAATGTTGTTATCCAAACAGTTCATGATAGCCGTTGATTTTCTTAGCATGAAAATAATATTGCTGCGTCCGAAATCGCATACTGCTTAAGTAGGTACTACATTTAAAACCGAACGTACTACTCGACTGTTAAAACAG
>JAUMHR010000042.1:232619-255082 GCA_032361145.1 Enteromius fasciolatus | reverse complement strand
TCTGTCACTGTCACCATAACCTAAATAACAGATCCTCTACAGTTCCTTTATGTGGAGACATGGTCCTTGAGTTGTCTTTGGCTGTTATCGGAGCAGACGCGGATCAATAAAAGAAAAAGCGAGGAAGCCCGGGGTTTAATGACTCATGCATATTGATGACTGAGTCACCAGAGATTTTAAGTTTTTCAAAAGGTCAAAAATTAGTAGTATATGATGTCTTAAGTCAAAATTGTCAAGGTGCAAGAATAACTAAAATAATATATTGCAAATAAAAATACTTCCACTAAAATAGTCGTTAACCTTACACCACATAAGCTTCTGTGGGATGCTCCATGATCAAATGCACGCGCCGTACCTCTCACAAAAACTTGCACTTGTGTGCTGGCATTATTTCAGTAAGAGTCTGGACATTGCTTTTAGTCTCTCCGGGGCTCTGGTGTGAAATCTTCAGTTCACGGTTTCAATGATAATCGCAATGGCCAACAGCGGAAACAAGGTTCACGTCTGCCCTCTTGTGTCGGTAAAATATATCCAAGAGTCACTGCTGCAAGTCTTTCTGTAGAGTCTAGGCTTAATAAAACAATACACTTCTTAGGTTACTTATAAATTCTGGTTTGATTTTCGTAGTTGTTCGTCAGTAAATTTTATAAGCTTGTAAACTTTTAACTTATTGTTGGGTAAATATTATACATGCAAATGGGAGAAAAGTAAGCTTTTCTTTTTCTTTGTGAGTTTGTGAAAAATTGTATAATATTTCACGATTTAAGGCTATATTTTTCTGTATTTGTAATAGCCTATAAATGCAGCCTGGTGTTAAAGCCGTAAAACCCTTTTTAAAAACATAAAGTTTTAGTCCCAGAACAATACAAACGCCCCAAAAAACAGCAGTTAAAACAGCCGTGTGATGAAAGCCTCAGCACATCATAAATGTTTCAAAAACACACGCACATTTAAATAGACAAAAGAAAAAATAGGGATTTAAAAAAACCTAATTTAAGATTTATTTTTTCAACATAATTATAATATTATGAAGAACAAAATTTTATAAATCTTTATTCACGTTATGTTTTATAAACTTACTTAGAAAGTATTAGCACCCGTGTACGTCATCGCACGCGTCTAGCGGCATGATGATGTCAAATCCATGCGACGGCACCTCACGTTGAGGTTTTCAATGAATTATTGGCGCACTGCTGTTTTCACCGAGTATTTGTGTAAAGAACTATTTCCCTGTAAAATATAATCGACATGAACAGCCGGTTGCAAGAAATACGTGAAAGACAGAAGCTCAGGCGGCAGCTTCTTGCACAACAGGTGAAGAACTTTTTAGCTTTCTGCACAAAGCCAGTGTTAGCTAGCGAGCATTGCCAAAATAATACTGCTAGCTAGCTTTGAGTAATGCGATTGCTTTACGAAGTTACTGTTTTGTTTTTGCAGCTCGGCGCAGAGAGTCCCGACAGCATCGGTGCTGTTCTAAATAGTAAAGATGAACAGAAAGAGATCGAAGAGACCAGAGAGACGTGCAGGTAGAAAACATGTCTGTAAGATAGAAAATACGATGACAAAGTAGAATATGAATGTCGAATTGACACGTTTGTCCCTCGAATGAGCAAAACTAATGATAGGGCAACATTTGCACTTAACAGATGAAATGTAATGCTCTTACTTTTAATATTTAGTCATAACAGTGACAATAATAATGTCTTATGTTTCCGCAGGGCATCATTTGACACATCAGTTCCTGGTGCTAAAAGGTGTCTCATTGATGGTGAAGACCCAGAGGAGGATGTAGAGGATAAGAAGGTGAGTGAGCACTGATCATTAGCTTGTAATTCTGACTTATGTGTGGATTAGATCAGGTCAAGGCTGTAGATCAGTGATCTTGGATCTAATGCGTGCCGTTACAGGAAGATGTTGAACCCCTGCCGCAGGAGGAGAGCGGACCATATGAAGAGGTGTACAAAGACTCCAGCACTTTCCTAAAGGTAAAATCAAACACAGAAGTATATGTTCTACATAACAATTACATGCAAAATCTCACATCTTAGGTTGGTGATTGTTTATTAAGATAACAAATATGAAGTTATTACAGGCTGTATACATTTTTTTGTTTCACAGGGCACTCAGAGTTTAAATCCTCACAATGATTACTGCCAACACTTTGTGGACACAGGTCATAGACCTCAGAACTTTATCCGAGATGGAGGTAAATATTCCAGTCTCTGTTACTTTTTCATTTTATTCACACCTATCTGAGACTGTATTAACTCTGTGCTCTGTTGTGCTTTAGGTTTGGCTGACAGATTTGAGGAGTACCCTAAACAAAGAGAGCTCATTCGACTGAAAGATGAACTCATTGCTGGCACTAACACCCCACCTATGTAAAAAAAATCAGACAATGAGAAATAGAACAGATATTTGCAGATGCTTAATGCTTAACTAATGTACTTTAGTCTTAGTAATGGCATATTTAATTTTTGATAGGGATGAAATTCAATATGGTCACTTATGTATTTATAAATATATACATTTTTGTTTGTGTCAGGTATTTGCAGGCAGATCCAGACTCATTTGATCTGAGAGATCTGAAGTGTAAGTTTGATGTGATTCTGATAGAGCCTCCATTGGAGGAGTATTACAGAGAGTCGGGCATCATTGCCAACGAGCGCTTTTGGACCTGGGACGATGTGAGTTATTACAAATGTCTCTGCAAATGTGCATTGGAAAACAAGCGAAGTTGATTTCATAAATTACCTGATTTTCTTTTTATCATTTGTATCTGTTTCTGATATAGATCATGAAGTTGAACATAGAGGAAATCTCATCTATTCGCTCTTTTGTATTTCTGTGGTGTGGTTCAGGAGAAGGCCTTGACCTCGGAAGAATGGTACAAATCTCACAATGTGACTTATTACTGTTTGTTGTGTATATCACCTGCCCTAATCATACTCTTAGAAGGGTAGTGCATCTAAAAATTAACATTTTCTCTTATTTTACTTAGCTATAGGCCATTCAAGGTATAGGAGATGTTATTCCTCACTAGAACAGGAAAGAAGATTTGAACTTAAACAATCATCTGTGTGATCAAAAAAGTATATCAGACAACACAAAATGAATACCTGTGGCTCTTGGCATTATATTTAGGTCTTATAAAGTGAAATGATTAGACTATGCAACATTATTTACAACATTATGTAATCCTCAAAATATGTTAGATACATCTGTGATCTCAAGTAAGTATTTAATATGAGTTCTCTTTGGATGAGAAGTAATTTTAAGCACATTTTTATTGATTTGAATGAATGCAACATCGTAATATAAATGACATGCAAGAACTGCCTTACAAAAATGTTGCATACAGTTATTGTGCATGATTCTTACAAACATCTTTCAATCTTCTCTCTCAGTGTCTGAGGAAGTGGGGCTTCAGGCGATGTGAAGACATTTGTTGGATCAAGACCAACAAAAACAATCCTGGCAAGACTAAAACACTGGACCCTAAGGCAGTGTTCCAGAGAACCAAGGTAAGAGACACTGTCCTAACTAGTTTGGAGCAATGGGCGAGCCATAACAATATGTTGATGCTAACCATTTTTCCTCTGACATCTCTTTTTGTGTGTGCATTCAGGAGCACTGTTTAATGGGTATCAAAGGCACAGTTAGACGCAGCACAGATGGCGATTTCATTCATGCTAATGTGGATATAGACCTGATCATTACAGAGGAGCCAGAGATGGGCAATATTGAGAAGCCAGTGGAGATTTTCCACATCATTGAACATTTCTGCTTGGGCCGTCGACGGCTGCACCTGTTTGGCAGGGACAGTACTATCAGGCCAGGTTAGATATTGGCTTGTTTCCACAAAAGAAATAGTCTACCCTGAAAATGATCATTATTTACTTGCCCTTAGATGATTCTCATATGCTGTATTTGCAGAATGCAAAAGTAGAAGTTAGTACAAGTGACAATACAGTATGAAAGGAAAGGCAATGTTATTATATTGATATATACACTGTTGTTAAAAAATAGTTTGTGTTCAGTAAGATGATGTTTACCAAGGTTGCATTTATTTGATTAAAATGCAATGAAAATTAATATAACGGTTTACTTTTTTAATATATTTCCTAATATAACTAATTTTCTGTGTCTATTTAATTACTGTATTGGAAAAGCTGAATTTTTTTGGCTGCTACTGCAGTTTTCAGTGTAACATATTCCTTCAAAATTTGTGCTGCTAATATTTTTGTAGAAACTTGTACTTTTTGGAGGGATTTTTTAATGAATAAAAATGTAGGTGCTAAATAAAAGTATTAATTTCTTTAAAAAATAAAAATGTAAACTTTTTGGTTGGCATGTATGGTTACTCTGATCTAACATTATGTGTTTTTTTTTTTAGGTTGGCTGACTGTGGGCCCCACGCTGACCAATAGCAACTTCAATGCTGAAGCTTATGCCTCCCACTTCGGTGAACCCAACTCTTACTTGTCTGGTTGTACTGAAGAAATCGAGAGACTCCGTCCCAAATCCCCACCCCCTAAATCTATGGCAGAGAGAGGTGGGGGCGCAGCACGTGGAGGACGAGGTGGTCCCTCTGTGGGAAGAGGAGATCGGGGTCGGGAGAGAAATCGCCCAAACTTCCGTGGAGACCGAGGTGGATTCAGAGGCCGTGGAGGCCCACATCGTGGATTCCCTCCCCGGTGATAGTACACAACATAACAACTTTGAGACTGAAAGCAGAAAATGCCATGTGTCTGATATTTTTGTAACGTTTGTTCCTCTTAGTAGGAATTATACTGTTTTGTTACTTTAAGAGCGAGACATTTTTTTTAGTGACATAAAGACCTAATTCTGAATGACTCTCACAATGCAAGTCTTGTGCAAAATATTTGTAAAAAATTTTAATCAACCTCAATTAAACCCCAGTTTTTTATAAATATTTGTAAGGATTATTTTGACTGTGTGTGTGTGTTTTAACATTTCAAGTTCTTGTCCTCCTGCCATGTGAACACTTCCTGTGTGTCCTGTGGAGGGCAGTAAGGCGAAGTTTGATGATTAGTGTCAAAAGAGCTTATTTATTCTGTCAGTATTCACATGCAGAATTACTTGTTTACTGTAAATAAACCAACCTAATTGAAGTTTTCTGTTAAACAGGTAGTTAGTTTGTGGTGAAGAGCATTTTTATTTTTCAAGAGCATATTACTAGAATATTAGCCAATTATTAGTAGTAATGAAACTTATATTATTGCCTTATTCTACATGACCTTATTCTACATCCCTAATCCTAGCCAATATTTAAACTTAATAACTACCTTACTAACTATTAATAAGCAGCAAATTAGGATTTTATTTAGGAAAAGGTTATAATTAATGATGAATAAGTGTTCCCCATTCTAAAGTGTTACTCATGTGTTCATTCACCAGTCATGCAGTAACCAGTTATCTAAGATTTGGTGTTGTTTTCTGGTCTGATTTAGATGCAACATTACAAAAAGGATGGGATTTTCCAATTTGCATTAATGGAACAGCATCATCTAGGGCAAAAGAAATGTGGGTCAGTTGCATGTTCTGATGTAATTAGCTCATGAATATCAAGTTCCCGTTTGCCATAACTGTTGGTATAGTGTGCATTAGAAGATCATTTAAATTGCTTTTGTATTCCACAGTCATAATGCAATTTTTCTTGATTTTTGTAGGTATAAAATTTTGTATCATACCGTTTTGGCACGGAGATGAATGATGCATTAAATCATGTTACTTATTAGAATTTTAATTTGCTATCAGACTTAAATGTTCACATGCTGGATTATATGTAGGTAATGAATCAGAGACTTTGTGATGGGCTCTTCTATCTTGTCCCAGTTGGCGATTACCCAGAATGCCCTAGCAGTAACATTGCAACATGGTAAATGCCACTTAAAACATAAAACCAAATAGTAACATATTGGCAACCATTTCTAAATCATTGGTTAAAGTTTTGGGCTAGATATTTTTTAAGTGAAAAGGCTATAAAATATGCTAATTAAACAGTTTTTAAACAGTCCACAGTAAGCTGGTGAATTGGTAGGTGATGTTTTCTGATCTGCCCCTGAGGCGTTGACATGTGGGTTAATGAGAAAAAAAAGAAGCTGTGTATTTTTTCACATTACTAATTCAGCACACAGACACACACGGAAGTGTATACACACCCTCACACACATTATTAATTAGGCAGTCTCTCATATTTCCACCGTGTGTTCCGCTAATCTGGAGTTAAGCAACAAAGGATTACTTTCAAAGAGATTGGCAGATCTCATCACTAATGAAAAGTCAATTGATAAAAGCATAGACCAATCAGGCGATGTCTAGGTGGGGCTTCATTAGACTCAGCAGCTGATTGGCAGTCGAAGTTTAGAATAAAACCATAATCAGTTCTTTGAAGTTACTGGAAGCTTTTGACATAGAAGACCTGTTAAGTTTGTTTCGGTGTTAATGTGGGGTAACAGAAGGAGACTGGGCTCAGTTCGGGTTTGAGTCTAAAGCAATGCATCATTTAACATGATGAATGCAAACGTCAGGATAATTGTGTCTCATTGGAGCCGACGTGCGTCAGGCATGAGAGGGTTTCAAATGAGCAGAAATTAAGCGTTACTCTAGGGTCTGTGTACCCTTAAAGTCCGTAGCCTGTACTTTGACTAAACTCTAGTGAATAACACCACCTCAGTTTTGTAAAGAAGCGGGTAAGAAATACAGCAACTGAAAATATATGACACTGTATGTGCTGTCTTTTTAACATCTCTTTCTTAACTCAAATCTGTTAGTGTGTGATTCACAGTTTTTTTTAAAGTAATTATTCATTGTGTGTGCGTGTGTGTGTGTGTGTGAGAGAGAGAGTAGGGGAGTGATGATGAGCTGATAGCTGAGTGACTACATCTGTAGAGAGAAGATTCACACTCTGTTGACAAGAACAAATGTGTTTGTTGTCGTAGTGACACAAGATCTCAGAGAGACTGAGCGACAGAGCGAGCTCCTAATACCTACATTCTGACCTGCTGCCGATCCAACTGCACTTACATTAAGAGAGGTATGTATTAATATTTTGTTTTGATTAATTAGATTTTGAATGTGTACGTTTAGATTTTAACTGACAATAATTAGGAAATTATAAAATCTGAGAAAAAAGAAAAAAAAAGGATATTTAAGTTACTGCACTCTCGCTATGTCACAGGTTGGTTAGTTAGTAAACATGTAGTTGCAAATTAATGAGATTTAGCTAGTTGGCATGTAGTTACAAAGTTACTTATAGTTAGTAGAATGTCTAAAGTGGACTTTCAAAATAAAGTGTAACCCAATTATGATTTAAAGATTCTTTGATGAAAGGAAATTTCATAAGAAGAGTCTTCACTGTCACTTCTGATTACTTTTCATCTTTGCTGAACAAAATAATTTCTTAAAGTCACATGAGTTCAAAACTTAATTTATGTACAGTGGATTCAAAAAAGTCTAAATCTAAGGAAAGAGAGCAAACACAAAGAATTATGGTGTAAAATAATGAACAAATATTTAAGATTCTGCACTATTATGCACAAGTGTCAGACTTTCTGGCTCAACTGTATAATGGTATACTTTAGCATACAGGGTCAAAATACAAAAATATATTCAAACAGAATAATTTAGATACCAAGGGCCCCCATATTTGATGATCCCTGTAGTTTGATTTATGTAAATAAATGAGTGGAATGTACATACCATTTGTCCCCAGCATGCCTCTTTACTCACTTGCACTTTTCAAATTGTTACTCTTATTGTGTGTACATACATATACCTCATATATTTATACTCTATTCTACTTCTATTCTCATTTTATTCTATTTTATTTTATTGCTAGTTTATTTTTTTTTATTTTTGTTTTCTATATTGTATTTATTTACTGTACTTATTTTTTATATTCTACTTCTGTTTTGCTGTTTTACTTTTTCTTAATTGTTTTTCTTAATGTGTCAATTTGCTGGAGCAGTCGTGCAATACTTTTCACTTCATGTCGTACCGTGTATGTATGTGAATGTGACAAATAAAATTTGAATTTGAAATACTACATTATACTGTGGGAGAATATGTTGTTAATGGGGCGGTTTCCCAGACAGGTATTAGATTAAGCCAGGACTAGGTCTTTGTTTAAGTAGTTTTTAGAAACATATCTTACAAAAAAGCATTACCTGGGAGCATTTTAAGACCAAACAATGGCAGTAATGTATTTTAAGGTACGTCAGTGCAGGCTTTTTCCATTTTAGACAGCTCTAACATTTATTTTAATCTTGGACTAGTCTTAAACCCTTTTCGGGAAACTGCCCCTGCAAGTTCAGTAACTGGCTTTTATATTGTCAGTGTACTGAACCTAGTTAAAAGCCTCTGAACTGAATAATGTGTGTAAAATAATGCTTCAAATCGATCTATGATAATCACAAATGCAGTGTGTTTTTACAGAAATTGGCTGTATCAGAATGGTTAAACAGACTCTCAGCTCCACACTGGACTCAGATCTACCAGACGTCACATCACTGAACCTGCTGGATCAAGAATCATCTTCTAAGAATAAAGCACACACTCCAGTCTCTCCTAATGGCCCTATACGAAAAGTATGTATTCAGTCTCTTAAAAAGAGGGTCACTTCAATGCCTACAGAAAGGAACAAGATGGAGAGAGAGCTGATTCCTTTGGGATTCCCAGACTCGGTGTACAGTCATGCTGCAGATATTTTCCAGAAAACTCATGTGGAGAAAGACCTTGCACACCGACTCATTCGCTATAGGCGCACCAGTCCTAAAGGCGATGGTGATGGTGGTGATGATGATGATAATGATGATGCAGATTCTGGGATTGTTGATGACGTTGATGCCATCACCAAGAAGAATGAGCACTGGTCATATGAGCTGGCGTTTAACACTCTAAAATGTGAGTGATAAAATAAAGCCAGGCCAAAATTAAGAATTTTAAGTTGTTTTCTTTAAAGTATGTTTTACCTGCCTGATCTAGTCATCTCTATAAAGAAGCAAAATGTGTCTCGGGTAAGAGTGAAGATAGTGATCGTAAAGGTGTTTAGAAGGCCTGTGAATCTAATGTGTCCAGTTCATCAAGTTTTTTTTTTTTTGTTGTTGTTAATGTCCCTGTGGTCACTGATGTCATTCTTTTTGTGGCCCACAGATCTTTAACATCAATTATTCAGCTCCTTATGACGCAAAGGTGTAGTTGGAAACAGATGAAGAGTCATAAACGTATATTACTTTACCCAGAATTACATTTTTCATCCTATCCTGTTGTTCAGTACAGCAGAGGAGAGCTTTTTCATTTTATAATGTTATAGAGCAGACCGGACCACATTTTTCTTTGGTGGTCTCTGATGGAACAAACATTTAGATAACTCTGCTTGGTGGAAATTAAATTTTAAATTAAGTAAAAAACAATAGTTAATGTCACAGAATATTTTCAACCTATTGTTAATATGGACAATATCCTTAGCCATTTTATTTAATGTTAATTTTAACATTTATTAATATATGTTTTAATATTATTTATGAGCTAACTTTTGCATTATTAACTAATAATAACAAAGCTTAATAAATACTGTAACAAATGTATTGCTCGTTGTTAGTTAGTGTTTATGCATTAATTAACTAATTTTGTAGTGTTACTAAAATATGTTTTGTATTTGAAAAGCTTCGTATCAGAAAATGAAGATAAAGATAATAATTTGAAGAGTTTTGGGATGTGGTTCATGGAAAGCTGCATGCTCTTCATGTTTCATCTTTCCCTGCCTGCCCCCTCTTGTTTCCATTACTGAGGTCCTGAATCAATAATTTGGGAATGTCTGGTCACATTCTGGTTGAGTTTCTTCTTGTAGCTTATCTTCCCAGCACATGTCTCTGACTCATTCCTCTTCTCTCTCTCTCTCTCTGGCACTTTCTTAAACTTTTTGCTTAGGGGAAGCTTTTTTACTCTTTTATTTTTTTTAAGGACATCTATTTGCTTTTAGTGAGCAGGTCAGACATCAGTTAACTGACTGCTGTAACGCTTTAATGGCTGCGCTGAACTGTAAGCATGAGGTCAGTTTATACTTGCAGTCAGCTCTATCATCCAGAAACACAACAAATGATTTATATTTTCATGCAATTCTGCAAAATCAGACAAAAGATTATGGTCTAACGTATTATACAATATATTAAAGGAGCTTGTTATTGTTTTATTTTATTTATTTATTGTGGTTTTTTAAATAAATAGACAGGATTGATTTAAAGAAATAGTTTAAATTCAATTCACATTTGTTTTTTAGATTTAGTAAGCAATTCTGATTTGCATTTCAGCTTATTTAAATTCATTTCTCACACTCTCCAATATTTTTGGATTTCTGAAGAAGACCCCACTTTAACTCTTCATATTATGCTGTTGTATTACACCTATCCACTGCAGTATAGCAGGGATATCACAGCATCAGTGTTGCTTACCTTCATTCACTAAAGCTAAATATCCTAAACCTTCTCCTGACATCACAGACCAAGATCTACTGGAGGAGATTCTGACTGACAGCTGCTTTCACCGTTCTCAGCACATGGTGGGTCTGACTGACATCTGCCCTTTAATCTTTTATGATTGACTGTGTTTTAATTGGTGAGTTTGTGTGTGTGTGTGTTTAGCCAGATGATCTTATGGCTCTTGTGGTGGTCGTACTCTTTGACCTCCTGGACAGGAAGTTCCAGCACAGAGAGCCAATCAAAAGAGCCGAGGATGGACTAACAAAGCAAGTGAGGCAGGTGGAGGACAGCCTTTGTAGGTCAGTACGAGCAGGTTGCCCTGTGAAAATGCATTGATTTTTTATTAAGTTAGGGGTATTTTATTTTTAGGGGTATTTTTATTAAACCAGGGGTAGGCAACGTCAGTCCTGGAGTGCCAAAGTCCTGCAGCATTTTGCTTTAGCCCTGTATACACCTCACCTGCCGTAGCCCTAGTAATCCCGAAGACCTTGATTAGCTTGCTCAGGTGTGCTTGATTAGGGTTGGAGCTGAACTCTACAGGACAGCTGTACTCCAGGACCAATGTTGCCTACCCCTGAGTTAGACTTACAGCAATGATGTTCTTTGAAACCATTGGAAAGATTGTGTCTTCTAGAGAACTACAGAAGAGTCAAGTTTTAAACAGGTTTAAATAAATTTCAAAATATCGAAACGCTTTAGTCATTTTATAGTGCGACGCTAATGGTCTAATCGGATTCAATGATTTATGCTAAATTATGCTAATTTTGGGACCACCAGACCCGGCGATCGGCTGAATGGATTCAAAAACGCTTAAACACATCTGTATTACTCTAGGGATGTTGGAAAATGACTATTTCCAAAAAAAGTGGAGTGTACCTTTAAGTATCCTCAGTTTCACAAATGATCTCAGAAATTTCTCACATTTCCCAAAATACCAGTTTAATATGTATATAAATTCAGAGATTTCAATGAAAAACTGTTATGCCTCAGAATGTTTGCCTCAAAAAGGTGTATTTGCAACTTAATATCTCCCAGTTGTGGGCAACTTCAAATTTTGGAATATGATCATATGTTTCACAGCTGGCTTTTTTGTATTTTTTTGTGAAATTCCAGCTTCACCCACAATTTTTCCATGGATTATTTACATTGTTACATTACATTACCTTATTAATCCTCTAGCAATTTTCCATATTTCTTGGATCTTAAAAATTTTACTAATTTTGTGTGTGCATATCAGGTTCAAGACCAAACTGGAAGCCTCACTGGCTCACTACAGAATAAAACACAACTTGCTGACTATTGACAGTTTCCTTCCACCGGTTGTGAGGGTTAAACAACAAAGATCACAAATATTACCGCTCTATGCCTGGGTCAACACTCTCAAATCCAGGTAGTGTGTGTGTGCATGTACTTATGTATACACAAATATTTTTTTCCTTATTTGATATGTACACTTGTCATATTGTGTTTTTATTCCAATTTATGCAGCATAGAAAATGTATGTGAGACTCTGAAGACATCAGGCTTCACTCAGGTGGACTCACACACACCCCTGGTAGGAAATGTGTTCTGTAAAGACAAACACTGTTCCAATGTACTGCTGTTTCCCAGACGGCTCTCAAAACAACTGCAGAAAAGCAACCTAGTGACAGAACACACACTCATAATACAGGTAACAAAGACACACAGACATACAAGCATCAGAAATGAAAATCCATATCTGGGTTTAATGTGTGTTTATAAAAACAGGATAAATCTCGCAGTCTGGCAGCATGTGCGATTCGCCCACTGCTGGTGGTAAATGGAGACGTACTGATGGTGGGGTCTTTCTCTGCTCTGACTGTGGCTCATGTGGCTGTCCAGGCCGCTGCCTGTTCTGGCTGTGTACATGTATGTGGGGTTCATAATGTCTCCACCTTCAACAATGAATTACAAACCATCCTTACCTCTACCGCCTGCAAAAGTAAGTGTTATTCGTATACATGAGCGATATCTACATACCACAATAATGTACCTCTTCTTTGTTTAGTCAGAAGGGAAGTCATTTTCTTTCTTTTTTCACCATAGATGTGAAACTGATGTCTGAGAACTTCAGTGAACTTAATGAATGGGATTTGCGTATTCAGAAGGTTCGGGTGATTGTGTTGCTCCCAAAGTGTTCTGTGTCAGCACTTTGTAACCCTGTTGAGTTTATCCTCAATGAGAGCGGAGGTAGAGCAATGCATGGTTTTACATTGGAGACATTCTCTTTTTCATTGTGGCAGCTGGGCGAGTGCAAACTAATGCAAACTAATATGACATTTTAAAATAACACATACTGCTCTTATTCAGACAGAGGGCTGCTGCATGGCCTATCTAAAGGAATCATCTCTGACAGTAAACTGGAGGCACTGGTTGTCAAGCAGAAACAAGATCTCAACCATGCACTCAGCTGTGAGACACACACACATTCATTTATTACCTGATTTTTTGACAGTAAGAAGTTTTAAAACTCCCTCTAAGTGAGAATGACTCATTGCCATCTTTACTGAACTGATCATTTTTTGTGTGTTCCTATGTCTTTTTCAATTGTACAAAAATTAGCAGTTATTAGCAATCATTTTTGTTTTATATTTCTTTAAAAAAAAGGCTAAATGAAATTTTTGGTTTGTGTTATCCTCACAAATGTATTTTTTAAGGAGAAAAGACTTAATAGATTTAGATATTATGCCTTACTCGAAAACAATCTGAAGGAAAATAAAGCGAAGGATCAACTTTCCATCTGGACCTATGTTTGCCACTCTCATTTACACATGCATGAATCGGTGGGTGGGGCTAAACTGGCAGTGATGTAGAAGCAGGCGTTGATCTTCTGCGTAGGTGCTGTTTGGTCACAATATTGATAGTTTTCACATGGTAATGCTCCTGAACGGGCAAAACTAAGCCTTGTGCCACTGACTGTGAGTTATTTTTACGCAGTATGCATTAAATGGTAAAATTCAGTACACACCTTATTGATGATGTATATGTTGTACAGGCAAGCAGATGAAGCCAGAATATAAATGTAACGTGCAAAGTTTCATGTTAAGTGGTTTCTCATAGAAAAAGCCTATAAGGAACCATTGCATTCATATTCCGGTCTCACCTGCTTTCCAACGTAAACTACAGAGATGATTTATGAAGGCACTTTAAGTGTTTCTACAATATTTCATTGCACTGTTTAATTATTGAAATATTGCCGCGGGGGCTTAATATGGATTGCAAATTGACAAAACTTGAATTTTGTTTTATTGTTTTGAGAGGTGATTGAAATATTTGTGTGTTATACTAAATGAACAACTGACACGCTTGTGCTGCAGTTCTATGGATGTGTTGTCCTCCAGGAATAGATATATATGTGCTATGAAACTATGAATTACTTCATAAAGTGGCAAATTCTACAAGCTGTCATTTTGGCCTCAATATAAGATGATTCCTAAAACTTACTCAATGGTTTTTTACTCTACATTTTAAATATCAAAAGATCAATGGAATTCTGATTTCTCAGTTCAAGAAAATAGTTATCTTAAATTGTTATTGTATTTTTACATTTTTAATCAAATAAATGCAGATAAAATATAAATATATAAAATGTGTGAATGGTGCAAAATTAGTTTATAAATCACATATTGACTAATATTGACCTAACTTGATTAACTGCAGTTCCTAAGGTGAAAGCTGTGGTGTACTGCACATGCTCAGTAAATCCAGAGGAGAATGAAAGACTTGTGAAGAGAGCGCTTGAGAACGCAGACAGCAAAGCAAAAGCCGTGCCCTTCAGGTACGCCGTACACATTAAGTCTTTCCTGTCACACGCCACTAACTGTAAGGATTTAAAGTTGCTGTATCCATGGAAACAGCGGTTAATCCATGGAAAAGCAAGTGGGGGAAGGATTATGTGAATATTTGAGTTATGAGAAAATGGATATGAGTTGGATTGAATTTACAACCCAAAACATCTCTCTGTGTTTCTCTCAGGCTGGTCAGTGCAGGATGGGATGATGAGGAAGAGAAGTTTTTCAGAACTCAAGCATCTGACGTCACGAATGGCTGTTTCCTCTGTGTGATGAAAAGAGAGGTTAGAGAGAAATTCAAATGATTAACAGGTTTTATAACATGTGTAATAGGACTTTTACAACCATAATGATTTGCTGTGATTCATGTGCTGTTTATATCTAAACAAGCGTAAAGAAGTGTCTCTCACACACACACACACACTCACCTCTCTCATGCAGAGCTTGATGCATTGCTGTCCTAAATACTGGCAGCGTTGCTCCGGTTCGCACTAAATAATGAACACATGTGTCTGATCACATTAGCATCCACACAAGACCACACACAGCAAGAGAAACAAGGCTGGAGCATTGTGTGTGTGTGTGTGAGCTTGCATTTGCACTTTATACTGCATATAGATTACTTTTGTACTACAATGTGTTCAATGTATTATACAAGTCAAACTAAAATTAAAGTGAAATACTATTCAGTTAAAATTATATATATATATATATAAAAAATTATCATTTCAGTAATCTGTTAATTATCACTGATACTAAAACAACGGCAAAAATAAAATAAAAAAGTGAATAATTTGTTTATGTCAGTGAGATTTTCTTTTTTTTGCAAAGAAATGAACAATGATGCTGTATTAAAATGATTAAAATTGACAGTATAAACAATACTAAAATAAGTTCGTTTTTTAAAAATTAAAGAGTCATTAAGAAATGGATCAGGGTTTGCAAAAACATATTAAGCAGCATATGTGTTTTGAAAATTGATTGAATAATATGAAATTAAAGTTAATCTATTTAACATGCCTCAACCTGACATAAACTCTTGTCCCAAGAAAACAGTTTTTTAATTATTAAAATCGACCTTCATCTCATTGTTGACAGAAGTTGTGTAAAATCAGTCAGATCTTACCAGGACTTTTGCAGGTTTGTGAGCAGAATAAATTATATGGTCACTGATATCGCGCTGTCTGTGGCTAGGACTATTGACAGCTAGCCCCAGTGTAATATTGCTTTATGCATAAATATGTATGTGTGTGTGTGTTTTCTCTCTAACAGCAAGACCCAGCAGAGGTAGAAACTGTGCAGGATATTTTAGCACGCGCTGCTGCTAAAGGTTTGTTGGGGGGGCTGCTGCCTCCTGACCTCGTGAACCATGAGAAACCGAAAAAGAGAAAAAAACAAAAAGCATCCAAACCAATTCTCCCTCCTTCCTCCCTCATCGAGCCTTCCTCGCCTTTGATGATCAGTCAGAGTCCTCCAGTTGACAGTGTGCTCCCATATACCATCACCCAGACAGCAGACGATTCAAGTCACACTTCCAGAGTCCTAGATCACGCTTCAAGTCAAAAATCTGCAGTTACGGATGCCACATCTAGCACTACAAATCCCTCCAGCGTCCTAGACCACTCATCAAACAATAAATATAAGCCTTCTGTTGTGCAGAAGAAGCAATCAAAAGGTCATAGGTCTCGAGCTAAAGTTGCTAAGCAGTCCAAGAGAAAAAAGTCTAAGTCCCGCACTCGTAAAGAACGTCAGAGCAGGTCTCGACCTCTACGCAAGAAACTCCTGCACCTTCGACCTTCTCAGCACACAACCATTACCTCCATTAAACCAACTCCACCTCTGAGCAAACCCGCCGCCAACAGAACCCTAGTGTCACCGCACAGATCCAGACAGTTACACAGCAGGGGGTCCGTTAAACCAAAAAAGGAAATGAGCAAATCAGAAGCCTTCAAGCTAAACAGGGAGGAAATCCAGTCAAGAGAGTCAAGCCAGCTTTCTGATTCTTCATATACAGCAAGCGGCCTACGATGGTCCGCCGATGAATTTTTGGGTGAACTATCTGTTTAATGTTTTATATGTTGTACTTTGGCAACACTGTAACTGTATCATGCATACTGCTGAAAAAATGATTATATTTGTGATTCATAACCTGTCTAAGGTCCTAATTTTGTGTGTTGCACTATATGTCTGAATATGAGAAAATAGATTTGCATTTAAATGCACCACAGTTTATTGACTGAGTGGTGTATTGCTTAAAACCCCATTTATATTTCAAATAATATATATATACTGTATTATATATATTGAAAGTAATTTAAACAATTCATATCTCAATTATCAGTTGAAACCAGATGTTTTTTATTTCTAAAAAATTTACATAATTTTACAAAATTGTCTTTTTATTTTAACCTCTCTTTATTTATTTTTACAGTTTGATATTAAGTCAGCACATTTATTTATTTCATTTTTTTCATGACAAATGTTGGACTATTTATAAATATAAATATTCAGCCCATCTACCTCCATCCAATCAACAACCAATGGTTAGAACCAAGTGCCTGCACTACATGCTCTTATAATCAGAGGTCAGATAATCTGACCTCACGATACAGAAAATATGATAATAATATCATTATGACTTTAATAATTATGCCACTAAAGCTTTATTGACTCATATTTTATAAAATATTAATATCCAACCCCATCTCATAAGAAAATTTTACAAGTTGGCAATGTGTACAATAAAGCGATTTCTTTAGAGAAATGCTAATAACGAAGGTCCACCCCTTAACCTCGACGAGCCATAGTAGTCCATGCAACTTTGCCACAATTTTAAGTCTTAAAAGTTATATTTATAGTTCATTAGGACCATTCTTGCTACTAACTACAGCCTATAAAGTTATAAGAAATCAAACAGCCAGAAACATTTCAATGTATTTTGTGATATGCCATTTATTTTCACAACAGTTTACATTTATATGGTGTACAAATTAGTGTAGAGCAGAGAAAGCCAACGTTTCCACAAAAAACATGTGTTTGAGAGTATTTCACCAGTAGTGTTAATTCTTAGCTTGTTAATCCTCGTGATGATATTTCCTCTGATGAACGCCGATCAGAGTGATTCACCATGCAAGAACACTAGAGTCAAACACACTATTCTTGGCTAACAAGAGAATGATGATTCTATGCTGAATTATTGTACTGGACTACACTACCCATAAGCCTCCTCCCTCTTCCTGGTTTTGCAAGTTACAGCTGACATTGCAGGTTGCCACCGAATTCATTTTGAAACAAAAAACGTGATTGGCATTGAAACCCCTCGCCCAAAAAGGAGGGAATCAAAAAACAGTAAATTATAGAAGACGCAAAATCAGAGTGCAAAAAAATGAACAAAAACCAACATGCAATTCTTCAAAACTGCAAAAGAGATAACACGGGGGGGGGGAAGCGAAGGAGTGCAGTACACAGGCAGATTGATACACGGGTCATTTTAACACTCTGGTTATCTGCAGGGTGAAAGCGGAGGCCTTGTGTCTTTAGAATACAGTATGTAATGGTTATAGTAGCGCTAGCTAAACATCTACATACTGCCCAAACAAATACACTCTCATTTTGGTCTTTGTGAAAAATCGAATTGTAATCATTCTGGTTAAGCTTACATTTTGGAACAAAACCATACCCTAAATGACCAAATGTATGTGTAATGCAATACAATTCGTTAAATCTGATGCACTGGCTGCTACTGAAAATACTTTTACATCTAATGTTGGTTTGGGCAGAATGTAAAGATCATACAAAGACTTTCAAAATGTTATGTTATCACGGCAGTCAGTGTCTGAGAAAAACAGCTCTCCAGAGGAACTGTACAGTGATTTAAATTGACATTTGTTTGATTTGTTGTTCAATACAGGGTAAAGAATGTCGAAGCTTATGATACATCACAATGAAACCAGTATATACCGATATAAAATAGAATAAATAAAATAAAAAATATCATTTCTGTTCAGTACAGTTTTTTTCTGTATTGTCCCAGGACATGCAAGGCAATGTGTCTTTTCTCTCTCTCTCTATCTCAAATCTTCCTCAGAGCTAAAAGAATGCATAGATAGACACTTACAGTTCACATCTCCTCCTCTAGAGCTAGCTCTCCTAAAAAGGACCATAAAATAAATTCATATTCACAATCTCTACCATCTTTCACTCGTCTTCTTTTCTTTGTTTTGTCAGTTGGTTTATCTACAACACATATGATTTTTTTTTTTACAGTATGGCCAGAATAAACGGGATTACGAGACATGCCAAGGCAAGTATGACCAAAACATGACAAAATAAAAGCATCTGAAATTCAAAAAATAAAGCCTTATGATATGATGTTTGCTATATATAGATACTATATGTACACACATAAGTGACTCGTCAAAACCCTTGTGAAAGAAAAGGGTAAGTCTAGGAGTACAGCAAGACCATGTAGCAATGTGCGGGGGGAAAAACAAATGTTTGTGAAGCGCAACCAGCACATGTAGAGCCACTAATGGCATCCAAACACCAGGAAGGGATGCCAGAACTGAAATAGCTCTGGAATTTTTTCACTAACTTGGATCTGTTGCAGATAGTCAGGTATTTTTTGACATTCAGTCACTGGAGAGCCTCTCGAGGAAGTAAGCACTACGCTGGGGTTCAGAGCAGAATTGACACGATTGAACTGTTTGACTCTAGGCAAAGTTGCCGCCTCCTGTATTTTGCTCTCATCTTCCATAACATTCTCTCTTTCAAAGAAAAAAAAAAGGCAATTTCACTTTGGAAATATATAAAAAGCACATTCATACTTTAAATCTACACACTAAACTGAACAGGTGATGTCCTTCCGGTGTTAATGAACAGCAAGTCTATGGGAAGTCTGATTCATCAATGTTTTGTTTCATACTGGCATCTTTTCCAAGCCTCCTCAACAACTTCAGGTGAAGATGAACGTGTCAGCAAAGCTTCTTGAAGAAAACAAAATCATCTGGTGAAATCTGACGATGTATTGCGACGTTAATGACGTGTCACTCAGCAGAAAGAGTTGGGATTTCCATCTTCCTACTTGGAAAAAAAAGTGCACTTGAATTCCAACTTTGTGCAGTGCCATTGTTTTCTCCACAATTTGGTTGCTAGAAGACTTCATTGTTGACACTGAACGATGCTTATGTAATGTGGTGTTGTTGTTTTGTCACCAAAAGGGGCAGTCGCATTTACCAATGTTTCGATAGGAATCCATTTCATCAGTAATTTCGCTTGAGGGCAAAAAAAGTAGCATCATCTTTTGAGCACTGAACATTGGAGCACTTTGATAGAAGATATCAAGTAATAACATCGTCATCCAACTTTAAATGGAACACGATGCACAGTTCCTCTCTTGTTTTCATCAGGACAGTAAAGAATGCAACAAAAATAGCTTTTATGACATCCGTTAGCAAATGAAGCAGCATCAAGCTCCTCTACACACACACACATATGGTCATGCGACAGCGATGAACTGTGACAATATGAAGACGCTCGGTCGAGTGAAGCAGCCATATTACACAAACGTTCTTCGAATGATCTGTTCAGAGCAGGCTTTGTCCAGATAGGGTGGTGTTATAGATGGGCAAAGCCTGTTGGTTACAGTCATGCGTGGCTTCCCATGCAGATATACACATGACCAACGTATGGGCGACGGAAGAGAGAGGCTTGTAGATATTGGATTAGGTGTGTGTTCATGAGTGTTTGAGTAAAGGATGTGTTTTCTTGGCATCGGCTCGTTTGATAATTACTTGTTTCGTCCTGGAGTTTTGCTTGGTCTCCATCACGTGACTGGACAGATATGTACAGGACATTCTGATAGCTATTGGCATGCAGAGCGTGACGGTGAGAATGCGTGCTTGTGTGTCAGATCACTGGGGGAGCTCAGTGACTGGTCTCTTCTGTTTGAGCGTGTCGATGAGGGAAAGAACTCCACGTTTGACGCTGGTGGAGACGCGGCGGGTGACCGAATCAGCAGGGGGTGCTTGTGAGCAGGCTTTCTGTGATGGAGGGCGTGCCACCAGACACTTCTGATACCTCAACTGCAGAGACAAAGAAGAAAAGAAAAAGTGAGTGGGTGAATTCATGGCTTGGAGAAGATCATGAAACAACATAACTTTCAGTAGAAAGGGTTAGGCTTCTTGACTGATGGATGGATGATAAATTAGACATTTAAATATGTTTTTAAATATATTTTTGTTTTACTGCATTTTATTACATGTGTGTATATATATATTGTTATTAATATATATGAAAATATAGGACAGGCAATAAATATGAACATTTTTAATGTTTTTTTTAAAGACTCAAGTCTGCATTTATTTAAGTAATGTTAAGAAATATTACTACATTCAAACTGTACCAACTGTTTTTTATTTTAATATATTTTAAAATGTAATTTTTTCCTGCAATGGCAGAGTTGAATTTTCATATATTCAAGAAACATTTCTTACAATTATCAGTGCTGAAAACAGTTGCTGCCTATTATTGTTGTTGAAAAGGTGATACATTTCTCATTTATCTGAAATAAGAATCTGATGTACATGAAGATTATGTTTTCATGTACACTTCTGATCAATTTAATGTATCATGCCTGAATAAAATTCATTTCAAAAAAATCTTACTGACCGCATACTATATATATAGTAGACTGACATAGACATATAATTATTTTTGCAGCTCTATAGCCCAGCTCTGGTCATGAAATTTATTTTTTTCAATTTTATTAAGCTATAGTATATATTTTTTATTAGGCTCATTTATTTTTGATAAGGTGTTGAGCCGTTATAACTCACCATGCATGCTGCCTGAACAGCCTCTGACACGTTGCCAGCATTAGGATCACACCAAAACACATGACACTCAAAGTGCTGGTTCCCAGAGTCCATGATGAATGCGAACGAATGCACATCTCTCCCAACTCCCATAAATGACAGGAAACGCACACGACACTCCACTAGGACCTCCTCTTCCTCCTAATATAGGTTACGACACCAAATATCGTACATCAGTAAACAACTATGTTAACATAAAAAGTTGCATTTTAGTAAATGCACAGCTATCAGGATGTTTTGCAGTTTAACAAGTGAAAGAACGTGTAATTGCCTTTTCTTTGATGACCGTGACTGTTGCATCGGCTACATTCAGCATCACAGGGACCCAGTCATCTCGAATTGATGATGTTACCAAACAGTCTATTGCACCGTTGAGAATGTCCATGCCTAAAAAACAAAAACACCTGACCTTGTAATTGTATGTACAGTTCCCCTTGCGTTTATCTGGATTTCAACATAAACCAGGGAGATAAACAGGGTGCAGATCTTCCTTCTATTTTTTGATCTTGCACCTTGCCGAGACATTGTGGATGTGCGTACCTTCATCCTTCTTTTATATTTCAACATAAAATAGATGTAAAAGTTTTAATTATTTAGGCACAACAATAGACTAATGCAATCTGCTAAAGATAAACATTGCTTTCAGTAACACACTATGTAGTGTTAAAAACTACCAGGAGTCAGAAGTCATCTAAGCTGGAGTACGATCAATGAGACAAGGTCAAAGTCACCCTGTCCTATAAAACAACAATCACAAAGTTTGCCATTCACGAGATGATTTTGCCTGATGTGAACCGTCCAACAAAAGACATCTCAGAATACTTAAGATGATGAAAGGGTTACAAAAGCACGATCTGAAGAAAGGATGCACACCACAAATCTCACTGAACTCTGTCTTGTACAGTTCCAACATTGCAAAAAATGGCTTTGTAACCTTAGTATTTTGTCTTGTTTCTAGTCAAAATATGTAAATCAAGATTCTTTTGCTGGATAAGCAGGATATTCAGTCTTGTTTCCATGGGACAAAAAAAAATAAGTGCATTTTGCTTAAAACAAGTAAAAAATCCCTTGGAACCCAGACTAAATATCTTAAGCCGTCTTGCCTATCTAGTAAAAGTATCTTGATTTAAAGTTGCTTTATGTGCATTAAGCCCCACCTCTTCTTGCCGACTGGTTGGCCGAAGTTTGTTATTATTTTGGTGCACATCCTGTGCCCATAGTGTTTGTTTTGGTATTGCAGCCTCTGTGTTGTCTTTCGAGAGCGGGTTTTTTCC
>JAUMHR010000042.1:208692-219695 GCA_032361145.1 Enteromius fasciolatus | reverse complement strand
GTAAACACTGCTTAAATTCTCTCCTGATTCAGACCAGACAACTTTCACTGGAGAAAGCAATATAATACATTTTTAAAAGACGTCTCATATGCTCACCAAGGCTGCATAATTTTAGTTTCATGTATTTGAAACAGACATCCTTGGTAAATAAAAATATTAATTTATTCAAACATATAAATTCTTACTAACCCCAAACCTTTGAATGTTAACGTATGGGGAGCATTTACTTCCTCTGAATCTGCATTGAGCATGTTCTGACCTTGTCCTTTATAAATGTGCGCGTACCTGAGCGAGCGATGCCACTGTCTCCGTCTTCACTGTGTCCTCTGCTTGGCATGTCTACTGGATTACTGTGGGCTAAAAAAAGAGAGTCATTACACCCTCACATTCAACCAGATTCTGAGGAAGTGTGTCTGCATTGCTTCACGTCGTGGATGATTTGATGAAGGTGTCGGGTTCCCAAGCCAGTTCCAAAAGAGCATGCATGTTAGTATCCCACACAAACACACACACCAAACACCTGCAAAAGTGTGCACCCATCTGAAAGCAGTTAACCCCATAACCTAGAAACCTTGCAGTCTTATCTGTAAAAATGATGCTGACCCACAATGGCGCTGACGCCATTTGGTGCTAACATCAATTTCGGTGACCCAATCAAGTATATGCTGCTTAAATACAGATGTGAATAGGGTACAAAATATTCCAGAACCCGATCACAGAAGATGCATATTAGCTGAACACACTCTGTCTTAGCTGTTGTGACCGCATCACCAGAGTGTTAAAACCAGGTGTAAAAAAGGGCCAGAGGCAGAGAAAGTGCATTATGTGAGGTGCCCAAAATCTGATAGAGCACACAGCAAAAAAAACGTGTGCATGTGAGATCAACACATGCTCACGCGGCTTCAGCATTCCACACAAACCTGCAAAGAAAGATGCGCTCCGAGCCAGGCAGAGCAGAGGAGCGCTAGGTACGCGGCAAACTCCTGAAAAGAGGAGCGGTATATGGCCATGTTGAGAAACAGTATGTTTGGATGAAAGTCAGAGAAAGACTGAAAATAAACAGACATTCCAAAACCTAGTGAACTACCATGCTGCTTACTACGGCAGCATCCAAACCGAAATGGAACCTTATTAGGGACCAGTTTGGAAAACTTCACGCTCACACTAACAAGTGTGCTGCAAGGATGATGTATTTTGAGTGCCAACACCTGGAAACAATTTAGGCTTGTAGCACCTCTGGTTCCATCATCTTGAAGTCAGAAGTTTTTCGATTGAATGCCTGAAACAAGCTTTGTGGTCAAGCTAGATATTTTAACAGCTTTCAAAATACATCAGTTACACCGTTTACCAGTTATACTATTTACCCTTTACTGAAGCTTTTACTTGTCTTGTTAAAGGCACTTGCTAACAAGAGTCTAAATGAGACTACAAATGTTATCAGGGACATTAAACATCAGCACACCAAAACTGAAACTCATCTGCTCACTATAGTCTGCTTACACACTCTCACAGTTTTTATAATCACACTCCTGCAAACTACTATAACTCAGTCTTTCAGGAGAAATGTTTTTAAAACACACACTGAAAGAGTGTTTTACTTTTGGCATTTGTCATATTTAAAGGCATAGTTCACCCAAAAACAATAAATAATAATTTCCAAGCTTTATAATGGCACTGGTCCAGATTTTGAAGCAAAATAAAGCACATCCGTCCATCATAAAATGCTCCGGGGGGGTGAATAAAGGCCTTCTGAAGTGATTCAATGCATTATCGTAAAAAACATATCCATATTTAACAAACTTTAGCTTCCGTTAAGTATTGTACCTGCATTCACAAGAGAGTGGCGTACCAGCAGATGACTATTGCGTATCACTATTAATTTGTTTTTTTTAAACCTTAGGTAATTTAGCTCGTCACAAAGAATTCTGCTGTTAAGCTGTTATTTAGAATACAAGTTCAAATAATGCAGGTTAGTGGCATTATTGAACTTGGTACAGTGTATTCTGGGACTGATCTCTTTGTAAAAAGTACATGGAATCCTGCCTTAAAAGAGCAAAAGTAAGATACCTACCTTTCAGAACAGCCTTAGTGGCAGTAGTAAAGCTATGAGACTTTAAAATGCTGCCGCAGGTCACTAGGTTTTGGAGAAGAGTGTGCAAAAATGAGAAAGGAGGAAGAAGTGTTTGCACATATTTTACCTATACTGCTGGTGTGACTCGGAAACGTTTGGCTCATTGACTCAAAACTGTCTTGCAGCCTGTCAGAGATAAAATTGAGATAATGAGAGATAGACTCGTGTAGCAGCAGATCTTAGATGAAAGGAAACATGACACATACGTATTTGTACTTCCAGAGGTGCTGCTTCCAAACCGGGTAGAAAAAACCTTACTGACCATCAGCTGTGGTGGAGACCTGTCACATACAGAGCAACACGGTGTTAACAAACACATACGGTTCTGATTCCTGCTAAATATATTATATTTGCACCAAATACTTACCGAATGTGGTGAATTTTAAGAGTTGAGCCCTTATAACTCATGGAAACTGAGCCAAACATCATTTCTCCAAGCATGTTGACATCTGAAGCCGGTCTGGTGTACTAAACATACATACATAGCCATAAACACACAGTATATAATGTTTTCTGAATGATAAAGTGCCATGTTAAGTGCCAAAACACAAACCTGATATGTAGGAGGCTTGTCTTTCTCGCTTGCTTGGCTGCCGATGTGGCAAGCACCACTCCGGTTGGGGGGAGTTTTGGTTTCATCTGGAGTCTATGAGATAAAAGAAACACTAAATTGGGATTCTTCCAGATCATTTCCAAATCAATTAGATTATAAAATCTATTTGGCTGGATTAAATGTGTATTATTTTTACATATTTAAGGACAGATGTCAGTAAGTTTGAGGTCAATACGATTTTGTTTTCTTAGAAATGAATACATTTGTTTAGTAAGAAGGCATTATGGGGCAGTTTCCCGAACAGGGCTTAAGACTAGTCCTAGATTAAAATAAATGTTAAGAGCTGCCTAAAATGGAAAACACTTGCACTGAGATATCTTAAAATACATCATTGCCATTGTTTGGTCTTAAAATGCTCACAGATAATGCATGTTTCTAAAAATTCTTAAATGTCCTAAATTAGCAAAGGTCTAGTCCTAGAAACCGGCCCTAAATGTATAAAAGTGGCAGTAAAGATGTTTAAATTGTTATAAAAAAATAACTATATGTATTTTGTTTTGTTAACATAAGAGACTTTTTAAAAACGTTTATAAAACAATTTTCCAACCCTAAACCTTTGTAAAATAGTGTACTTGTCGCAATATCTCTGTACAAATGAGCTGAAAATTCAATCAAGCGATCATAAAGAAAAAGATTAAATAACGTCTGCAGGTCAAAACACTATTTAACTATTTAACAATTTGAGAAAATAATGCTAATCCAAACATGAGAAACTGTATGAAAGTGTTTGCACCAGCAATATTTGCACCACCATAAGACACAATTCAATAGCAATACACACGCACACACTGTTATTCTGTCTCTCTCTCTTTGTGACAAAAGCTGAAGAGCTGAATAAACAGACCAATCATGTGACAACTTACTGACAATAAATCACACTCTGTCCAGAGAGAGCTAGACGACATTCAATAACAACTGTCTACATGGATGAGTATAGATGGGTTGACATTCAGCTTTGATTTAATGTTACTACAGTGAAAATACAGTATGCACACTGTGAAGGAAATAGACTTGGTTTTTACCGATTTCCTTCACATGTGACCTGAGAACCATCTTCTTTGTTAATAGTCTTTTTAAAAGTCTTGTGACATTATCATAAAACGAGCTGCGCAGAAACCATCAAAGTCGAACCACTGTGATGACAGACCTAAAAAAACATTCCTAATGATGGGGTTCTTCAGAAGCACATGCGGAGCACATACACAGTCAGGAACAATGCAAGGTTTATTATTATAGAATCTGTCTTATGTATTCCTTATTATCTCAGTCTTATTATCTTAGTCTGATGTATGAAAGATTTATGAAATCCTAAATACATGACTCTCTTAAAACATCCTTACCATAAAAATGCTGTGTGTGTGTGTGTAAACTTCATATTAAATCATATATCAGTAAACAGTACCAATCCAAGATACAACCCACACACACACACACACACACACACACACACACACGAGTGTTAAATGCTTTGACCCAGTTAGCGGAGCAGTCACACCTGTCATGAGATCCTAGCAAGCTGGATTACAGAGCATGTGACTCCTCCCAAAACAGTGCTCATAGACACCCCCACACACCACATTAGCAACTTACCGGCTCGGATGTGTCCAGTTTATGTATTGCTTTGGAGTCAAAGAGAACCTGGCGCCCTCTTCTCTCACAGTCTTGATACACAATCAGTCTGATCTGAGCTAGATCAAACTCAGCAGATGCCCAACTAAAAGAGAAAGAAACACCTGTCATTGAAAAGGGAATAATAATACTTACTCTAAAACTTTTATGGTCTATAACAAAAAAAAAAAAACTACCAGAGCCAAAAACAGGCTTCTGGTTATGTTCATATGAAACACAATATGAATTCTATACCACATAAAATAAATGCAAAACATAGAAATAGTTCAATTAAATGGTTTTTAAATAGTTTTTTTTTTTAATATATTTTGGTTTTGAAAGGTGTCACTCAAAAAAAGACACGCTGAATATTTTTTCAAATGTAATTTATTCCTAAAATGTCAAATTTTTAGAAGTCATTAATCCAGTCTTCAGTGTTACATGATCCTCATTTTCTGCTCAAGAAACATTACTTTTTAATTACTTATTAAAAACTGTGACACATTCTTTCTGGATTCTACGATTATTTTGAAATATAAATTGTGTGTTAAAATCTTTATCATCATTTTTGGTCAATTTAATCCATTCTTGGAATAAAAAAAGTGATTTCCTTTCTTTTTTTTTTACTAATTGACCCCAAACTTTTAAACAGTTGTGTACATTTTGTTTTTTTCCTCACACAAACTAGCGTATGGCTTCGGAACACTTGGAATATAGCACATGACTCGTTTGCACTATATTTATAGTGCTATATCTGTCATTTCTGAGCTTGGCACTCCCTGTTCATCCCTCACCAACATTGCATGTAAAAGAGAAGCATGAACATTCTTCAAAACGTCTTTTTTGTGTTGCACAGAAAAAATTTGGAAATACATGTTCATGAGTAAACAGTGACAACCTAAGTTTTCGGACGAACTATTCCTTTCATCAAAATGCAAGAGCATTCAATAAAGCAATGTATATTTAATTGTATCACCGCACAAATACATTTTCTTCTCATGAATAGACATACCCTACCTGCTTTCCATCCTGGTGTATGATAAAGTGATCAGACACTCATTTCTAGCCTCCAAGCACTACATATATATCCAAAATAGGTATGAATAACAATCACAAGATGCCCGAAACTGGCCAAGAGAGCGGCGGAAGGCACGGAAAGTGGACCGTTCACACAGTTGCATGTTTCTTGTATTAAACATCAGAAGATCACCACAATCTAACAACAAAAAACTCAGGCACACAGTTTCCATCTCCGCTTGACTGAGCTCTGAGTGCACAAGTCACACACACACACACACACACGGTGTCGGCAGCGCCCCTTCTTTCTGATTGCGTAGATGATGCAGTGTGTTTGTTATATCAGTGTCTATGTGTGAGTTAGCAATAACTATGTGCCTGTTTGCATTGAGTGTATGGACTTTGTATAGGAACCGCTTCATGTTAATGTGTGTGTGTGTGTGTTAGACGATATGTTGATCAGTCTTTTCTAACACAGCTGCTGAACAATACACTGCTATGCACAGGCTCTCTTTATCCTTTACACACACACACACACACACATTTACACACATTGCGGGCACAGACTCTCTTTATCCTCTCCTACTGAGACTTTGCGTGAGTGTGTGCGTGCCAGTATATAAGAGAGAGACAGAGGGATAGAGGGAAAGAGAGCGACAAAAACACTTTCTTGGGGTGGTACTGCCACTACACACTGACAAACACACAGACCCTAGAAATTAAATTAGTGAGGACTAGTGAGAAACAATGTTTTTTATACTAAAATAATCCTATATCCTAAACAGAAACTAATTTGCATTATTAGAGTTGGCAATTATAAGCCTTTCAAAAAGTGAAAACCAGTTCAAATATCCTCACAGATCGTGTTTCACATACTTGTAAGGACATTTCCAAACATTTGACCCTCATATGTAAAGCCAAACCCATTCACACGCACACATACTCTCCAAATCCATTTTCAAAAAAGCAAAGAACAATGCCTCGTAATAAATCAGATTTTATGATGCATCCTTTTTGGGATTTTCCTGATACTTCAGGTCACATGAACAGCAACCGCTGTGTCATATGATCAGTGTAGTACACACATACACTCACTGATTGACAGATCAAACCATTTCAGATTTCACAAATTTTACATATGCACCACTCCTTGCTGATTGTAAATATTTGGACTAATTTGATCAAGCTTTTACCCAGCATTAAGTGTAGAAAAATGCTATTTCTTTTTTAACTCATTTATCATTTTTTACAGTATTGTTCCCTCAAAAAAAACAATCATTGTAGAAAATCCCCCCCAAAACCCTCACGCAAGGGTCAGACATCAAGCAGCTCCAGCAGCAGTTGAAGAAAACAGTAAAAGAAATATAGATTTAAAAAAATACAAATGTACATGGTTTATACCAATATACATAAACATTACTGCTTCAAAATATAGCAGCATGTGAAGTAGCAAATTTACTGGAAATTTTTTAATTTGTTAAAATATAAATGTAATTATTTAAATGTATTGTTTAATGCTGCACAGAGGTGGCATATAAAAAACAAAGAAATTGCAGAAATAAAGTTCAAAGAGATTAATTAAATTAATGTTTTGTTTTAAAATTAATGTATATAAATTATAAACAAAGATATAATAATAGAATACTTAAAATGTATATGATGAAAATAATATAAACATTTAAAAAAATAATAACAATAATAAATATATATATATATATATATATATATATATATATTACATATATTTAAAAAAAGTTCACTTATCAATGATTAAATATACTTAATTGATTTAAGGCTGCTCTGATGCCGCATTTTATTTAGACATTAACAACGCCAAATTATAACTCTGATATTGGTGGCTAAGGTGCGTCATTTTGTAGTACATATTTTATTTTAGTTAATTTTTAACACTAAACTTGAAAAGGTCACAGAGCCGGTTCAAAACAGCTTTAACTCAAATGTGTAACAATGCTTCATGAACTGCTTCATTACATGTACACACACAAAATACTTTAGCAGATTCCATTCATAAGCAAACTAAAAGGTTCCCGCATTTGTATAGTGGCCCAAAAAGCACGCACGCACAAACACACACACACTCGCTCACTCAGTGTACCTGTTCCATGAAGCATTCTCTGGAATGAACAACCACCTTGCAGTGTTTTTCTTGCGACTCTTAATCTTCATCTTCACAGATATTCCTCTCAGTACGCTACAGAGAGTGTGCGTGTATACATACGTGCACACATACACTCATCTGGCTTCTCTATAAATTAGTTCTTACTTTGTATAAACTCAAAAGAGGACAACAGAATGATGGGGAGGATCAGATGAAGTGACAGAAGAGAGAGAAAGTGAGAGATTTTTGGGCAGCATGTGTTGAAAGACTGAGGGGTTTCTACTTCTATCTATCTGATGACTGACTGAATACAGCTCAAACGTCACATGACACACACACACACACCCTCTCACAAAGCATGTGATCCAAACACAGTCATAGGACACTCTCACTGGCAAAAGTTGCACACCTCAGCAAACAAACTAACATATTCCCTTTGCTAACACTAAGCATGTTGCAACAAATAATCAGTCAGTCATATGCTTCCCTCCCCTACAAAGAGAGATGTAAAGGTTCACTGTGGAATCACAAAAATCATACCAGTAGCTTATTAAAAGCAGATTTATTTTACATTACAGACATTTTGAGATCACCTGATGATCTGAACAGTACTGGTTTTATCTAATAATAAAGAGGTATTTTTTATATCTGGAATAAACTGACTGATAGTGCAAATAGTGCATTTCTATAATGTCATCAATGACTAAAAACTCGACTAGATGCACTATTGTTACTGTTTATAAAACTACTGAAATAGTTTTTGGTAATTAAAAGCTAAAATAAAATAATATATAAATATCGCATGACAAACTTAAAAATATCGCATCACTTTGACATCTAACAGGTTTTTAAGTACTAAATTAATTATTACAATTAAATAATATTATTTAAGTCTTAATTTACTGATAAAATACATGAAATATAAATGCTATAAAACAAAACAAATAAAATGTCAAAAGCACATCAAATTTACTAAACCAACTAAAAAACTAAATAAAATCTGAAAATAAGAAATACATCATAAAATGAATAAATAATATAAAATATTTAAAAAGACACACAAAAAAACTGACTAGGTGTCAGCACGACATAAAAATATTTTGTACTTTTTCACATTTCTTAGCCTCGCCTATCAAGTTATATATATATACACACACATATGTATACACCTTCTTTAGAGAGAGCGCATTATTTATTCTTCTGTCCAATGAATAATTGCACATGTAAAAGTGATCCTTTGTTTCATATTTTGATAACATCAGTGATTCTGATCCTGATAAACCCGTTGATTTTAACCTAAATCAATTCCAGTGATTGTGTTTTGAATCTCCAAAGTAACACTGGAAACTTGTAGGTATTATCAGCAGGCAAGCAGTGTCACTTCCTTCTAGGAAACTATCATGTGATCGTGTATTTGGACAGGGTCTGGTATGTTGCATTACTGCTTAAAAACATGTTAGCCAATTTCTAATGTATTGCATGAAATCACAACCAAACGCAACAGATGTCCATTCATTCACATGCAAGCATTACTATACATATTTAGGTCTCACTGTCAATCAAAAACTTTGAATTTTCACTCCCTTTCACATTCTGACTAGAAAAAGAAACACACAGCAGAAACCATAAATGCAGAATGGACGAACTCTCAAATAAATACCTGTCAAAACTCGCAAGTGTTGTGCAAGCATAAACGCAGAAAAAGTTACATAACACATGGACTCAGCAGACTGAACTCGCGCTACGCAGAACTGTGTGTGTGCATGTGTTTGTGTGTCCAAAACACCATTAACACATATAGATCAAATAACACTACGGCCTTGCAAAGGATGGCACAATAAAATAATCATAAATTCGCACTTATTTTCATCACATACTACAAAAACCAGCTGTGTTGCCGCTGAGAGGTCTTGCAGTTTATAGTGTCATATAATGCGCGTTTATATCCACAGGTGTAGTATTTGCTCGTGCTAACGGTCTTACCACTGCTCCGGTGCCGCCGAGCAGTCCCGTGCGCTGCCGTTACCGTTACCGACGGCTCTCTTGCTGAAGAGCTTCTGCAGCAGCGTCGGCATGCTCGCGCGCGGTTTTTCACAATCACACAACCTGGGATCCCCGTTTCCATATCAGCGCGAGCGAGCGCTCAGGTCTGCAGAGCTCCATACTGGAGTCATGTGACATCTGCAGAAGCTGAGCTGCGACAGAGACCCGCGGGCGCTCTCTGCTGAGAGGACACGGACTCACAGGCGGCGCGTGCGGAACGTGCTTGACGTGCCTGCCTGTCTGCTGTTTTCTTGCTTTCCTACGTTTTGCTCATTTCCACATAGATCAGCTGTTTGCATTATAATACACAGCATTCGAATTAATAGATTTAGTGAAGTATATCAATATAGAATATGGTTTATGTGTAGCCTATTCTCATGTAGACTAATTAATTATATTGTTCTTTATCTGAATAAAAACTTAAGTATCATTAACCCTTGTAATAACATATTAAAGAAATTGTGAATTGATTCATAAATAAAAGCTAGATAGAATACAAACTAAATCAAAAAGATTGTGAAATGGGGGGAAATTACATTAAAAAGCTAAATTATTGCATTATATTATAATGCTACACTGAATCGTTATGTACAAAATTCAATATGGAAGAAATATTAAAATAGTGTTTTTTCCACCATTAATTCTATTAATAAATAACATTCAATTTCAATTAAGATAATATCAATAGAGAATATGGCTTATTATTTTCTTCAATACAATAAAGAATATATTACCATAAATTAACATTACAAGAAATACATTACAAAACAATTATAAACCCTTATTATCCAACAGTTTAATCGTGCGAATAAACAATAGGACATGATATACGTCAAAGCGGAACTCCTGACTAGTGTTTATGTTACACGGAACAAAAATACCGTCGAACTGTTTCAGCGGTCCGTGCCTTAAACCGCCCCCCCTATTAGTCACACGTGTGACGGACATTCGCTTATATCAGCAAATATGGTAAATATTGGTCAAAAATTGGATCAAAAATAATTTTGAATAGCGTGTTTAATAATTAGTATTCTCACTCCAGCCGAAGGCAGCCAAAGCGAAGGGACAGGTGGAGAAGAAGGCTATTCACCCTTACAGCAGGAAAGCCGCATATTTAGCAAGCGCTGCCATCAAACAACAGAGGAAAGAAAAGTAAGAGTCGTTTCTGCTCCACTTTATATTTATTCGTGTCCTTTATAGGGAAATAATTAACTCAATAAATAAATAAGGTTTTGTATTGCCATGGTTATATCATGTTATTTTCATTTGTAAATAGTATTTGTAAAATCGCTTTTAGGTTAAAGGGTGAAAAGGCACAGCGTCTAAATTTGATAGGTAAGTAGTTTTATTTTGTACTTTGTGTGAACAAAGAGTTTGTGAAAGTTGACATCGAATATTTGGCAGTAATGTTATACCAATGTGTTACAACGTACTGCCCACTGCTCCGGGTGTGTGTTTACGGTGTGTGTGTG
>JAUMHR010000042.1:180172-206682 GCA_032361145.1 Enteromius fasciolatus | reverse complement strand
CAGTCACTCAGATGTCGGGGGTAAATCACTACTGCTCTGTTCATTAATACATTCAACAACAAAACACCTCAATCTCTTAGGAGCCTTGCTTGTCTCTGAGTCTCGGTCTGATGACGGCTCACTCAGGGTGGGTCTAAGGTAAGACACCAGTTCAGTCTGTGTGACACGCTGCTGTCAATCAACTATTGTGGGAGTGGCCTCTGACGGTGTGACGCCACACCGACATGCATTTGAGAACGGCTTGGTTTCAGAAGGGGCAACTTATTTTTATTAAATCAAAAGAAAGCTACCTGTGGATCTTTATCATTGTAGGGTGGTGGTGTACACACACTCCCAACACGCATTTCAGTCCAAACAGCTTGAAAAAGTGCATGTATCACCATATGACCCCTTTAAAAAATTAAACCTTGATGAACATCAAAGGCTTCTTTCAAAAAACAAAAAATTTTAACGACCCCCACATTTTGAACAATAATGTAATATATCATAATTAATACTACACTTCAAAGTATGTGGCATCCAGTTTTAAAGATCAATGGTCAGGATAATTCTCCAGGGAAGCCCATTTAGTACCCATCATGGTGCCAAGTGAATGTGCATATGTGTGTGAGTATGTGTGTTAGTGAGTGATCCAAAGTGACAGATCCCGCAGAGAGCGCAGTGGATTAGACTCCCGCTAGACAAGACAGCTGTTAACTCATGCACATTGAACACGTGAAATGCACATCACATTCTTTCAGACAACACACCTAAAAGTGAGTCTGAGAGTTTCTATATCGTTAAATATGACCCTAAAAAATATAAACTGAAGTGCTTGCTCAGCACTCTAACAGTGCTGTTATTTTTTCAAGATTTCTGCTTGTAGTCATATTTTATCATAAAGAACAGTAACCACCTAGTAAACAATCACCTAGTAAAGTGCCAACTTCATATAAAACATCAATCTTAGCAACAACATAGCAACACAATAGTACAGTGGTAACTTTTTTTTCCACAGGTACAAGCACCACACTTTTTTCTCTACAAATTCTACAATTAAACTTCAACTGCTCAATACTCACTTTCAAACACAATCCATTCGTATCTTGTTTTGTCATTTCAGCCATAAAGAAATATAGTAATCTTTTTTCTTTTCTTTGCTGCATTTTTTTAATGATTGTTATGTTGACTTTAGTCTCGTTCACCTCTGTCACTCCAATCACCAGCACCCAAGTTCACCCGTTCCCAATCACCAGCAGTCTGGTCCGCTGCACCTGTCACCTGAAATCAAGCCCAACTACAAGAGCACGCTCCTCACTAGCACTCACTGTCCAGTCTACCGTTCACTCAGTTGAATCTAACCTGACTAACTCTTATCTGTGTTCTCTTAACAGAACTGTGCGCTGTACTGTGTGTTGTGCCTCCAATGTTTCAGATCTCCACCGCTCCATAGTCTCTCTGCTCCTAGCAAGGAATCCCAGTTTCCCCCTACACGCTCCGCCTGGATCTCCCTCTCCTCAGTCATCTCTCACTCACTCCTAGTAACAGTCTTGGACTCCCTTGTTGTCAATAAACCCTTTTACTGACTATTCCTCCATGTCCTCCTAGTCTGTGTGTGACATACTGTCTATCCATGACCATGCTGTTGATCAATGGTACAGTGAGGAAATGTCCCTCACACACATGCACCAAAACAAAAGTTCGGGTCATCAGGAGGAGCAGCCCAGTCTCACAGCAATTTGTACATATTTTACGAGGTGGCTAATTCATACAAATCTATACGACCACAGTCATATTTTACGAGTCGTATGAATTTGCACAAATGACCTACACCTAACCCCGCCCCTAAACCTACCCATCATTGGGATTTAGACAAATCATACAAAATTGTACAAGTGAAGTCATACGAATTTGTACCAATTAGCACGGATTTCCACCTCATATGATTACGTGTGAATTTGGTCGCGAGACCTTGCTAAATACATCTCAGATGCTGAGAGACCACTGGGTGAACTTGTTTACAATAATATACAAATGATTACACAATATACAAACTAATTCGCAAAGGACTGTTATTCTGATGCTTACAACAAACCTGTGTTCATTCACCGGCTATAAATTATGAATCTGGATAATTATTTCTCAGGTATAACTCAAAAACAAAACAAACAATTATGCTCATTCACAGTGCTACAAACCTATACTGAAAATATTTCATATTTAATGCCATAAAAATCCAGAGATTACTTCATCAAAATGACTGGAGCTGAGATTTTAGTCAGCACTTTGCATCGGTCAACAAACAGACCGTGGATGTGCCATCCGAGCCTAAGAATCTCTTGACCATAATGCATCAAGCATTAATAAAATGCCCTGGATATTACAAACACTCACACAGATGAAACAAACTGAACTGCAAACATGAAAAGCATGTCTGATTTACAACATACTTAAAAGAAATGTCAATGACCCTGAAGAGGCTAAAATATATGTAACGCTGTCTATTTATAACATCAATCTCTTTTCCAATCCAACACTGTCCAGCTCTTGCTCTAGGCTATATATTTCTGTTTATATAAGACTGAGTCATTTTTTACCCTCACTTATGAAAAGGATTTACTTGCTTTGGAACTTACAGTAAATCTCCCAGATTTATCCTAAACTAAATATCAGAAATCCTATTACAGGACAATACGCACAACTTGTACAGCAGTAACCATGTGCTATTGTTCCACAGAAGCAATTAAAATACTAAATAATATTTTCAGATTTTAGTAACCATAGGAAAACCTACACGGATGGCTACACCTTTAATTGCTATGAGACAAACTACGGTATTTGTTATGAAAACTCCTCATACATCACAGATTCTCTGTGTTCAATATACTTGCCTCGTTCTGTTTACTCTTGTCTCTGTTCCGGCTGGAAGTGTTGGCAGTCTCCTTGGCGATGGGCACAACGGATATCTGATGCACAGGCATGCTAGCAGTGCTCGGGACTGCGGGACACCTCGCTGCCTTCAGCCCACCGAAGACAACACACTCACACCATCCTGAGGGTCGGCATGGAAACAAAGAATAAGACTCGTTCCAGAGCTTGTACGCACGCTCCTACAGACACATGCATGAAATCGGGTTAAGTATCCTGGTTAAGATTTGGTTGCTCGACACATCCCAAAAAAAGCTGAAGCCAACCTCTCTGGTTCTACCTGTGTGATTTGTGACAGGCAAAGAGAGAGACAGACAGAAAGAGCTCATTTAAATTCTACTCTACCTGAGAGCTGCAGTGATGCCTCACTTTGTGAATGTGTGTGTGCGTCTGTTAACCTGACCTGTAAACATGTTGCTGAGAAGACTTAGGGGTTATTTTAGCTCCAAATCTCCTCCCTCCAGGAGCAGCGTGAGATGGAGCAGCCAGCTAATCAGCTTACAACCTCAGGGGATGCACACAACCTCGGCTACTGGAACATACACTCACTAACACACACACACACACTGGACTAAACAAACTAGCTTTTAACATTTGAACTGTTAAATGCTTAATTTATGAAAACAGTTGGGGGGAGTTATTCTTTCTCTGCCATGAAACCCTAGACATACTCTAATAAGATATACTCTATATAATAATAATAATAATAGATATATTGTAATATAATCACATCATTGTGGCCAGTTGGTTCTACTTGCATCAGCAGCCGATGAGCTCGCTGCTCAACATTTAAGTAATCGGCTGTTGTTTGCTTTAGCAGTTACAGTGTGCTTCAGAAACCCTTCACCTTCCCCAGCTCCACCTGTATGGAGTAATTGCAATGCTTTAAACTGACTTATTTCTAAAACTTACTTCTAAAACAAGTAAATTCTGTAAAGTTTCAGAAAGTTTTTTTAATTAACTGTATGGGTTGGAGGTTGGAGCTAAACTCTTCAGGACACCGGCCCTCCAGGGTCAAAGTTGTCCAACCCTGAGCTAGAGCTTACCAATCAATGTGCTGCATTTGCGAAAAGTCAACAGAATCTGATTCAAGATTGTCTAGATTTTTTTTTTTTGGATTCAACACTACACTATAGGGACTCAGTATTAACTTTGAGATTGACCAACCTGATCTCACGGCAATTCGTACATATTTTACGAGTTGGCTAATTCGTACGAATTTGTACGACTTCACTCGTGCGAATTTATACGATGTATTCTAAATCGTACGTATTTTATGAGATGCCAATTCATATGAATTTGTACGAATGACGTAAACATAACCCCGCCCCGACAAATTGTACGAAATCGTACAAGTGAGGTTGTACGAATTGGCACAAATTTGGCACCTCGTACGAATAGGTACGAATTGCTTGTGAGACTGTGTTGGATAGACAGAAACTATACTTTCACAACAAATAACCAATTTTAAACAACATTGCTTGCCTAATTAAATATTCATGTGTTTTTAGTTACTGTCAAAACCAATTTACATACATGGCCATTAGATTTTTTTGGAAACACCTCCTTTTTCTTTATAATTAAAAATGTTCACATTTATAATAATGGTAAAGCCATCATAGCCATCATTAAGCACTGGACAAAAAAACAGACCAAAACTACCCTTAAAAGAATAGTTCAACCAAAAATGAAAATTCTGTTATTGTTTACTTACCCTCGAGACCCAAAACAGCCTAGTTACAAAGTATCTTCCTTTGTGTTCGGCAGAACAAAGAAACTCATACAGGTTTGGAACTACTCAAGGGAGAGTAAATGATGACAGAATTTCCATTTTTGGGTGAACTATTCCTTTAAACAGTCCAAAACTACAACATAAATTAGCTTTTTTCCAGGTCGCCACTCTTTGTCTACATCAGTGGTTCCCAACCTTTTTTAACTCACGGCCCACACAGCCAAACACATATGTTTCCGCGGCCCACCTTAAAACAATTTAAACGATCCCGCTTTTTGTGTCGGCTGTTAAGCAAGGCTGTTAATTGTCTTTATTGAATAAACTGGTAATGTATTGAATAAACAGAAAATATACATAACGGATCAGCAAACTAGACATTTTTTATTATATTAACAATATTACAATTTCTGTTAATAATAATTGGCAGCCCCCCTGCAATACCGTCCCGGCCCACAGGTTGAAAACCACTGGTCTACATTAAAACTGTTCCCTCAATATATTAATAATTAATTAATTAAATCAATACATAATGTTTTATATAATTCACATTTGTATAAAATCACATCATTAAATACAATAATATATAAAAGGATTTTAAAATCATGATGACTATGAATGCTCACAAGTGTAGACCTGTGTAATGTTTCTGTCTTTGTTAAACAGGTCACATTCCTTCCACTGTTACTGTCCAACAAAATCGACCTCATGCAAATAAGAATATTAACCCATACTTTTCAAATGTACAGTGTGAAATCTCCTAACCTGACTACCCACGGCTGATTACCAACCTAAAATGTACAAACACTGAAACAAAAAACAAATAAAGGCACCTATAAAAGCTCTGGATTTAAAACTACTATCATTCTCAGAAGAAGAGGTGCTGTGAGATGTACTTTCACTCATTAAACCAAAATTGCTTTTTGTTGACAAAACATTTTCAGTTACTGTGTCAAATAAAAAAAAAATGATCTGATTAGTATTTTTATTCCCAGTAAAAATTATTTATACATTCTTAAATCACAATACATTTACTTGAAAAGGACAATTGCTTAAGATAAAGTAAAAAACCTCTCGAAGTCCCAGCCAGTAGGTTTAAAACAAGAGAGAAAATATCAAATATGGAAAATAAATTTCATTTAAAGGGGAAACAAGACGTAGACTCATTTTCATGGCTTGCACATAGGAGGGAGCCATTTCTCTATGACTCTGTCTCTCCGTTTCCCTGCTTATAAAATGCACATTAAGACAAACAAATCAAAATGTAAGCATGCAGTCCTCTCTTTTACTGTCTTTCTCATCATCCATTAAGCCTGTGTGCTTATTTCAATTGATTTGTTACATTGAATGCCCTCAAGAAGCTCTTAAAAACATCTCAGTTTTTTTCAAGGCCTGTGATATGCAGTCTTGCCAAGTCTGTTTGCAGTTGATGTTAAATACACCTTTGGTGAGAAACAGAAAGGAAAAACAAAAGAGAAACCCTTTTAAATAATCCATCAAAGACTATCTTTTATTTGAAAGGAGTCAAGGGAATGTTATTAATGTTATTAATTAATTATTTAAAAAAAATTATCATTATTTAAAAAAACATCCGAAATGTTCTGTTTTGTCTCTTTTTCTGAACAGATTCTAATGGTAACATACTTTTAATGACAATGCAATATGATCCTAAAAAACAGATAAATCCTGGTCTATAATCCAGACTATATGATTTTAAATCAGAGCTGTCCAGGCTCTCTCCTGGAAATTTAATCAAGATTTTTCAGGTTCATTTGAAAGGTACAGTCAGGTTTGAGCCAAGCACCCCTGTGTAAGATAATAGGCTATATGTGCTAATTTTAACTCTTTAAATTTCTAGGTAGACCAAGGACACTTAATCACTTCACAGGCATCTAAAGGTATTTACCACCACAAAAGCTCATACCTATGGATACTTGGAAATAAAACAAGGCGTTCATAAGCAAAATAAACAAACTGTAACACTAATTTCAAAACAAATGTACTCAATAAAATGTACAAATGTTTTTTTTTTTTAAATATGCTTAAAGACAAACCATGTTTAAATTCATTAATCAACACCACTGCCTAATATTTTCTCCTTAAAACTGCAGCGGGTCTCAAAAACCCAGTTTCAAACCACATCTGTTTTCTACATTATAAGCATTTAGCCAATCCCATCAATATGTGGAGTTTTTTATATTTGGTCAACGGTTTCTATTAATAATGTGTTTTCGATTAAAACTAGTGAGAGATTAAACATAAAAACATTACTTAAGACTGGTTCAAATACATAGAAGTCATACCTTAATCATACCCATAAAACTATAATGCAATGCGTAAGTGTTTGGTTGAAGCAATACAATTGCACAATATGAATTTAGTCATGATTTAAGAAATAGCTTCATGCAACTCTTTCTCAGTGATGGATTGAGAATTGCTTGCATTAGATTAGTTTTTTTTTTATGTTTGACAATAAACTATGTACTCTTTAATATTTAATATGTTTTAAGGATATACTATCACATTATTTATGCATGCATCTTGAAATTTACATTTAGAATTTAACTCGAAATCAACTTTTTATTGAGACCCGTATATAGTTAGAGCATAATTCATTAGCCAAATTTGGACAGTCTTATCTTAGTGGTGTATGTTTGAATTTGTTACATAATTGTATTCAATAATGTGAAAATCTATCTATCTATCTATCTATCTATCTATAGAATATCATGAAAAACTTTTTTATATATAGTATGTGAAGTAAAACATTTCAAATGTTTTATTATTATTATTATTATTATTATATGAGCTTACTGCTCATGAAAGTAAAAAATCCAGCATCGCAAAGCATTACAATTCTTTCTAAGAGAAGTCAAAACAAGAAATTGCAAAACAGAAAAGTTCATGTAATTTAAATTATGTTAATTTATACACTCAGTACTTAGCACAAACTCCAGCATCAGTGAGGAGAGTTGCTGCTGAGGCACTATTGAGGCTTCAGCTCATCTGGATTGTTGGACTGTTTCTCATCTTTCTCTTGAAGATATCCCATAGATTCACACTGGACTTTAAGCAGCTTGGATTCTGTGCCTTTCTCCTTAGCCCAGGAAAGATGCTTCTGACGTTGTTTCTGTTTCAGAAGTCACTTGGTAGCTCTTTTTTCCTAAAGACATCTGAGCGGGTGACATTTGATGCAGTCGCCCCAGCTTCAGTCCACTCTTTGTGAAGCTCTCCCAAGTGTTTGAACTGGTTTTGCTTGACAGTATTCTCAAGCTTGTGGTCAGCTCTGCTGCTTGCGCATCTTTTCCTATCCAGTTTCTACCATCCAGTCAACTTTGCATTTAATATGCTTTGATACAGCACTCTGTGAACAGCCAGCCCTTTCAGGAATGACCTTCTGTGACTCTTTGTGGAGGGGGACAGTGATTGTCTTCTGAACCATTGCCAAGTCAGCAATCTTCCCCATTATTGTAGTTTCAAAGAACAAGAGATACCCAGACCTTATAGTGTAGAGATGGTCAACTCACAAGTAAATATTCTAATATTTTGAGATACTGGATTTTTTTTTTCACTTTTGAAATAAGTTTCACAATTTTCTAATTTTCTGAGATGAGTTTTATATATATATATATATATATGGCGAGAAATTCTTTATAGACCAAACTGATATTCATGTCCAGTCTTGCGAGAAATGGAGAAATAACATGCTGAGACAATCTTCCCACATATAGGGTATATGCACAACAGGACATAGTATTTCAACAAGGGGCAGTCAGGCTACGGTTCACATGATCATGACTAACTTTAAATTCAACTTGCATTTGAATTTGGTATCCAGGGTACAACCATCATTAATCTCACCATGCAATACGAGCCACTCTTTGTGGTTACCCCCTCATCATATTACAGTATCACCTGTATACAAACAGGTGCACATGCACACCCAAATAAAAAAATATGTACAGCGCCAAAGACTTCAAAGTGGACACCCGTATGTGCGCTAGTACATGTGAGTAATAGTTTTTTTAACTAAATACGTGTGTTTATGTCCCTGGTCCTGTGTTGTTATGTAAGTGCTGAATTGTTTCATTGAGGCAGTGTTGATCATTTAGATCTATGCCATTTGATCAGCTCATATGATGATGTGTCAGTTGTGTTATTTTGATAATATGCCAGTGCTGCTATAGTATTTCTGCCGCAGTGGTGCTGAAGTATCAGTGATGCCCTGATTTGCACTGAGTGCGTGTTTGTTTGTTCAGCCGAAGCAGATGGCCTCTCCCTTTACTGAGATGGAGTGGTACACTATTCTCTTCTCTCTGGTAGTGTTCAGTCTTTTTACTCTGTACGGCCTAATACAAGAGAGATGTGTGCACACTACAGGTATGAACAATATGCATATATAACGCTATTATGTCTCTCATTAGTTCGCCCAAAATGAATTTTGTGTCATTCTGTTTTGATTTGGGCTAAAGTCCGAACATGGTAGTATGTTGACTATTTTAATAAAGGACAGTCAGACAGCCAGTTTGCTCACTATATAGCTGTAAAATAGCTTTTTGTGAAAAATAGAACATAAGTGGTTATTGACAGAAAATGTTGACATCCACCTTATAGTGAGAAATGGTGAAGATCAATTTATCGATAAAATATTATTTTGAGCCATTTGAGTCATTCATGAAACTTAAATAATGCAATAAATATTCATTAAACAACAGAAGATGTAACATGAAGCCCAAATGTACATAACTAATAAAAAACAAAGTCACACAGGGAATTCTGGGAATATCAGTTTACAGTTTTTATCTGTAAATTTTACATGGATTGTTTTCTAATTACCTAATTACGGTGTAATTAACAAGATTTTACTGTAAAATTAATATTCATTTTAGATTTAATTTTGGTTATATGTTTAACAGTTTTTACCTGTATACAGTATACTACAGGAATTTACTGTTTTTTTAACAGCTGGGGCTTTTGTGAAAAGATTGTTCGTCCCATTTTTGTATCCCTGCCTATGCAAAGTCCGATTGATCCCAGTGCATTATGGGAGCTGAAGTTTTACTGTCCATTTTTAAGCTCTTTTTTGTTTTCTCTTGTTGCGTAGTATCGATTTAAAGCATGTTTCTACTTCACATACAGCCAACTTTTAATACAATGGCACTTTTAAAATACTAACATAATGAATAAAATATTTAATTAATAGAAAACAACACAAGATCATTTTTGTATGCTCTAAATACATTCTAGATACCAGAAATAGTTAACCAAATCTTAAAAGTAATAAAAACACTCACAGGTAATTTTTCAAATATTGCAAATATTTGCATTTAGCCTACAACTGCCATAGTCTAACAAAACAGGTTCAACTAGTTTCAAAAGTGACGTGGCGTTCTTGGTTTGTTTTCGTCTTGTTTTACTAAAAAGATGATGAATGTATCAGAGGAAGACTTGAGGAGCCACTCATGGTTTGAGTCAACCTGCAGGCCTCCATACTCGAGAATTATTTCATGCGACGTGGACCAGGATCAGTCATGACGAACGCTACGCACATGACCTGACCTGTATGCTGCTGCCTTTATTGCACCTGAAACCTCATCGCCTGGACAGGATCCAGCTGCAAACTCAGGTAAACAATAAAGACAGCAAGTGTATGTCTGTAGGAACCATAAGTCTGAAAAGTGGGTTTAAACTTTGACGTGGTTTATAGCCAGCAGTAAGGAAGTAGACGTGGACTATGATTGCTCGGTGTGAGAGACTTGTAAAACCTAATGTCTGACACACAAGCATTGTTCATATACTGTGTGTATATAAACTGAATGAGCAACTATCTATGGGTTGAATCCTGTTGAAAGCAAGCAAAACAAGGTATTTATATCCATTTCTCTCTTTCTGGCTACACACAACGTTCAGGCCCTATAAAAGTAATTGCTGACATAAGAAAGCCTAGAAGTCTAGAAGTTTTTGATGATATCATTTCAGTATAGTGATACCATTAAGTTTTAACTATAGTTTTTATTGTTTTTTTAAGGTTTTAGTAATTTTGTTTTTAATTTAATTCTTTTATTTTGTTTTATTTTATTTAGCTAGAATGACATACATTTAATGTTCATTTTTTTCATTTAAAACATTTTACTTCAGGTATGTTTAGTTTATAACCCTGAATGGCACTATAATTTAAGTTTGTGGATGTTTCATATCCAAAAATTGTAATCATCATATAATATAATATTTTATTTTACCAGTACAGGGCCAAATATTGCAAATTATGGTCCTGCAACATTAAAAGTCATTGGCATTAGACAGAAATATTTGTATTGCTCATTCACACACCGAATGGAAAATTATTTTTATTTAATGGCCACTAAACTGTACAGGGGCGTAGCAACCGGGACAGAATCACCCGTTTCTAAAAGTGAGGGGGACGTGTCCCCCCCGTCCCCCTCACATTTAGAAACAGGTGATTCTGTCCCCCGCACCTTTTTTGACCTAGCGCCAGTATTTCCGCTCATATTGTCTGATTTGTTCAAAAACGTCTAGACAATCACAGCGAATCTCTTGCCATGAGCTTAAAATCTTGTTGCTCTTGTGAATTTTCGTTCGTTCACCCACTTGGCTGTCTGGGGTAAAATGCACCCTAGAAAAAAAGCAGAGGACTATTACATCCTTTTTTCAAACACACAATGTGAGTATGCGTTACAGAATGTTGCGATGACACAAATCACACGTTACCATGTTATGATTTAATGTCGAAAGACAACAAAAGTTGTTCTGTGTACCTCGTCACGTTACGCTGAATTCAGTGCGTGTTTAATGCTTTGGTACTGTAAAATGCCCTTTGATCTTCTATTCAGGGTTTATTATACTGTATGAACACCTTTGGATCACATCACCGTACCGTCCCCCCCACTTTTAAATTGGCTGCTACACCCCTGAAACTGTATATCTGCCCTGGTAACATACCAGCATTCTTTTCATATTTCTAGTATCTGCAGTCGATATTCACTTCACTTCATTCCTGATCAGTGTTGGGGTTTATTTGTGATAATAACAGGCTGGCAGTACTTTATCACTTATATAGTGTTAAATTATTGGTAGAAGTTTTAGCAGTATCTTTAAGGCTCTCCAGAATATTGATTCAGTATATACAGCTTATTAATGGATTTTCTCTGTTCAGTAAGTCTTACATTCATATTTTCAGGTCTCAGCTCAGTATTTTACACTTACTGTTATTATACATCATAACTATATAAAATCTTCTGTAATGAGAAACTGTTTAATGCTCCTGTGTAATCATGTTTTATATCACGCTTTCACCTTTCTCTCTCACTCTGTATCTGTGTGTGTGTGTGTGTAGAGGTGGACTTCTGTGTGTTTGTTATGGATCTGTTGTTTTCCGGTTTTGAGTTGGTCTTCATCATCATTGCCTTCACTATTATGTGCTTATTTGGCCTGGCTGCGGTTTACACACACAATACAGATCATCAAGGTAAATATACTTTTTATCCACCCACCCAAACATTGAACTAATGACTAAAACAAAATGTGATCTGTATGTGTGTGTGTGTGTCCCACAGATGACTACACTCAGACAGAACAGAAAATAATGCAACAAAAGAGTAACTCAAAGAAAAAACAGCGAGTTTTCTCCAAAACCAGCCAGGAGCTACCGTGAACACACAAACAAAAACATTTCATACAAATACAGAGTCCTTCTGTTGGTGCTTGTTGAATTAAAAGGCCTGGAACACCAAGTGCAGCTAACCAGCGTGAAGATCTCTGACACTGAAAATGGACTTACTAAGCCAATCTTTTAGTTGACCCTCAAGACCAGCTGTCTCTGATTGTCTTGAATGCATGCCCCCAATAAGTAATTAGCCAGTGAAGAAAGGCAAAGAGGATTTATTGACATCGAACACCTCAATCTACTTATCATTTGCAATATAATAATTTAAAGCTTGTCTGGATGAGCCTTCGTTTTTTTTTTCCCAACAACTTATGTTTTGGTGGGAAACTGCTTCTAAAGTCTCTGGGTGGTAGTGGCCTTTGGCAATAAAATAGGAAAATATATTGCTGAATGTATATTGTGAAAATATTTTTAACCTACACATACAAGATATTTAAATAATATAATGTTATAATATTTATATAATGCATTTGATTTTATTTGTTTTTGCGCATGTTTTTACATTTCAAAATATGAATATTATCCAGTATACAAAAATATATATTTGAAAACATTTGAATAAGAATAGAACAAAGTTACTTTATCTTAATACTGTGAATATTTTTTCCTTGATATATGTATGTATTTAAAAAAAATAATAAAGTTGCAGACAAAATACATTTTATATATACGTTTACACAAGTGCAGTCATTAATGGCGATTAATCACATCTAAAATAATATATGTGTACTGTTTATTTATCATATATATTAAAATATGTTTTGAGATATGTGTAGATATTTTGAAAATATTTTTGAAAAAAAGTATATTGATTAATGAAGATATTATTTACAAAAACAGATGACTCAATTTATTTTTTTACTTTTTCAAAAATCATGCTTTTATAAAGTTAAGTTATTATGTTTTAATTTTGTTTTATCATTATTTTTTACAGTTGTTATTTTTTAACGTAATCAAAATAACATTTTGATCGACATATATATATATAAATAAATAAATAAATAATGTAAACAGTTTTATTTTGGATGCAATTAATCATATATATATATATATATATATATATATATGCTTAATCAAACTCTTGGTATAAAAGTTTTAATAAAAATCATCAAGCTCAGTTAATCATTAGGATCTAGAAATCATAATCTAGCTCTGTTGCTGTACCCTAAAGCAAGGCAGTTCACACCATTGTGCTGCAGGACAACTACCATGTAATTAGTCTTCTGTAACTCACTTTGAACAAAAAAGATCTGCTAACTAACTGCTAACTTTAGATTACGGCCATTGAATGGTCTTGAAAATGGCAGCACATTCTTTTATACTACGTGCACTTAATCGTAAAAAGTTTACCTGGCCTTATGATACACTCAAGTGGATCTGGAGAACATTTTCTAACTGCTAAGCGAAGTTACATAGTGTCCTGTTTCAAGTATAACAGTTCAATTTCAAATATAACAGTTAGAAAGGGAAAACATATATACAATATATCATTGTACTTACATGATTCGCATATTTAAACTGTACTGTGTTGAGTTTCATCATCTTCACTGATAAAATTGACATAAATAAAAGTGAGACTTCCATTGTCATTTCTGCTGTAAATATGGTAACCGAACAAGGGGCGCCCTCTAATGGTGATTAACAAAAAACACCAAATCGTCAACCCTGCATTCTCAACTGTTTCTTACAAACTCATTCTCTCCTTATTTTTCCATTGTGAACAGTGATATTCCTTCATGCAGAAGAATACAACCATATCCATAGGATTCAATTACCAATTTGAGAAGTTTTTTGTTGTTGTTTGGTCTATTTTTTAAATGTCTGTTTTCGCACTGAATTTTAAAACAGTGGACTCTATGTTTGTATATACGCAGTATAGGTACATAGGTATATGTATAGAGGAATCTACATGGTTGAAGAAGTTGGAGGAAGGGAGCGTGTTGGGGGAGTAGTTTGGGTATGCGCTTCCTGGCAGTAACTACTTGAAGTTGTAAACTGGAAAGGGGGTATTGTCTCAGTGTGTGTGTGTGTGTGTGTGTTGTAAAGGGAGGGTAGTAATCTAGTTTTGGAGGAAGAAAGGTTATGGGGAATGCCACTCTTATCTGCTATTGCAACAGTCAACAAAGCTACACACTGATAACACTTCCTGTTACACTGAACCAATCATATACAAACGCACTTGGCAGCAACAATCACACTCTCACTTTGAACTCAGCACTGGGCATAAAAACACACATTCAGGTAAAGAATCTAGACTATTTCTTAAATGTATACTAATATAACACATTTACAAATAGAATTAGACACGTTCACACCTCAAAAAATAATCGAATGTTTCATTGATTATCGTGTGTGCACTATTTCAAGGTTTTAGCAAAATTCATACCCGGCAGTTAGAATGTTTTTTCTTTCTAATAAATTAAATAAAATATATTTTGTGGGAGGCTGCCTATCTACTGATTGACACATCATGTGATCTTACTCCTAAAAGATGGACTCAACCTTTGACTGCTGGGATGTGGAGGTTTTAAGGTCAGTTTGTGTGTGTGTGAGAAGTCTTGGGTTGAGTGTGTTAAGATCAAGCAGCACATGCTCAATCTAAGAATGGATAAGAATCCATTTTTACCAATTTGCAAGCAGCATGCCTTTACATAGGCCAGTTGGTGTACAAATCAGCGTCATAGGCATCAAAACAACAATTTGCAAAATGAAACCTCAAGGTGTATAAATTTCTCCCTCAAAATCGTGTAAAGCGGGTGGAGTCAGTAAGAGGTCTCTTAGCACAGGGATTATTTGAGCAAGCAGGTTAATCCAAGTAATGACATCTAATCCCTAATAAAGCAAACGTTACAACACACAGACACAGACATACACCCACCCAGACCATTCTGCGTCTGTGATTTCATTACGAGTCAATGAGCAAACTGACCCCAACATCGGTGTTTTCATGCATGCGACGCATACACTCTAGGTATCAGTCTCTATGGATACCAGGTGGCTCCGAATAAGAATACAACCTCATTACCATATTCAAACCGAGGGAATAAAGTGCAGAGCACAATGTGAATGACTAGGGAGAATTAAAAGACATGCACACAGAATGTAGGACACCAATGAGGACCATTTTTGCAAACGCTATAAAGCAATAAAAGAGTATATGCATATGTACATTTCAACACACACACACACTGGCATGGGGGTGAAAAGCTGGTCTTAAGACTAAAGCGTCAGGCTGTTGGTCTGTCTATCTCGTCCATTAGCTGCATGCTGGGTTCTAATCCTAATTGACATGAAAAAAGCTCAGAGGATGTGTAGTCACAGACACAGTTGGCACAAATGGATGTTTAATAAGGATAGGCAGCATCTATAACAGCGGCACTATATCAGAGAAACCTAAAACTCCCTGACAGGCCAGTATATCAAAGAAGAATTGAGATAAATGGACAAGCGCATGGGAAAGGTCAATGTGTGGACACATATGGCTCACACACTCGGCTCGCACACATATGCACTTCATTATGGACACAAACACACACTTACACTCCAAGAGGTCAACTAAGGCACACTCATTCTATCCCTAAACCTCCCCCTACACACTTTATTGTGCCACTTCATTAAAGTGTTGTTTTAGTACAAAAAACATAGTTTTTATTAATATATTTTACATTTTATTTAAATAAACTTACTTTTAAATTTTATTGTATAAAATACAATAGCCTTTTTTATTTATATTAAATTTTATATTTATATTTAATTTTGCTATAATATTTTTTGTAATTTTGCTAAAGATGCAAGGTATATATTATATATATTTAATGTTATGTAAAAGATAATTTCTAGCAATTTTAGATAGAGTATTATTTACAAACAATTACAGTTTTTATTAATTGTATTTATAGCATTTTTTATTCTAAACATGGTTAGATTTATATTGGTTTAGTTTTAGATTATTTTTTAATTCAGTTTTAGATTTTTATTTTATTTCCATTTGACCAGTTTTAGTCATTTTAGTTCTTCAAATTTAACTTATGTTTTACTACGCTTTTCATCTGATATCAGTATTTTATTTCAGCATTATTTTAATTAACAAAATTTTTAATTTAATGATAATATCCCTGCATTATTCACATAAATACGCTTACAAATGATCTGATATTTATGTCATTTGTTTCCTTGATGGGGCTGTTACATTATTTACATAATATACTAGTTTTAAGCATTGTCTTGCACATTGAAGCCATTCACAACTCCAGCTCATTATAACACACATGCACACATGGGGTATCTCTAAATCTAATAACATTACCATTTTGGACCCATAACACACTGGGGTATCTGTACAGTTTAGTATCACACCACTGAACAATAGCATGCACACAAAGAAAAGCCATTCCGAGCTAAAACTCCCACTTTCTGTCCATCAGAAAGTAACTCTTCCATTATTCAGTCTGTTTTGGGATAAACACTCTTTGCAACTTTGTCTCCAGCACTTTAGATTCATAACACTTGTACTTGATCTTAAGGGAGCCTGAGTAGACATCGTTCAATGTGATGTTTACGTGCAAATGATACATGGGGGTGTTCCTGAATTAACACTGGCTCAGTTTAAATCCTAGCTTAACAATAATGTAAACTATATTTATCTTTTGTGTGATGAATTATAATTCTACGGCTCTGCCATTATGATTTGTCTCTTCGTTGTGATTTCTTCCAGGGTGATTTACTAACATATGCCTCTAAAAGAGTATTAGAGCATATAAATCCATATTTTTGATGAAAAAGGTGGACATTAGCTCTAACAGACTTTGGCCAGTGTGTAAAGTGTGTGTCAGGCTGGCTCTCCTGTTGTGAGGTTTTGTTCAAGGTAGTCAAGTACAATAGTAGCTCATTAGTAAAGAAAGAGCTCATAGATCCAACTGCTACTCTATATCAGCACTTCACAGCTCGTTCACACACACACAAATACACACGTGCGCGCACACACACACTTAACTGACCAGGCCAGCCAATAATTCACACACCTCTTTGACCGGTGCTAATCTCTAACCTAAAACAGACACACTCAACTACATGCATATTATGAGACAACATCTCTCAATAATCTATATTTATCCACACAGATAAAAACACAAATATACACACAGTGGTTTCCAAAAGTCTGAGACTGCAATGAAAATATTGGATTTCACTTGAAATCACTGAAAACATTCAATATATTCTGCTGTGCAATTGTGTTATTGTTGGCATTATTTGTAAATGTGATGTGAACATTTTTTTGTTTCTATACTCTTCTGAATTGTAATATTTTGGAAACCATAAACAAATCTTAGTTTAAATAGATGAAAAGCATTTTTAAAAATGTACAACATTACTAAAAATATATTAAAATATTTTAAATTAGTATGAAACTAATGAACCATTTATTCATTGATTAATTAAAATCAAATATAGACAAATTTGGATGAAAGGCAAATTAATAAAACCTTTTTCTGTTTTCCTGAACAGTCTATCTATCTATCATCTCATTTAATTTATAAGAAGGTTTGAACAAAAGTTCTCAAGGATTGTTTTGACAAAATATAAGACATTTTGAAATCCACCTAAGATTCACTAATATGAATAGCAATAAAATTAAATGAGAAAGTATTTTAACTATTATCCGATATTGGACCCTATTATATGTCAATTGAAAACAGTATACACATCCAGTTATACACACATATGTAGTAAGCTCAAATTATGAGGTCATATATTATGGTACCTACATGTGGGGTCAATATGTGCAGTGCAAAGTGTGTGTGTGTGTGTGTGTGTAAGAGAGAGATGTCCCATGTCCACACCCAGTTTTTGGTTTTCCATACCCCTCCTTCTGTTGTGCCCTCTCCTCCCCCTTTCTCTTGTCTGTATAAAGAGGGGGTGAAGCTACATTGTCTCGACTCGACATTCACACTCATCAGGTCATCTGTCTATCTGTCCATCCCTCTGGGGAGAGAGAAGAGAGAGAGTGAACATCGCCATCTGAAACTTTGGAAAAGTTGGACTGACTTGAGCTGCACATTCACTATAGCGGCATCTTATAAGAACTCAAAGAAAACTTACTGTGACCGACAGACAAATAACAGGATTTGTACGTTACCTGCGTATTCTCGCAGACTTTGCTTTCGGAGATAGCGGAGACATCTGAGGACACTCGGGTCTGCGCGGCGGACCAAACCTCACACAGCATCACCATGAGATTCTTCCATCCGCTCTATCTCCTTCTGCTGCTGCTCACAGTCCTGTTCATCACCAGCGCCGAGAGACAAGGTACATAACCTCAACACCTTGCTATGAGAGTACAGAACACGTGAAGTAAGCTAGGTAAAATAGTTAGCCGAAAAAAGAGATTAAAAAAAGGTCAGGTCTGCCGCAAGATGCTCTTTTTTTATTTTCTTCGGAGTGCTTTTGTTGACTAGCTTACCTGATCTGCACTTCTAACTTATTTATTATAAAATACCAAGTCTTTATTTAGATGTTTACCATTCCAAAGAATCTCATTAGTAGTGACTCTTTTGAAGCGATAACGTATGCACTGGAGTGCGAAGCACCTTGCTGCTTTAATTAACATTTTATTAACATTAGTGAGCTTGCAGACCGAAGTGAATGTTAGAAGAAAATAAGTGTGTAGTAAAATAGGCCAAAAGAAAGAAAGGTTCCAAGCAAAAACTTACAGCGCAACTGATTCGCAAGCACATGACTCTTATGAGCAGGTTCTTTTAATGGTTTGAATCAGTCGAGCAAATGCTCACTCAATTAACTCACTGAGCGGTAACTGAATCAACATCTGATTTACTTACTAAACTGCGTGTTATCGACTCGATATGTTTTGTGTACTAAGGTTTGTAAAACAAACAGGCCTATCGTGGTTATTCACAGGGAGTAGTTCGAGGTGGTTAGGTTTAGTCAGACAAACGTAATAAATTAGGTCACTTTTTTAACTATTTTATACGCAAATGTAATATGCATTTTAATTTTATTATGATCTTTTTAAACATATTCGCGCATAGGCTACCTGTAGAATTAAACCCCATAGCGGTTTAGCCATATCCAACTGTTCTGCTGTGAGTCACTGAGGATAAACGTCCCCTCATTAGTAAAGAAGGATCTAGTTGGCATATTTAGGTCTGTCCTGGTTAGTGGTCTGTGCTCAGTCATGGCTGATTTAGGGTCAGTGCTTTGAGTGGATTTTAAGTGGCGCTTGACGCTTCTGAAAAGCTCAGCATCTTAACATACTCCAGACACGAGCTCGGGTTTCACAAAGACCACACTTGACCCTTGACTTGGGAATCAATGTTGTTTTTTGGTTTACTAAATATTTTTATACTAAATATAACAATGTGTTTTTTTACTCGGGCTATGGCATAACTAAAAAAAAACAAATACGCAAGAAAACATGCCGTTTTATAGTTTACGTAGTTTTTTTTTCTACGTTTAGGCCTATACCAAACACAGATTTTTTCGCATACAGTAACTAAATGTAATTTAGCCTACGTGTATACACTCTCATCTCCCGCTGGTGTGGCGGCTATGCGCAATTAATCTGGTGCCCGTGGGCGATCAAGCACCGGCGTTCATTGTTAGTCATGATGTTGAGCACAATGGTATAATGCATTAGCATAGGGTTACTGCGGTGAAAGAGAGAAAGAGAGGGAGGTACACGGAGTTCGCATAGCTTTAGTCAAAGGCAGATATAAAAGCACCCGCTTCTCCTCCCGTGCGCACCGTGCCATTGTCCTCGCGCCTCTGGGAGAGGATCTAATAACTGCTTATGGAGGGAAGTGGCATGAGCGTTATCACAAGAACCTCTGATTGTTATATTGCCCTCCAGATTGTTTGTTACCAACAAGGGAGACCATTGATTTTGATTTTATTTCAGGTAACACCCCCGTGAGGGGAGGGGTTCAGGGGGCAAGATGCATATCTTCCTAACCCCCCAAAATAACTACAATAAATATTATAAAGAAAATTGTTGGTTCTCACAGTAGGCCTAATGAATTCTGCAACATTCAGACTGTAATTGAACTAAACAATCACATTTAAGCTGCATAATGGCACTACTGTCTATTTAGAGCTGAAATTGTTTTATAACTAAAGAATATTGGAACATTAATATTGTTATTTTCATGTTTGTTACTGTGAAGCTGCTGTAAAATGATATGTATTATATAAGGCGCTATAAAAAATCAGATTTAGATTAAAAAATGGGCTTTTCGTTAAATACTGTCATAAAGGTTACTAATAGTCTAACAAGTCTTTTTTTTCCCCCCTTCCCTTTCCAGATTTCCTCAACCTGAGGCGGAAATATCGCAGACACAACTGTCCAAAGAAACGCTGTCTGCCTCTTCACTCCAGAGTGCCATTCCCTTGAGGTAAGACTTCACTTAACTGGCTATTTATTCCCTTTTATTACTCTAAGGAATGAGCAAATATTGAAAAAGAGCTATCAAAGAGGAGAATCATTAGGAAATCCAAATTCTGACATTCCATGCAAGTATTTGCAGACAAATAATCGCGAAATACCTCAAATTACTTTTGCGACTCCTTGACAACACATACTAAATCCCGCCTAACAAGTGCGTGCACTTAATTTAAGAATACATTTACCTAACACATTTAAGAAGAATAAATTTGCATAACAAAAAAAATGTCCTAAGAATGTTTTCCGTTCAAAAACATCTCATTGGTGCTGGAAGAATGTTTGTTAACTTTGAGAGAATTTTCAGAGAACGGTGTTAGAATGTTCTGAGAACGTACCCTGTTAGCTGGGCACCACTCTATTGTAATCTGTGGAGAAGGGATGGCCAGATTAATTAACAAACCGGCTGTCGGATCTTCAGTGGCCTTAAGCCACAGCGGAAACAAACAAAGAGACTTTGGGTAAATACCCTGTACTAAATGAGCTGGGAAATTATTGGATCTTTATAGCCGTGTGACTTTCTCTCGAACCAGGAGTAAACACAAACACTCCACACCCACACACACACACAAAAGAGTAGAAACCTACATAGCCCGAACAGAGACACACAGACGGACGAGAAAAGCCCTACCCCCCTAAATACAACCCATTTTAACTATCTGCCACACACACTGTAAAACTTGGGTGGGACGCCTAGTAATGCCAGTCCTCAGAAACACCTGGTGTCCATTTCAGTGAAGGGTGCACTACAGTTATGGTATTCAAATTCAAAAGATAACAGATAAATAGAAAAACTGGTTTAAACAGAAAACAATGTGTGATTATTAATTCATATCTTTTCCTATTCTATTGTTGTTTTACAGTATGGACTGTTTAATGCTCGTATTTCTTAAACGGTTAGTAAAACCCTAACCAGGGACAAGTGTTGCAGATGAGCTATTCTTCTGTAAAACAAAATACATTAAAATAAACGGTTTTAAAAGAAAATACTATTCGAAGAGTATAAAACTGGGTAACTACCACACAAAGGGGTCATAAGGTGAAATAGAGGTGAATATAGATAGCAGGGTTTTTTTAACTTGAGGAGAAACTCTTAAGGATACTCAGGTTCTTACATAAAAATACTCATGCTCAATTCTTAAAATACTCAACAGTCCAAATTTGTGTGGTTGTTCATGTTGAAATGTGTGTGTGTGTGTGTGTGATGTGACACTGTATCTTTGGGGACACACATTCACTGTGACAGCCTACCGGAGCCGCCTACTGTTTTCAGACACTCTGGAGAGGTTGTCACCTTTAACCTTTACTCTATGACCCCCACACAATGAGCCAGAGCTAGTCTGGAGTTAACAAAACACACAAACAGATGCACACAAACACACATATATATAGGAACAATGTCTAAAAAAAAAAAGCTGCACAAAGATCACATCGAGAACAATAAATATCTATTCCATAGGCTTGAATGATTGTTGATTGAAAATCTATTTCTGTTTTCTTAAGGTTTCACAACTACTATACTATCTGCAGCTGTGATTTCTCATCAAGCCATAAGAAAACCAAAGACCAGCGAGGGATGGGAAATGAGAGAGGAGTGTCATATCAGACTCACTGAGGACTGTTCATTTGCCCGAATACCGTAAACCAACCCATGCTAGTCACTTCGGTAAAGGAAGTGTGTTGTTTTTATGAATGTTAAGTGAACAAGCCATGGGGACATCAACTGCAACCAAACATGCTGAAAACTCATCGCTCAATCAGTTTGAGTTTGCCAGAATCATTGTAAATAGTAAAAACCAAATGATATGTGTTTATATGTAAGTTATGCACTTCAAATGTTTTATTATTATCCTGATTAAATAAAAAGTGTATTGTCTTTTCACCTGGGCTTTATGAGTCACAATCCTTGGGGGAGGTATGGGGCAAAGTGAATGAAAACGGTTTTACTAGGCTCAATAGACTGCACGGTTTGACAATTGGTTTTGACGAATTGGGATTGTTCCGATTTTGACTGACATTCCTGATCCCAGATTGTGAACTTTTCAGCCCCTTTTGCACATGCATTATCCTTTTTTTGTTGGCTTCTACTCTTAAAAACATATACTTCCTTTTATTAACTGTAAAACATCCCAGAGAGCAACCCTTTGAAATTATTTATATTCAAAATAATTCTAAAACCTACTAAAATTTGAATAAAAAATAAATAAATAAAATAAAATATCTTGATGTTAAACTAAAATCCTTTCACTATCATGGAATGCAAAGTTAAAATAGTAAACCTGAAACTATTTAACTACATAAATACTATATAAATACTAAGTATTTAAATTAGTTATGTTTGTACCTCCCTGTATTTAAACAGTCTTATTATATTATAACATTTTATAAAATTCTTATATTACACACATCATTTGAATTATTGTTTAACATGGTATATAAGTTTTTCTAAACCATACATAATTAATACACAAAAACTATTACTAAGAACCTGATGTGTGTTTTAAACAAACAAACAAACAAACAAAAAATCTATGATCCCTTTCTTTATTCTGAAACGTTTTTAAATCATCAAACCATGAGCACATTAAAAACTAAAATCTGTGGACATTTTATTCCAAAAAGAAGTTACAATAATTTTTATTAACGTTATTTTACATAAAATGACCCTACTTCAAGACATCTGTAGCATAGGACTAAAAATATGACAACTTGAGAATAGCTCAAACACATACGCGCTTCCAACACATTTCTTACACAAAAAGACAAAATACCAATAATACACTAAAGTAACCAAATTAAGTACTAATTAACTATAGTTGTACCAACAGACATAAGAAAAACCACAAGTTACATTATAAAGCTTTTAGTTTGATCGGATCTTGCTGTGCCCAGCTCATAATGAGCATCTGTACTGAACATTTCTGCAGCAGAGGTTTTTGACTTCCTAATTGCAGCTATTGTCTACTCAGACTTGTCGTCATGGAAACGCAAGAGCGTCGTTAGAGAGGTTACCAGGGTTCGTTTCCCACCAAAAGCCTTCTGATCAGTGAGCCATGGCTGCCGATGCCAGTCAAGATAGACGCGCTCACACACACTCGCACGCAAGGCATCAAACCCCATCATAGGCACAAACAGACCTGAGCCACTCTCTATGTTTGCATGAGTCAGCCTCTGATCTGCTGAGCAGTCAGCGCGAGGATCCTCCGGCTCAGAACACTGTTGTGCTGTTTCAGATAATCAATCAGGTCAGCCTGCTTTTCCACCACATCCTCCAGACCGGAGCCGTCCCTGTGAAATAAACCACAGAACACATGTGCACATGTCCACAGCTCTTGGGGTTGAAATGTGAGTGAGCGTGTGTTACTGTGCACCTATGAAAACACCAGTCACAGATAATATGTTGCATTTAGGGATGCCCCGGTATGGCCTGTTCTGACCAGTACAGATATAAGAGAGAGAAAAAAATCTCTTTAATCTTATATTAAAGCTGTTTAACCAATGTATGCCTACTATGAACCACCAGAATGAAGAAAAGGATACATCCCTATGGCAGAAAAAAGGCTTTGAGTCTTATTTTAATTTTGAAAATATTATTAATTCATCTTCATTCTCACATGATTCTTCAGAAATTCATCTATTCTGCTGATTTGGTGTCAAGAAATTATTGGATACTATTTTTTGTAATTAAGCCTTCACTGTTACTTTTGATCAATTTAATTGCATCACTGCTGAAGTATAAAAAACATTGTCTGTTTGCAGGGGCGTAGCACCAAATTCTGGGCCCTATGCACAAGCAGTGGCCATGGGCCCCCGTAAGCTCGAGGTTCACAACTACCTACTACTAACTTTACTACTAATCTGAAAACTCTTAGATGTATGTTCACTACCTTAGCTTTGCTACTAATATGACAGCTTATCCTCACCTCACCTCACCGACATTGAGCCTACAAAGTTAGACTGTTATAGTCCAATAACAAATATTAATTTAGCTTTCGAATTAGTACAGTATTAAAAAGGTGTAGGCTATGCAAATAAGCCATCATGTAATTTCTAATTTTGTGTTCTGCCGTTGTGTTATTAGCACTGATAATCGCGGTGGTATTGAAGTGTTTTGTAACCACAGCAGGAGTTCATTTGTAGGCTATTTGCTCTCACATTTTGGGCTCACCATTCTTGGGAAAGAAGTCTGTTAGCAGTTGCTTTCCCTCATTTCTTTTTTTTTTTTTTAATCCCTTTCTTGTCTCTCAAACCGGATTTGCTTTTCTTTTCTCGTCTGCCGCTTCAGCAGAATGAACGCGACTTCAAATTCGCCTAGTCAAAAATCCCGGTGAAGGTGGACTAAACCATTTTGTGCAAGGGAGAGGGTGCCTGTCCTTAGACACCATTTAATACATCCATCAACTGATGCATTTACCCAAAATATTAGCATTTACATTAGTTAACAACATTTATTGTGACCTTAAAAATTATATTTAAAGGAAAATTAAATTTTCACTCCTCCCACTTGGGGCCCCTTGTAATTTCGTCCCACTTATCACCCAACTATGATGCCCCTGCCTGTTTGACAAGAAAAAGGACAGGCTCTGAGAAAACATACATATTTTTATCTTAAGTTTTGAAAATATTCATTATTGATTCGTCTTCAGTGTCACGCAATCCTTCATAGACTCTTCTACTCTGCTGATTTGCCATCAAGAAATAGTTTTATACTATTTTTTGTAAAACTGATGAAACGTGACTGTGTAATGCATTACTGCTGAAGTATTCTAAAAAAATAAATAAATAAAATACAGACCTCAAACTTTTAAAAAGGTACAATATATATATTTAAAGAGATCATGAATTGAGAAACATAAGAGGTCATTGTATTGTAAAAACATGCTGTAAGTTTCAGAACTCAAAAACAGAAGAATACCAACGTCTGCTTCTACATCACTGCCTGTTTAGCCCCGCCCGCCAATTTGTGCACATAGAGTAAATAACGAGAGGTGAATGCAGGTCTTCACAAAAATCAAGTGATAAAAATGTTCCTAAGATACCAAGCTGAAACACAGTCTTTCCATTACACTTCCCTCTGGTCTCAACATTAGGACAGAGCGAATGAACTTTCTTGTTTAAGACCACGCCAGGAACAACTTAGTCCTTTGTTCGATTCATTTTACCGCTGATTCACTTACAAACAAGGGACAAATTAATGTGTGCTGAGCCAGCTATATTGGATTCAATAGTATGAATGTCGCAACACACAAGTGCAACTGTTTTTATTACTTGATTACCATTGTCTATTAAACAATACATGTAATTATTTATGCGTTTTTTTAAGCATAAATCACTGCAGCGTCTCTCTGTCTGTGAAAGATGTAGACTGTCAAACAAACTATTAACCAATCATAGCAGTGGGCTTTACTTCCAAGTCTGAAATTTCCAATACCTATTCAAATTGAGTATTTCAATAAGGGGGTTCAAAAAAATGTCCTAATACCTATTAAACCTGTTTTATCCATAAACCTTTGAACCTTTGATCATTTACCATGAATTTTTGTATGTAATTTGTATATGTGGTATTGGACAAAATGAAAATGGAAACTAAGACATATACATACATACATAAATATATATATATACACACACACACACACACATATACATATATATATATATATATATACAGTATCTCACAAAAGTGAGTACACCCCTCACATTTTTGTAAATATTTTAATATATCTTTTTATATG
>JAUMHR010000042.1:109222-134883 GCA_032361145.1 Enteromius fasciolatus | reverse complement strand
TCCCCAATTTCAACCGTGTCTAGTTATGAGCTTTAAAATAATGAAAGTGTGACGTTAAAAGTAATAATCAGTTGTCTCTCCTTTCTTTCTGCACAGAGTGCTGCTGTTTAATTTGTGCTTGCCTGCAGCGTGAGCCAACAGAACGACTCGATTTGGGCATGATTCTGCACCATGACTGGTTTAAGGTGCGTAAAAAATATTTTCCATGATTTATATGAAAATTTATGAACATTTTGGAAACAGTTTGCCTATTCTTGTCAAAATATGGCTAAATAATAAAGCTGATTTCTGCTTTTATCTCAGGGCAAAGAAATGGCAAAAATGGGCAAATAGTGGCCATGCTCCCCGCTGCAGCCATCCCAGGTCTAGTCATGTATCGGCAGCTTATTGTGACCCAGAGCTTGTTTTCATCCTTACAAATGCATAAAAACACAAAAAAATAAATAAAAAACAATAAAAAAAACTATAAAAAACAAAACAATAACAAAAATGTTGCAGTATATTTATATTAATAATATTTATATTAAAAATATTGTATTTGACTGGTTTTATATGGCTTGTATTAAGGTTTTACTTTAAAAAAAATAAAAAACAATAATAAATGAAAGTTTTAATGTGTAGTTTACTGACCCATGAATAAATAAATTATTTTAACAGTAATTGTTCATTATTATATATTGTACATTTCACAGCTCTGGAAAATATATAAATTGTAACATTTTTTAAATTACATGCAGTGTCACATATCAGTCTGGAAAACATGCAGTTGTCCATAACCTATGCCAGTCAAAAAAACATTTTGCTGTCCTCCACAACAAACAGCAAATTCAAGTGATTCTCTTTTTATGTATTCATCACATAATAAAGCTTTCTTATACAAACCTCAGTTTCAGCATGACTACCACAGTTCATAGTAATAAATCACCTTATATTACCCCATAAATCACCTCAGATTGAGTTGATGTTAGTTTACATGAACACTCTGTTTGGCTTTTATGCACAGCCTCCTTTCTGACTCCTTCTTCAGTAGAGAAAGTCCTCTCCGGTGGCTGTGGGTTCCTCCGGTTTCTTAGTCCGTATTTTAGGCAGATGAATTTTACTGGAGGCTACTACAAGAATGTTAGCTCCATGTGTTACAGCGCTGGCAACGCACAACCAGAAAGAAAAGCCAAGATTTTCCTCCATGATCACAAGGGTAAAAAGGCTCTCACGGTGGTTAGCCACATGTTCTGTGAGCTGATGGCACTGGATTGCTGCAAGGAAACATGAAAAGCCCATAGCACTGAACAGAGCTGCGAGAAGGGATTAAAAAAGAGTGGACATATGATTAGAAATCAAAAGAAGTAATGCATCACAGTTTGCTATTGTTGATATAATTGATTTAGCGGTAAGTTTCCAGAGGTGTGTACAGAAAATTGTGTTTTAGATCATGTGTTGTGTTGACTTACCTGCAATGAAATTCCAGATGTAGAGGCCAAAAGGTCCTTTAATAGATTGGTAAGGAACTTTTCTGGCATTATATATACAGAAAGATAAACTGACCACTGCAAAGCCAATAGCAGTGAAAAGGAAAAAAATAATGATCATGTGAAGACCGCTGTTGATTTTTTTGATGAGCTTCGGGAAAACTGAAAGAGACAGAGGTTAGGTCTAAAAAAATGTTATACTTTCTTTTTATAAAAGCATAGATGGATATTTAGGACTTATTAATGTCAATATATGTAGAGAGATCTTTCAGGGTAAGATTATATATATATATATAAATATATATATAAAGCAAGCTGCATTGTTTTTATCAAAAATGCATTAAAACATTAATATTGTGAAATATTGTGAGAAAGCTACAAACCAAATTAAGACCTTGTAATGAAAGTATTAACGTCTTTAAAATAATATTTCTAACCTCAGACTTTTTAATAATAATGTACAGGGCTGCGTAGTATGACTGTCAGGGAGCTTTGTTATGGCAAACCAATAAACACAAAATGAATAAATAAATACACAGATAAAAATAAATACATAAATACAAATAATATCATACATGCACTTTATAAATAAACAAAACTTTCAATAAATGTCTAAAAACACGCAGGCACATTGTAAGAACAAACTTCAAAGATCTGTTCTAACCACAAGTTAAAATGCATTAACAATGTGTTTTCACCATACACACTGTATGTTCAATCAGAATTGAATCTAGAGGTTAGTTTTCTTACTGTATATTTTGGAGCGGCGGATCCCCAGCCCGCATCTTCGTGTTTTCCCGCCCTGGAAGAGGCCGTAGTAAATGTGTCCCGTGAACTGCTCCAGCTCTGGCCTTGACGCGTTCACCAGATCCACTCCTGTTTGACACAATGTGGTTCCGGTGATCCAGCGTTCCGTGGCCAGTGCCACAACCAGAAGTACCACTGAACCGATGCTGAGTATAGAAGCGAAGGAGAACACGATCTGTTTCCAGAGAGTTGGCATTTCACTACTCACCCCATTCCTCCTATAAAAAGCAAGGCGCAAAGTAACACGACCCTGCGCGGCGTTCGCCTCTCTTCTCTACCGCGAGCCGACTCTGCGGTATTGTGCGAAGAAGATTAAAACTTCATCACAAACAGCATACAGGGTTGCAGTATAATTGCGGTAAGTGCATAAGCTACACACCCTTATACTAAACTGAAGGAACGCGAGATAGACGGAGTTTAAAAAAAGCAGGAAACCAGATATAAAGCGGCCAGCAGGATCTCCTTTACCACCTAACGAAACCTTATACAGTTTACTTGCCTTCGCTTGGTTTGGTTGCCAGAGGTGTCCGCGCGCGTGCACACACACACACACACACACACACACACACACAAACGTTTGTCTAATGCAAGCGAATTGTCAGGTCTTGTACACATACACATAAATCAAGATGCTGTAACCAGAAATTTTATTGGATCCTTTTTGCTATAACAGTTAATCAAATATCACCAGCTCCTGAATATCAGAATCTTATAGGTCATAAAAATAAGGGGTTCAAAATGTTAAATGTCACTTCAGCCGAGACTATACTGGGCCATTGAGCATTAACATAAAGAAAGAAAGGGGAGGGTTTAATAGAAAAGGTTTAAGTCACTGAAGCATTAAATGGGCAAATGACTTGGAAATATCAACCAGCATCGATTCTGTTTTAGTCGGTGCAGAACTGGGGGTCGCATAAAAAAACAACGCCTTTATTTTGACCGTATGATCAACCTGAAACAGACTTCAGAACCACGGACAGCAGCCTGCTTTGGTTCAGAACCATGGACAGCTCAACCCGTTCAAGAATTCTGATGCGCTGTAAACGGTGCTAATTTTAGCCACAAGATGGAGATATCGTACTGTTTCATTGAGTTTAGCTCTGTGCTACTTACATACACTTGCGACATTACACAAAACAAAACATAATAAAAATAGCTTTTTATGGAGGTCTCTTGAAGCATCCTGGAGACTTTGCCACAGTTCTTGATTGAGTCTCTAGTAAATTGTTCTGTTACTTCATGTCATTCCAGACAGATTGGATGATGGTGAGTTCAGATCTGCGTGGAGCACAGGCTGTTGTAAAACTCCCTGCACAAAGAAAAATATCAATGCATTATTACAATTAATGACAAAATGAATGTTTGGAAATGTAAACTGATATTTCCTACTGACACGCTACAGCAAAAGATAGAAGTAACTGAAACAGAAATAACCATTTGCTGGGGAAAATACTAGCCTATATATACCCTAGAGTGTCCAGAGACACAGATAAGTTAACCTCAATTATGTTCCGTTTCAACTGACTAAATCTTACAAATGTTTATGTTCAGATGAAATGACAAGAAAGTTTGGGGGTGGGGGTCATCCAACCACATGATTAGTATGTGTATTAATCTTCTTACTGAATATTAAAACATGACTATTGGTTTCACTATTTCTTGGTTTCACTATTATCTTCATGCAATATGGCCCTCTCATGCCCTTTTATCTCTTATATGATTTAAATGACTCACATAAACAAACACAAAACTAAATAGGGTAAGATGTCAGTGAACCTGCTTGATTTATTTTAATGATTACTCTTTCAAATGATAAGAACTTTAACATTTAGCTGATGTTATGATATTACAAGCAGTAGCAATTCTATTAAATATAGCTGATGCTAAAAATAAAAAGAACGGTTGCACAGATCTCTTCATCTCAAAACATGTGTTCAGTCCATACTGAAATGTATTGATGAAAACATCTTGTGATGAACACAAATTGGCTGTATAAACAAAATGTAAGCTTTAGTGTCAGGCACATATACAATATATGTTCCTTGTGGTCAAAGAGTCTTGTCTTATTGATTGAAGAATGGAAGTAGAATATTGACCAGCTAAACTGCAGCGATGCTCATTGAGGCAACTGTGAATATCAAATGACTACTGTTGTGGTTTTGGACAGGCTTGTAGACTTAATGCATTCTGGAATGTTTTAAATGTTTATAATGCAGTTATGATTGGGCTTGAGTTATGACTGCCTTTATTAATGTAAATATCTTTTTCTTTGCATTCTTGATGACTCTTTCTGCTCTACTAATATATATTAGTCATACATATTATATATATCCATCCATATTTTTTAAAAGTATTTATCATTTTCTGCTCAGTCTAACTTTCATTTCAATCTGTCTGCTTTCCGTTTTACTATATCAACTACTTCTCCTAAGTTCTCAGCCTCACATTTTCTCTTTCTTCTCTCGCCCCCCTTCTGTTTTTGCTTTCTTCCCAACACCAATAAGCTTAATGAGATTTAAAGTGCTCTGTAACCCAGTTAATCAGATTCATCGTTTTGATTAGACACTCAGTTTAGCATCTTAACATTTCTTAATCTCTTTGTTTTTCTGGAAAACAGTCAGGATTGCATAATGTTCAGATTGACTCTGTAGCTGTCTGCATTAGAATTCTCACAAAGTAAGTTAACATGCATTTCCTGTCATGTCTGTCTATGGCATGAAATTGCTTTCTAGAAGATACCATCACAGTTTGCTGCTGTATGTTTATGTGAATGTGACTCACTTCACTTTTTCACTTTAAATAAGCGAATCACAAGACATTAAGATGTTCAGCTAATTAACAGATTGTGAACATTGTGTTCTGGGAGAGATGCTGTAAATCTGTGTCCACTACAATATACATCAGGGACAGTCAGTGCTGGACCTAGTGGGTCACTGTCATGGAGAATTTTGCTTCAAATAATACTAAAATTCTGAGTTTTCCATAATAAATGGACTGAATTGAATGACATTTTGCTTCACTGTAGAAGACAAAACAAAACAAACATCTAGTGAACTGGATAATTATGTCCACACACACACACACACACACACAAATTCACTGTACTTTGTAGCCAAAAAAAAAAAAAAAATCCACTGTACTCTCGAAAAACAAATACATTGTATTTGTCTATGCTGTACTCTTTCGTGAGGCAAATAAAATAGATTTTTTTCTTCGAAACAATATTAATAACATTATGTCAGCATGGTCTGAAGATTAAGTGAGTTGAATTTGGTGATAATCGGACCACTGGTTTATGAGGAGTTTGAAAAAGTAGTTTTTCAAAGATAATAAATATGGCAGATGATATGACCGATTAAGGCATAATTGGTATCAATGTCTTCAATGCAAAGAATCTGTCATGACAAGCAAAATTGGTCAAAAGCTATAAATACATTTTGAAATACCAAAATGCCACAAAGTGACACTGCACTGAAACATCAGTACCTTGTCTTCAGAGTTGTCACGATCGCCAACTGGAGTGCCCATGAGCTCCATTAGATGGCACTCCATCCCAAAGTGTCTTCTCATGTGTTACCCTTGTCTGTGTGTTGTGTCCCCATTGGTTCCTTGTTTTCATGTGTCATGTTCCGATTGGTTACCTGGTTTCCCTGGTTCTTCCTGGTTGGTTTTGTCATGTGTTCCCTCTGTCTTGCTTAAAAGAAGCCCTCACCTTCTCTCTTACACTGATTATTGTATCCAATTCCCTTGTTTCTTTCTTACACGTTTTCCTTGTTTTCTTGTGTTTTCAACCTTGGACTCTTCCTTGTTTTTGATTGTTTGCTGCCTGCCCTGACCTCACTTTGTTATTAGATATACTCTTTTGCCTTTGCCTGGATTGTACTGTTTGCTGGTATTTGACCCTGCCTGTTTAACTATGTTTTGGAATAAAACGTTTGCACTTGGATCCCCACTTGACCCTCTGTCCCTTTCAAAACAGAATAATCAGCCACACCCGGATCCAGCGGCTTTATTTCAACCACCCTGCTGCACAACCATGAACCCATCGACCAGCTTCTACATCTGCAGCAAGGAGGCCAATCGATTGAGGATTATGTACACCAGTTCTGTATGTTGTCATTTCAAGTACCGCTTATGATGAGTTTTTTTTCAAAGACTTGTTTTATTTTGGACTCACAAAATCTCTGTTGCCTGGAAGGTAATTTAGTAGCAGTTTGAGGGACCTCATAGAATATACACTGCTGTTGTGTGTCTCTCCGTTCATGGTGGGTGAAGCAGAGGACCTTGAAACCCCTAAGACGTTTTTTGTGGGGGCCAACATCATCAAGCGGCGATAGCAGCGGAACTTGACCCATCATGGCCACCAGCACACGCCAGTATTTTCTGTACCACAATTTTCTATGATCGATAACCCTGAGCCTCATCACAAGACGGCCACCTGTTCAGAGTGTCTTCACAAGAGGTCTGCCAATCCAGAGCCACAGCACCAGATGGCTGCCAAACCAGCACCGCTGCACAAGATGGCCGCCACTCCAGATGGCTGCCACTCCAGAGCCACAGTCCAAGATACCCACCACTCCAGAGCTGCAGCCACTACACTAGATGGATGTTAACCCAGTGCCGCTGCACAAAGATGGCTACCAAATCAGAGCCACAGCGACAGCACAAGATGGCTGCCACACCAGATCCACAGCCCAAGATGGCTGCCACTTCAGAGCCACAGCCACAGTCCAAGACAGCCACCACTCCAAAGCTGCAGCCACTGCACAAGATCGTTGTCAACCCAGCACCACTGCACAAGATGGCTACCATCCCAGAGCCACAGCGACAGCACAAGTTGGCTGCCACACCAAAGCCACAGCCCAAGATGGCCGCCAACCCGGAGCCACTACACAAGATGGTTGCCACACCGGAACCTTCAGCCACCATAGATATGATGTCACAATCTTCAGCTCTCATGGATAACACTCCAGTGCTCCCGGGCATCGTTCATGTTGAATTTGAAGAAAATAGGGCGTTCCAAGGGCATTTAAGGCTGGTGTCCAGTCTGGCGGACCTACCATTGACATCGGTATGTACAGCAGGTATCCCAAGAAATTCAGACATGGTTATCTTAGAGACTGTTCGCCTATCTTCTGTGCTTCCTGTTATAGCGATTGCTATTTTAAGTGTATGGGCCGCACACTGCACCCCAGAGGCCTCATCCTCCCACAAACCTGTCACAGAGGCCCCATCCACCCACAAACCTGCTCCAAAAGCCTCATCTGCCCTTAAGTCTGCTCCAGAGGCCTCGTCTACCCCCGAGTCGACTCCAGAGGCCTCGTCTGCTCATGATTCTGCTCTCCAGATTTATGTAGCCATAAAGGCCATCATCGAGTTTTTGTCCTGCCCTGTCACAGCCACAGAGGCCGTCCTCAAACTCTTGTCCTGCCCAGTCATGGCTATGGGGGCCTCCCTTGAATCCTCATGCTGCCCAGTCACGGCCAAGGAAACTACCCCTGAATCCTCGTCCTTTGCCCAATGGATCACAGTGGGTACCTGCAGAGTTAATTTTGTTGTCTGGTTTTGCTGTTACCACCATGTTCTGGTGAGCCATTCTGTTATGATGGTGGCAAGGGCAAGCTGAGGCGAAGATCTAAATGCAGCAAAAGTTTATTAGTTCTTGAAACACATCTTCAGATGCCTATATGGCTATATTCTTGGTACTCTCTGAGACTAGAGTAATCTGTATCTGTATCTGGCCTCATAGTTGTTCTGACGGTGTGCTGGGGGAATTTTAGCTGCTTCTCCAAATTCACAGCGAGTTTCCAGTCCTTGGCTGATGTCAGGATCCCTACTGGTGCCATCCTCCCTGCTTGTGGCTGTTCCCCTGCTCTAACAAATGTGATTGAGCGAGTGGTATTGCTCCCTCGGCTGCCTTTACTGATCTCTTTGCTGATGTTACAGTATCTGGAATAGCTTTCAGCACCTGGTTGTGACGCCAAGTGTAATGACCCTGGCCGAGCGCTGTTGGGCAGAAGCTAAGAATGTGCTCCAGCATCCCACGAGCTGGGCACAACTCGCAAGTTGGTGTGTCTGCTCTTCCCCACATGCAAAAGTTTATTAAGATAAACTTAAGACAAATATCATCCAACCAGGAACAGGGAACACAATCCAGACAGGGAGCAGGAATGACAGCACTGACTAAAACATACAACTTATTTAGTGAGCACCAAACTAGTAAATCACACACAGGTGGAAGAAATAAAATCATAATGAGTCCCAGCAAAGTAAAATTGGGAATCGGGTCCATGACAGAATGGTAAAGAACTCAGGAGGACTCTTTATCTACGCCAGAGATGCCCAACCCTGCTCCTGGTGATCAACTGTCCTGCAAAGTTTAGCTCCAACTTTAATCAAACACACATGCCTTTAATTTTCAAGCGATCCTAAAACACAAAATTAGTTGCTGTAGTTGTGTTAGATTAGAGTTGGAGCTAAACTTTGCAGGACAGTCGATCTCCAGGAGATGGGTTGTGCACCCCTGATCTACGCTAAAGATACATCTTTATGTCAATTTTGGCGAGAATGATTCAACTTGAATTTGAATTTCATTATTGTGTATCGGCATGATTTAAAGATGATCTATTTTTTTAAATAGTAGTTTTTTAATAAAATTGTGGGAAACATTTTTAAAAATCCTTCTGACCCAAGGAATCAGAGGAAAAGAATTCTGAGCCCTTTCGGTTTTAAAATCATACAGCACGACGTTTAGTACAAACTGTTGGTGGTGCTAGAGAGTTTGAGTTAGAGACTCCAAATTTGCTGTGGTTAATGTTGAGACAGTCTTTTATCTACGTAATAAATTTCATATCTTTGCAGAAAATGTTTCTATGGGCTGCCATAGACTAAAAGCAGAAGATGTAGAAGAAGAATGCTAATGGCAAGACAGTAGAAGTCTATAGACCTTCATTGCTTGGCCACTAACAAAACAAAAAATCCAGTGGAATATCGCTAAAATAAAACCTTCTTAACTGCTCACAGTTCAGTGATGACTTTGAATAAATTATGACAGAATTAAAAAATTTGATGTCAGGTTAATGTCAGGCTCATGTAAGTTTAGGGTATGCACTTGTACAATATTAAAATGGACAAAGATAAATGTTTCACAAAAGCAAAGTACTCTCAATGTGTAGGCATACAGCAACACTTAAAAACCACCACAAAACCGACCCCACCACACACTGATCATACTATTATGGATTGAAGACCCTAATGGTCACTTGGTCGAGCAGATGAGGTTGTCTGCATGGTCAGCAAAAATCCAGTGGACAAACTTCATTAGGTTGTCAAGTTAGTCCATTAGACTACTCTCGATTTCAGTCTGCGTTGTTCTAAAAGGCCTTTTTAATACCGATAAATCTTATTCTACAATGGTGCTCAGTTGGCAGTATTTTCTATCTATCTATCTATCTATCTATCTATCTACACAACCAATGCATAGCATTTGAGCTCAGTAGTGAAAACAAGTAAACAATATTAAAGGACTGTTTCTCTTTAAAATGGCAAAGTGATCATATGTCCATAAAAGAAGGAATGAGTCACTTCTGAAAAGAAAGACCAATGAGTCAGCATCTCTATCTCTCTCACAAACAGCCTGCAGATGATGAGTAAGGACCTATCAGTATCAAAAACCTGCTCTGATTCATGAATAATTGATCAAACACAAGGTAGCTACACTGACACAACATACATGCCCCCTGCATAACAAGCACTTGCCTACAGGTGTCGTATAGAACTTTGTCACAATAAATTGAGAAAGCAAAACCCCTTGAAGGCTGGAAAGGCCAAGATGTTGACCCAGTTGCTATAATTATGTTAGAGGAAAACAATATCAGAAACAGTGTATTGGGTAATTATTTACTGTATGCACACACACACACTCCTAAGATGATTCTGATGCAGCAGACAGCACGTCATCATTGAAGAGCTGCAACATTTTAAACTGTATTGATTAATGCGTGCATGAGAGGGCAGGCAGAGCAATAAGTTTTAAATTCATGTCAGTAGTCCTTGGCAACACAGAAATGACTGAGCTGCTGAACTGCTGCAAGAGACGTGACACCGTCCAAAATCCTCCACTTAAGATAATGAATATTGCAATTTGTCCTCTTAACAAGGGCAGTTCTAATGCAAACTCTCTTTGGATTTTCCGTAAGCACGCGTCAGCTGGACTGGGTGATGTCCGGTACCTGTATACCAAGAATCTTTGGTCAAAACAACCTTGATATTGGCAGCTGGGAAACATAAGCGTGAGAGAGAGTATATGGCAAGCTATTTTAACATTATCATCATCATCTTTTTTTGCTTTTGAATTCTATTGGATCTGTAGATCAGATATTTATTCACTTATTCACTTCTGAAAATTATACATTACAGTTGTCCTTGCCACCTATTCCATGTATGCTAAGAAATAATTAGGCACTATTAATTAATAACTATTAACTATTCAGTTTCTAGCATATTTTCTAATGCTACTTAACTAGACATGAATATTAGATATAGTTGTTACCAAAAACATTTAAACCTAATCCCATTTGAGATTTATTTGAACTATTAAGTAGCAATTCTGATTAGTAATTATATATGACAAATAAAATATTAATATTGTAGTTGATAGAAGTCATCATCATTACTACACACGTACTGAACGTGCACCACCTAATATTTGTAAGGTCACATATGAGCATTGAATTTGTTTTGCAGTAACCAGTTGTTCCACAAGGTGGCAACAGTGCCCTGAGCTGTCCTTTCACAGCAGAAAACAAAACTGAACAGACAAAACAGCAACAACTAACACTCACACTGCCAAGTGCTTGTGAGTGCAAGGTTATGCGAGATAGCCCAGCTGTGGTTTAACGAGTTGAACAATATCTGTTATAAAAAGGACTAGAAAAATTGTGGTCAGAATTGTTTTTACCCATGGTAAATATGATCAAAAAAGGCTGTGAAAATAAATCGTCTTTGTTAATCCTTTTGATCTTTTATTTAAAAAAGTCACAAAAATCTAAACTTTCATTGGAGAACAAACATTAATACCTGCAGATTAATTTTCACAGCTTTGATCATATTTACCAACACCTCTGACCATATGTGTAGTTATTAGGAAAATTGCAAAATATAATAACTATATCGTTTTTTCAAACTGAAAAAGAAAAGAATCCCTATTGGATTACTTAGAAATAATAAAAAATATATAGTGATTACTAACAAAAAAGATACTAGTAGACTGAACGCATAATGTTAAAATTGCTTGCCACAGAATGCGAACAGAGAGAGAGGGAGAGAGAGAGGGATAGAGAGAGACTTGAAGACACAGTCAGTTGTGGATGAGTCGTACTAATGTACGGACACACGAACACTCACAGACTGACAGAATGGGCCACGTTTGGTTTTTATGCACAGTTCTACTTTTCTTCGCCATACCAGGAGGTAGGAACAAAAAGTTTTTATTATATATATATATATAGGCCTATATATATACGTTTTTGTATTTTTTTTTCAAATAGGCCTTTGCTTTATTTTTTCTATTTTATGTTGGCTACGCAGTCCATATGTGTAGCCTACTGTTAATTATGAGCGGATGATTAGGCTAATATCCCGAGAATTATCCAATTGTTTGGACGACAGATGCAGATGATGACCGTTAAGAGTCCATCTGTACTCTCTAGTGTACCTATTCAATAGTTATAGTTGTCAATTTAATAATTGATTTATTATGTCTATCTATGCTGTAATTGAACTAGAAATGTATTGATTCATTGGAGTTATTACGGGAGTTAAGTCACGCACCGCGCGAATGTGTTGTGTAATGTCAATAATTAATTAGCGTGTAATTAGAGTAGCTTCAATTATATGCAGAACGAGCAGTCAGTTATCTAACAAAACTACTGTCGACATAATGACCACAATAACTATCGAAATATATTATATGACAGATACAGGCCGTATCACAAACTGTTCTTTACTAACGATCGGTTTGTTGTTACCTGCTCGAGATGATATGAGCTGAAAGCAACAGATGCAGAGGTTCACGTGTATCATTTTGTACTGTGTGAGTTTATCCCGAGTTGTTTCAACGTCTGTAACAAGCCTGTTTGTGCTGTTTTAAGTTTACGAGTTCTAAATAATAATTATTCTTTCAACCTAAACACAGGAAAAAAATAATAACTATTTCATAACTAAATCCGATTATTGTCATATATTTTCTAACTCAAGCCTAGCCTAATTTTTCTCTTGCTGAAGTTTTAACAGAAACTGCCAGGACACTTAGTAAACACAGTCAAGGGAATATGCTTTAAAGCATTACTCAAAACGCATCCCTGAAGCAATTATAGCCTATCTTATTTACTTATGAGTGCTGCTTTGATCATATCCATGTTCTTTATTCTGCTGGTGTTGTCATAGTCGCGCCAGTAACACGAATGATTGAACGTTCTAATCTAGCGGGAAAGCTCGAGACCGTTAGGCAAATGGGACAGACTTCGGTTATCCTGAAAAATTGTCTGTCTTAGTCACTAATGCACCTCATACGAACTGCTTCACTTGCTTCGTAACGTTTGATTCTTCTGGACAATAAATCATGGTGATGTAACTGGTTAGTCATGGTGAGGTTAATAGGAGAAAGTATACTCTAATTGTTTTAAATATGAACTTAAAAGAAAACAAAGTTAGGATGAAAGTGAAATATGTGAAGGTCATATTCCACCCCTCATAAATGAAAAGAATTAATTATTTTTAGTTAGGCTATTTATTTATTGAACGCTATGTAAACAATAGGTAAATAGTGAATGAGAGTTGCTAAAGATTAATGTGCGTAATTTACATAGAACATATACATAAAAAATATATTTTATAAAATTTATTGTTTTGATTTATTTCTTTTATTTACATAATGGGATCCAGGTTTTTTTTTTTCATTTTGCTTTGATAACATTTTAACAGCTTTTAAAGCGTCATCATTTACATTTACATTTATTCATTTAGCAGACGCTTTTATCCAAGGTGGGCAATTAGTCCTAAAGAGGCAAAAAACAACTTAGGAAGTGCTCATTATACATAACAGGCAATGTTCAAATAAGTGCAGGCTAGAAAGGGAAAGAAAGGAAAGGGTTAAGAGAATTTTTATTTATTAGTTTTGTTATGATGTCAAGTAGTGTTGAAAGAGATGGGTTTTCAGCAGTCGTTTGAAAGTTGTATGTGAGTTGGCATTTCGGATAGTGATGGGAAGATCATCATCATCATTATCACAGTCAAATCTACAATAAAGACCTTTTCCCCTTCATAGGGTTGTTGACTCTCAAGAAAGTTATACATAAACTGATTGCTACCATCCATTGAGTAGACTTGACTATGCCTTATATGCACAGTGAACTGATTTGTGTGTGCTTGTATTCCAGGGTGGTTTGAACCTGTTATCACTCCCAGTGTCACTCATCTCGTGATACCAAAAGGTGGACAACTGCAACTCCGTTGTCATGATAATGCAAAGGCGAGCAAGGTGCGATGGATGCGGGAAAAAGGTCGGAAAATTGATGGAGGGCTAGAGGAAAATGGAGCTAGTATCATCCACCTCACCTCTACACAGGTACAGCACATGGGCCGTTACACCTGTGAAAACATACAAACGGACGAGAAGAGCTCCATCTACATCTATGTGAAAGGTGGGTTTGATTGTTCACGTTTATACTTTTTTTTTCTTGATTTGTTTATCCTTTGACCTCAGTTCCCACACTTCAGTCCTGAAGGAGTATTACAACCTGAATAGGTTTTTTGTTAAAGCACAAATGCATGTCCTTAAGCTGTGTGCTCAAACCACACCTTAGTGTATATCTGGTTTATTTTCCTTTATTTGTATTATTGTTAACTGGCATTGAGTGACATAGGTGGTTTGCCAGTTGAATTGCGATAAACCTTTTGCACACACTTATATTTTCTCATACAAAAATCCAGCATTTAATGTAACCCCCTTTGTTTTCAACTCACATTTTTTCCCCTTTCTTTCCTTATTCTTGTTTGATTTGCATATCTTTTGTCACCCTGCCTCATCCCTCAGTAGCCTAAAATCTCTCCCCATTCACTTTTTCGGGTAGATTTGGAGAATGCTTTTGTGCGGTCCATGGTGGATGGTCTTTTGGTGAGGGAAGGAGAGGATGGCACTATTCCTTGCTTAGTAACAGATCCAGCAGTCAATCGTCTGTCCCTTCTGACCTGTGGTGGCTCTGGTCTCCCAGCTGGCCTCATTTACAATGCTCACCCTCAGAGAGGGATCACCATCAAAAATGTCTCCAGAGCTTTTGAGGGCTGCTACATTTGTGCAGGAGAGATGGATGAAAAACCTGTGAAATCAAGCGCGTATAACTTGGGTGTTCGGCCAGGTGTGTATAAGAACAGTTTTTAAAGGTATATAGTTCACCCAAAAGTGGCATTTCTGTCAACAATTTGTGAAAAAACTCTCCCTAGTTTCTTCAAAATAAGGCATTTTGAAGAAAGTGGGTTACCAAACAGGTACCCCTTGACTTTCATAGTATGGATGTAATATTATTCAGCGAAGATGCATTGAATTGAGCAATAAAGACATTACAGAAATGCATTTTTCAAATAAATACTGTTCACTGTACTTTGTATCCACCAAAGAATCCTTATTAGAGTATTTTCACCAAACATATTAAGCAAAAACTGTTAAGCAAGAACCATTATTAAAAAAATAATAGCATGAAATCAGAATATTAGAATAATTTCTGAAGAGTTATGTGACACTGAAGACTAAAGTAATGGTTGCTGAAATTCAGCTTTGCCGTTACAGAAATATATTACATTTTAAAATGGTTCTTTTAAATTGTTAAATGAAATTTAAATTAACTAAAAAAATGCAACCATGGTGAGCACAAAAGACCTCTTTAAAAAATAGTACAGTATCATTATGATGTTATGGCTTAAATACATATATAAAGTATAGAGGTAACTATTTGCTTTGATGCGTGTATATGGTGTTTGTAATACAGTCCCAGAGACAGTGCCATCAGTCAGCCTATCCAGAATCGAAAACGTGATTCTGATCCAGGGTCAGGAGTTTGTGCTCAACTGCAGCAGCATCAACATCAACCATGATATCAGCCTGAGCTGGAGTATCCCTTCTCAAACGGTTAGATCCACACATTTGTCGCATAATCTCAGATTACTTTTTGTACCTAACCTGAACTGTTATTGTCAATCGTGATTTAGATAGCAGAGAAAAGTCAAAAATCAAACATCCTGCCTGGTTCTCGAGAATATAAGCGCTCAGCAGGACTGCACATCAAATCTGTGAAGATGAATGACTCAGGAGGCTATCGCTGTATTGCAAAGAATGAGAAAGGTGTCTCCATGGAAACTGTCAATCTGGAGGTTTACGGTAAGAAATGTAGAATGAAGTTGGATCGAACAGTAATTTTCAAACATTATTGACCACTTGTAGGAAAATGAGTAGGATAAAGCGCAACACTTAATATGGTGATTGTTGAAATGATAGTGCCTTCTTTCATGCAAGGATTTTGCTTGATTGGATTTCATTTTTAGCAAAAGTATCTTCATTGGGTGAACAACAGGAAATCTGCTTGTGTGTGTATGTGTGGCAGAGCATGGTTTCATTAACCTTACGGAGGCAGAGGACAGGGTGGTGGAGGTGAGAGAGGGAGAAAGCCGGACCCTCAGCGTGGAGATGACTTCATACCCCAGTCCCATTGAAGTCTACTGGATCTATAACAACCAACAGCTCAAAAACACATCTGAGCATGTCATTACACTGCACAACCAACAGTACAGGTAAACACACCTGCACATACACATTATTATACATTATTAATATTTATATAATTATTTAAACACAAGGCGTTTTCTATTATCTCATTGCTGAGCCTCAGCTTCTATTTTTGTTGCTTTGATCATTTGGCTACACAGCAAAGATTTTGTCCATACGTATATGTGGTCAATATAATTATGTTGTGGTTTATTACTGTTGTTGTTTTTAACTGTGTCATGAATAATTGTTCTACTATTTGACAGTGAAATAATCAATACATAACTGTATCAAAATGAAAACCTTTCTACGTGAAGCTTACACAGGTATTGAGTATGGTTGATCTGGATGTTGCAGGTACATCAGTGAACTCAGGCTGGTTCGAGTTAATGGATCAGAGGGCGGGGTCTACACATTCTCAGCCAATCACAGATATGCATCTGTCAATCAGTCATTCGCTGTCTATGTTATATGTAAGTTCCGAATTATTGGCAGGCCTTAAATAAACTTTATTTTTATACAGCCTTTATATAAATACAGTAAACCTCTTATTTAGGTAAACCAGTGATAGTTTTCCAGGAGGGGCCGGTTGATGGGCAGGTGCGGTGTGTTGCTTCAGGATATCCTGTCCCCAAAATATCCTGGTATTACTGCGAGCCGCCGCACAAAAGGTATGACTCACAGGCTAATGCAAGTCACACTGAGACACTCAGCAGCCATACAATAGCGCACATTTCTGACTTCTGTGAAGTACCAGAGTAAACAAACTACTGCATAGTCATTCTGTCACCAGATTGCAGTAAGCCATTTGGAATAGAATAGTGTTTCTTAAATGGCTAAATGTGGTAAAAACAAATCTAATAGTTGTTTGTCATATTATTTTGGCTCTTAATAGTATTTATCACCTCTGACAGGTGTTCCCATCTGTTGAATGCGACACAGGCAGATGAGGAGTTTGCCGTGGTCAAAGTGTCAGGGGCAGAATTCGGACGAAGCGAGGTGGATAGTCGACTTAATGTCAGCAAAGGAAAATTTCACACACTTGAGTGTGTGGCAAAAACCCAGGGAGAGCAGGCCTACATCCTCTTTTCCATCAGTGGTGAGAACACAAACACACTCATGCTAGCTAAATGAGACCCACATTTTCGGGTGTTTTTATGAAGCTAACGATAGTTTGTATCACCGGATGGTTATTTAACAATTCTATCATAAAACAGTCATCAAACATTGAGTGTTTTGCTACTTCCATCTTCCCTCACGCTCTTTTAACGTTAAAAGTGATGTTTCATGCTGGAATTCATTCTCTACTTTAGTGAACAGTATCTTGTCAGTAACACTTGTCCCCTTCAGTGTCTATGATGGTTACAGTGCTGTTGTAGCATAGTAGTTCGATCTCAGGCTCAGAAAGAAGATTTCTACAGATTTTACCCAAACTCTAATGCTGCTTTCAGGTCCTTTGGGAAGCTGCTGTTTACAAGTTCAGAAGTCATAATTACTATGTGATGTGTTTCAAGTGATTTTAGTTGTAATGGATGTAATTTCATGTTTACTTTCCTTTTTTCACTTAGTGATAAGACAGGAAGCTTTTTTTCGCACTAATGCAACAAAATGAAAAGCAAAGAATGTACATTAGGTCTGTAACAAATGCTTCATGTTAGTGTTGCTTTGTGACATGTGACATGGAAATGTAGTTTTGTCACTCTTTGGACCTCAAAGAAAAAAATTATTGTATTCATATGTTTGTTTACATTTTTTTTTCACAATTTTCACAAAATACGTCAACTATTTTCGTCATTAGTAGTAACTACAAAAATGTTTTTTCTTGAAATTCTTCAGCATTTGAAGGGTCATGTGACACTGAAGACTGCAGTAATTACTGCTGTAATAATGCATATTATTATTATTATTATTTTACTGTATGTAGGCAGATGAATTCAGCATAAGACACTTTGTCAGATTTAATGTAAATAGATTTATTAGCTCATAGCTAATTATTAGCTAATTTCCCCAGACCAAAACAACAATTGTTCTGTTGAGGATGGCCATTCATGTCTTCTTATTGAGAGCAGTAGACGCACACACACACACACACACACACAGATATACTAATTTGTATCCTTATAAACCACATGAACATGCACATGTTGGGTTTACATGTTTTATGGGGACATTCCAAAAAATGTTTACTTGAGTGAAAGTATAGAAGTACTTGCTTTTAAAAGTGCTTAAGTATTATGAGTACATTTCCAGTCAATGCATAGTTTCATTGTTTTTTTAGTTTTATGTTATACTTGCTATACCTAATACCTAAAAGAATATATTTCTGATTATTGATCTTTATAAATAAGTGGCTTTAACACTCCTACCCACCACCATCACAAAACAGCATGGTAGTGTTCTTATGCTGTAGCAGTGTGTACACACATCAAAGTGTATTCATTCATCCACATTTGAATCAAGTGCACAGTAAAATTTCCATAATCAGAAAAAAATAAAACAAAACAAATTATCCAACCTGCTAACTCAACTACACAAGGATAGCTAGGCCTATATAACTGCCCATGCAACAGCAACACTGCTTTACGTGTCGGCAAAACAAATGATACTGTCTCTTTCTATCACCTGTAAATCACCAAATCACATTTACAGAAGAACCAAAATCACTCACAAAATCATCTTTGTGGGGCCATTTGGTGCACACACACACACACACACACACACACAGCTGGTAACAGATAATCCCTGAACATCTCAGACACACGCTGAGCTTGTTGACAGATACGAGGGATTACTTTTTTTGTGCAGCGTGTGCACATTAGGTTTTGATACTGATGCTAAGCTCTTAAAATCCTCTGAATAACAGATTTAAAACACTCACATACAACTCTAGCCTTATTAATAAGCACAGTGAATTAAGAAGTAGGCCTATTAATACTATTAACACAGATGTGGTGTTTCTATATTTTGAGTGTGAGTATATTTATAAAAGTATGGGTATGTGTTTCTCACCCTAGAGAGAACAGTGCCCCATAAACTGTTCACACCTCTGCTGTCTGGAGTCGTGTCTACTTCTGTTCTGCTCAGCTTCTTCCTGGTGGTTCTGCTCTACAAATACATGCAGGTACTCAGTCAAAACACTCACACTAGACACTATGAAGCAGCCTAAAACTATTAGTAATAAATTCTGTTCTTTAATTTGTCTTTCTGCCGTAGAAACCCAAATATGAAATTCACTGGAAGGTGATTGAAAGTTTTGATGGAAACAATTATACCTACATAGACCCAACTCAACTGCCTTATGACCCCAAATGGGAGTTTCCACGGGAGAGACTGCGTTTTGGTAAAGGCATACACACAATTTAAACATAATTATGTAATCTGAGTAATTCATAATTCCACAGCCTTCTTACTACATTTAATATAAATATATGGTACATACACTACCGTTTAACATTTAGGGTAAGAAATGAACACTTGTATTTAGCAGGGATGCATTAAATTGATCGAAATCGAAAGAATGTTTATTTAAAATATATATTTTTTTTCAATTTCTATTCATCAAAGAATCTTCAGTTTCTTGTTTCCTCAAAAATATTAAAACGGCAACGCTGTTTTTAACGATGTTTTTGAGTTTTGCAATTTAAAAGAGAAAACATTCTTAATTGTAATAACATTTTTAAAAAATACTGTTTTACTGTACGTGTGATCAAATAAATGAACATAAGATAAACCTAAACTTGGAATGAAAATGTATGTACAGTACTATAATTAAAAATACTATAGAACCACAAGAATCCACAGCAGATTGTTTATTTAAATGGTGTGAATTTCAAAATAATAATGTTACCTAAAAGTGTGTTATTTGTCACGATGAAGGTAAAATCCTTGGCTCTGGAGCGTTTGGTAAAGTGGTGGCAGCTACAGCTTATGGGCTTTGCTCAGCTGACACAGTGACCACTGTTGCTGTAAAAATGCTAAAACGTAAGTATTTATACATGCCTACATGTATGATGCAACATGTTTATAAAGACTCCAATCACTGGTTGTTAAAATACGTAAAACTTCTACTGTATTAATGTTTAATCTAATAAATGAAAATGGATTTCTTTCCAAAGCGAGTGCGCACTCCACTGAGAAAGAAGCTCTAATGTCGGAGTTAAAGGTTCTGAGCTACATTGGCAATCATATAAACATTGTCAACTTGCTTGGTGCCTGTACAGTAGGAGGTATGTGATTAATAGTGCTGAAAGATTAAAGCTATTTAGTTTGTTAAAATAAAGTTCATTTTCATTGTTCTGGCTGAAACACGACAAAAGATGTTAGTAAAATAAGTAGAATCCTTTTTAATGTTTCATGGAATAAAGTCACACATGACACAAGGGTGAAATGTTATATTTTGAACAGTTTGGGATATTTTCCAACAGGCCCCACTCTGGTGATCACAGAATACTGTTGCTATGGCGACCTATTGAACTTCCTAAGAAGGAAGCGGGATGCATTTTTCAGTTCCAAAACAGGCGATGGATATTACAAAAACCTGCTCAGCCAAACACAGCCTTCAAGGTAAAATAAGTGTGTGAGAAATATGGTGCAGATGTATAGATGTCCATTGTTGGGGATTTGTAATGCTATACATCTATTATATGCATGCACACACACAGAGAGGGCACTGATAATGGATACATGCCCATGAGGTCATACCAAAAGAGATCAAATCAGACAGGTAGGTGCAGCAAAATACAACCACTTTTACCAGAAACATTCGTTATCGTACACTTTTTTTACTCTGTATCATCTCTCTCAGAATGGTGCGATGATAAAGATGATCTCTCTTTGGATACGGAGGATTTACTCAGCTTCTCGTATCAAGTGGCTAAAGGCATGGACTTCCTCACTTCCAAAAATGTAAGTGTGTATTAGGTTTATTCACCTCTCAGGTTTCAGAGTGAGTTGAACATGCAGATCTTGAAATGTTATCCTTTCTCGAATCTCCTACTGAATTTTTGAACATGTCTTTTTTTTGACTAACAAATTGGTGAATTGCTATGTATTTAAAGTGTATTCACAGAGACCTGGCTGCCAGGAATGTATTACTGACTCAGGGTCGGGTAGCCAAGATATGTGATTTCGGTTTGGCACGTGACATCACAAGAGATTCCAGCTACGTCCTGAGAGGAAATGTGAGGAAATGCAGTGTTATCTTTCACCACACTCATATCCCTATATTAATATTCAAAATATCCATGTTTTATTTTTTCGGAATTAAATGAGCCATTAATTAGAAGATATAGTTCGTCCTTAATTTACCCTTATGTCCTCTGTATGACTTTATTTCTTCTGCGGAACACAAAACAACATATTTTAAAGGATGTTTTAACTATTTATCTTCATATAATAAGTCAGTGTAGTCTAAAAAAAGAAAAAAAGGTTGATATATCAACAAAGAGTTCCCCTGAATTTTCACTTAAATGTTGAGTGAATTATATATAAATCTTCATTTTTGAGTGTACTATCCCTTTAAGTTTGTGAATGCGATATTGCTTGATATCGTAGTATGTTAATAGATTGTTTAGAACGTTGTGTTTTCTGTCTAGGCACGCTTACCGGTTAAATGGATGTCCCCAGAGAGTCTATTTGCTTGTGTGTACACTTTTGAGAGTGATGTCTGGTCTTACGGCATCCTATTGTGGGAGATCTTCTCTCTGGGTCTGTATGAGCTGGTGTCAGGCCTTTGAAATATCACACCTACCCAGAATACAGTGCCTGTAAGTGACTCATTACGAAGGTCTTATGAGGTGAAAATCTGCCTGCAGGTAACACGCCATATCCGGGTATTCCAGTTGGATCCACATTCTATAAGATGATACAAGATGGATACAGAATGTGTGAGCCTGAGTTTGCCCCAAGTGAAGTGTAAGTGAATTTTACCTGTCTATAAACAGTTTAGTGTGTTATATTATGACACGACAGGAAAATAAATAAATACAAATTATATATATATATAAATATAGTTGTAAACATTTGAAGTGGATCATAAAAGCTCATCAAAGTTGTCCTAAGACAAGAATGGGTATTGTTTTGGGTTTTTGGACACATATATATACACGTATATAAGAACCCAGGTTCTTTTATGAACTGAAAGAAGAACATTTCTTTGAAAAATAATTTTTTGTAACGTTAGAAATAGCTTTGTCAAACGATTAATCACTTATTAATTCATCCATTAATTTATCAAAAATAGAGGTTTTTGTGTACGTAATATACAGTATGTGTGTGTACCATGTATATTTATTATGTATATATAAATACATGCATGTATATATTTAAGAAAAATATTTTGTTTATATATTAAATATATTTATGTATAACATAAAAGATAATATAAATATATAAATGTATATACATATAAATGTTTACAAAATATATACTAAATGTGTGTGTATTGATATATACATAAGAAATATTAACAGTACACGTTATGTAAACAAAAACATTTATTTTGAATGCGATTAATCGCAGTTAATCATTTGACAGCACTCATTATAAATGACTTTTGTAACAACTAAAATAATTCAATGCATAAGATACAGAACTTCTGTATGCTATATCTGAGTCTGATGCGCATGATGACAAGGCATTTGCGTATGTGTTTTTTCAGTTATGAGGTAATGAGATGGTGTTGGAGTGCTGACCCTCTAAAGAGACCAACCTTCAAGAAACTGGTGGAAAGGACTGAACTCCTGCTGTCGGAAACCACCAAAAATGTACGTTTTGACTCAGCATAGCTCAAAAAATTCTGGCACGGAATCAGTTTCTATGGTTACTGCAGGTTTACAATTGTATCTTGCAGGATTACCTAAATCTCAGCACTAGTGGCAGCTGTGAGGCGTTTGTTCCTCCAGGCCTGCAGAGGGCACAAAGGCTGAGTTCTGTGGGCAGCTCGACAGCCTCAACTCAACCTCTGCTGCAGGCAACAAATGATGTTTTTCTGGAGAATCAGAGCATATAAATGACATCTCGTTTCTTTGTGTTGCCTCATTTTCTCAATAGGTTTGACCTAAAAGCCTTATCCTCCATTTAGGTTCTGACTGTAATTGTGGCATTTAAGAGCATCTCCTGCTCTCTGTTTGGCTCAGTGTAGCTCCATTAGCCTTGTCTTCCATTATATTTCAAATTACTCAAGACACAGCATGTCCAGCCATGTAACTGTTAATGTATTTTTCTAAATGCAGCTGGGCTCCATTTATATGGTATTGATCTACAGTATTTTGAGTGCATGAGCAGCTACCGTGGCCAGGCAAGCATTTAGATATAGAACCTAATGTTACCTCATCAGATAAATGACCAGCTCTACTGATGACATCATTGTGTAGTGACCTGTGATGATGTCGTGTTGTGTATTCTTTTGTCTTTGGCCAGGTGTACAACTGCAAGTATGTCTTGAATGAACAGTAAGGTAGGTCAGTGGTAAAAATACTGAACCCAAGGTGATTCCTGTTCAATGCGTCACTATCTGAAGCACTTAATACCAATGAATGGAGGTTCTCGTTTATGCATTTGTACCATTTTCAGCATGCGATTACTCTCAAGTGAGTGTTATATTGCATTGATGTATCTATGAGATCCCATCTCAGCTTCAAGTTGTACTGGTATAACTGTCATATTTATTAACAACCTAGGATGCGTTTACATTTTGTTTTGGTAACTTTTGTTTTAGTTTGGATTTGAAATTTTGAGCTGCTGAGAATGTATATAGATATAAATAAAAAGCCGTTTGTTGCCGTGTAAAACTGAGATAATCAGATTTGGATTTGTTTCTCGTTATAACTGACTAGGTTCCATTCTTCAAAAGTGGCTAACTTGGCTACATTACGTGGAATACGACACAAGTTTCCTTTTTTGAAGCATGCATAAAAGATGATAAACATATCAGAGTTAACAAGCTAATTATTCCAAGTTTATGCAATCAGTTATTCCAAAAATGAATCCAGCTGGCTAAACCACAATTGAAGGATGGAATGTTGGTCTCAAAAAGAATGAAATGTTTTTGAATGTTGACTGTGACAAATGACTGCTATGAGATTTGACTGTAAATATCTGAAGTGTCAGCTATTTTTTCAACTTTTAAAGTGTTATGTCAGAAAATAAGGCCAGTAGTAAATGCACCTGTTTTTATACAGAATAAATGAAACGTTGTAAAGAATGTATAAATTGTGTATTTTCAAAATTCCAAAAATTATTTGTGCAATTCCTTAAAAGTTGCATATATTTTACTTTGAAATACAGTGTTTGACCCACTGAACTAGCTCAACCAATAGCTTACCAATAGCTTATATACAAATGGAAGTTTACAAATTATTTTGGCAGTTCCATCTAGTACTGTAATTAAGAATGCATGCCTTAAAAATAACAAAACAAAAAGCAAATCTTGAAGCAGACAATTTATGAATAACATTGTTTGCTTTATTTCAAGATTGAATATTGTGGAAGAAAAGTGAATGGTTTTTGGTAAACTGACAAAGAACAGTTACTACAATTTCACACTGAAGGTAATTTCTCTTATTTCTGTTAACATGGTTTTATACTGAAGTGCACAGCAGTTCAGTATGAACAAAATTACCATGTTTTAGGGTTAAATGCCTCTGGACTGACTTGACTTGTTTGATGATTCATTATATTTTCATTATTCTCAACCCAAATGCTAACCAAATTTATGGGGCTAGAACCAAATACCATATTATTCAAAAGTATTCAAAAGTGCACGATCTTTTGGTTGCATACAAAAATAACAACAACAATTAACGATACAGAAGGTTGAAATGTTCAGGGACATCCAAAGTCTGTATCATTTCTTCCTTCAGCTTTTCAGTAGCTTTTTGGGGGGCATAAATTTTAAATAATTTTTGATTGTACACACTATATAAAAACATTGGTTCCAACAGTAACAGCTAAGACAACTGAGGGTTTAAGTGCACAATAAAATCTTACAAAACAACACCATGGGAAAAAAATTGGACAGATAAGCGAAGTCGGGCATCTAATTTAAGGGGTACCTCCACTTCTGGAAACCTCAAAAGTCAACAATGTCAAATATCTATTCAGTTTCCATATACCTTTAACAGTGCTATCGGTCTATACATAGCAATCCTGTTAACACTGAAGTCTTATGCCATATGAAAATAAAATTGCTTTGAATACTTTGTATATAAAACCATTTCTGAGGTATATAGCCAACAAGCCAATGGGGAAACATCTATAACGCCGAGTTACTGCAACGCAAGAACTGATTGGTCATCGCTGGGGTTAATATACACAGTAGCAACCAAAACAGCGATCCTGGAAGGTGTCACCAACGGTTATTGATATAATATCCTGCACTTTATATTCTCTCTCTCTCACACACACACACACACACACAGTTCAACAAGATCACTCTTAATTTTAAGACTCTACAGCTGCACAATAACTCTGCTTCGGTTCGTATTACAACTTTGGAACAAAATTGGAAGAACTCATTCTCATACTCATTCTTTTCCTGAAAATGGGATCTAAAAGGTCCACAGTACAAAATC
>JAUMHR010000042.1:92814-106622 GCA_032361145.1 Enteromius fasciolatus | reverse complement strand
TGTAATACCTATGTCATACCCATGTCATTATACAAATTTGTGTCCTCATAAACCACATAAACCCGTCCACATATATACATATACATATGAACTTTGTTAATTATATATATATATATATAATACATAATAATATATAATTAACTATATAATATATAATTAACTTCGTTATCCAGTATTATATTATATTATATATATATATATATATATATATATATAAACTGGATTAGTATACTGGATTAAATATATTGTATATATTAGATATATTGTAAACTGCACTGGTATGAAGGCCGTACCGAATGTCCCGTGGTGATGCATACCAATCATTGAATCAGTGCAGAGACTCAAAATGAAACATACATTATGTGCATGCTTTGTTACCTGTAAAAATTGTTGCTGCTGTTTTGTTGGTTGCTGTGTCGCCCCCTGCTGTTGACTTGTTTGTAATGTGGTAGTTTGGGCCTGTTGTTCTGCAGGTACTGTTGACTGAGGCTGCAGCGCTATGGTCTGTGTCTGACCTTGTTGCTGTGCAAACGGGCTATAAGCTGTCACAACCTGACCCATAAACATTGTTGTGGGTACCATGACAGTGCCACACGCCATTGGAGCCGTCACAATCTTAGTAACCAACTGCTGTCTGGCAGGAAACCTGAGAGTGACACAGTAAGACAGAAGAAATAAATAATTACATAATGCTAATACTTGTACAATTTGTAGTACGTTTGTCCTGCGAGAGAGCTATAAAGGAAAAAGACATGCACCTGTTGATTGCATTTCCCTGATTTATTTTGGGTGCCAGACCGCTGGGTATCTGCACAACACTTGAATTGGCAGGCTGGCTGATCATCATGGTATTATACACAGGACCACACTGAGAAAGAGAATGAGAGCGAGAGAAAGAGAAAGAGACAAAAATGATGTCATGCATTTAGATGATGTCACCATATAAAGTGGAGAACAGAAGATTATGTCATTGTTAATGAGCTATTTAAAAGCTATTAGGCAATACAAAGCTATACAGTCAATTTTGTAGTGTTAACAAATGTCAATCAAACTCTTTCTTATATCTAATTGATTTGTTTTTTGTTTTATATAAAATGTAAATAATTATATATTTTAAATAATATATAAAAGTGTCAGTAAAGGTTTTTTACATTGATTACAAATAAATGTTGAATACGTCAGTTTCCAAAATAAAATTAAAGAGTTTCTTTAAATCAGTATATAAGCTTTCTGAAGGATCATGTGACACTAAAGTTTGGCGTATCAAAGGAATAAATGAAAATATTTAATGATATTATTATAACTTGTGAATGGTACTGATTTTACTATTTCTGAGAGTTCAGATTACACTGGGCATTACATTATTTAATAAAGATTAATCAAGTGGTTGTCAGAGCAAAAATAATAAGTCACCTGTGTAACAGAAGAGCCCTGCGGGAGGGAACGTCGAACCTGTTGCTGTGGAACTGCTTGTTGCTGTGGAACAGTCCCGCTCTGTGCTGTACTTGTTACATTTTGGCCCTGTATAGTTACGACCCTAGTCTGTGCTCCAATCCCTAAAATGTTAGTCTGTGCTCCACCAACTTGTGGCAACTGTACACTCAGTCCAGCACCTGGCTGCTGCAGTATCATCTGAAAGACACCGTTTCACCTGCTTTTGTTTCTTGGTAACAACAAAGTTGTCAATAGTAATATTCAGACAGTTACACATGCGTACCGGAGTTCCCTGCACCTTCTGGAGCTGCTCATGAATCTGTCTCAGTTCCTCCTGCTGTTTCTGAATGTTAACTTCAATCATGCGTGTCCTTTGCTCCAACTGCTCCTTGAGGTGCTGCATGGCGTTCAACTGCACAGAGAACTCCTTTCAGAAAGCACAGAAAAATAAATGTCATGGAGAAGGATCAAAAGTAGTCTTAGTCTAACTACTATATTCCTTCAAGCAGGACCCTACAGGTATTATTTAGGTGCAGTGACCGATATCCAACAATAGATGTAGGTATTCAGCTCAAGGACAAAAATGTACATGGCAATAGCAACCTCAATAAATTCAACATATAGGCCCAATCCCTCCCCTACCCCTCCTTTTTTCATTATATGTATACTACCATCAGTCTTGTGTTTACGGTGATGTTCTGTAAAGACACTTTTGAAAAAAAAAAAAAGGCTAAAGTTTACTTGCGGACTTAAGTGCCGAAGATATCGTGCTCTTCTTCGTTTCATGTGATTTGCTGAAGACAAATGCAAAAAAAAAAAAAAAAAAGCACTGCAATCCACACAACTGCTCTGACTGACGGGGACATCTTGGAATTTGTGAAACATTGGCGCATGTCCTCTGACGTAACGTTAGGAGCTAGTGACAATGGATGATGACTTATAACAGTGTAGTAGTGGAGTCCCATTTCTTAGGGGAAAATTTTTAACTTTAAGGGGCAAGGGGAAGGGGCGAGGGATAGACAAAGGGGTAGAAAATAGAATTGGGATTGGGCCATATTCTACTCAACTCAAAAAGACAATGAAGTCAAAATTAAGATGGCTTAAACATGAGATATTAACTTGCAATTGAGATTATAAAGTCGCACTTCTGAGGTTTTTTTTTTAATTCAGTTGTGGAAACGGGCTTTCCCAGAAAAAACCTCAAACAAAACAAAACTCTTACTAGGGAATTAGGCTGAACCTGCTGCTGTGGTTGAGATTGTTGCGGTTGGTTGATCTGGATCGGAGATTCAGTCTGATTGGTGTTCTGAGAACTCATGGACTATCAAAAAAAAAGATCCCAGTCATTACTCAGCTGCTATGAGGCACAAGCATATGTTAGGAATGCTTTGTAAGATAATTATAGTCAAGTATTGACGTTGATGAATACACAAGTCTCACCTGGGTGCTGATAGAAGAGCGACGCTGGGGTGTCATATCAACTGTGGTGGGTCGGGGGGGAGTGCTCACGTCCATCTGTAGCTTAGAGGGAGTTGCTAAGGAAATCATACAGATACAAGAGATTTAAACAGGCACGAACACATCAGATGACCACACTTTTGGCTCAGGTTTTTTTTTAATGCTTACAAGTGCAGGTGTTGACAGACACAGCGGTGTGTGAAGACTTGCGGGAGCTCCTTGAGGAGGTGGAAGGTGTGCGACTGTTACTGAAGCGCTCTAGAACCTCCTTTAATCTGGAGCTGTTTAAATCGGATTCAGAGCCAGAAATCTGTTGGAAAGAGAGAGATAAGATCTTAGATAAGCCATTGAACAGCAAGTAATTTATAACACTTTAATGGACTATTTCTGAGAGTTTACCATGTCAGAAGCATCTCACCTTATCTCCAGTCAGCTCAGGGGGGGATTCATCTATACCCATCTCTCTCCTCTGCTCTGCTCGCACCTCAGCATAACTACAGGCAAAAACAATTCAAAATTAAAAAAACAGAAGCAAACTGGTATCTCATGGTATTTCAGTCTCCTCAGCATACCTCACAACTGTGTGCGTGCACACGATAAACTCTGGTCGTGAGTTCCACTGATGATAGGTGATGTAGTAGTTCGTCTGAAGCCAAATCCACTGCTGCCCTTTAGTTAAAAAGCGATAATAACACGATTTCCCTTTTCCAAACTGCATTACTGCAAGTAGACACAGAATAAGACAGATACATGAAGAATATGGCACCAAACGAAAGTTTCAAATATATGTTAGTTTGTTTTAAACTCACAATGTTCATGGCATTTGGCCAGTGAATGTAAGTCGTCTACATGATAATAGTCATAGCCTGACGTTCCCAACACCTCAAAGGGCATATAGCCAATGATAGGAGGTGCCCTGTAACAAACGAACACACAGAAATCTCAATGAAGGAAAAACTGGATGTTACAAACATGGAGAAAGTGATATTATGAGTAAAGTGTGAAAACCTGTGATCTAATAAGAGGAATTTCCACTCCAGACTGTGTCGAGACGTAAATTCTTCATTGGGCTCCTCTACCATGCACATCTCCTGAACACAATCAATAACAACAAACAGGTCAATATTAGAACGCTTTCGCTAGTAATGCTTTGTTATGATGCACGTCTATGGGTTGTTTGCTTTCAGAGAAGAGTATTTGTAATGGAGATCTATTTTTGCTTTGGATTTTGTGATTGATTATCAGCTTACTTTGATGAATTGGGGTTTGGCGAGTCTCACAGTCGCGATAAAACAGACTTTATCGTCGAAGGCCGGCTGCAACGAGTGCTGTAAAATTCCCTCAAGGCCATTTCGGGTTGCAAGAGGCACTGGGAGAGCATTCAAAGTGGAGATTTGTGATCAAAGAAACTGGCTGTCTATACATTTTGCTTTGGCCAGTAACAAACGGAGTTAAACATATGCCTCCAGTTTCACAGACAAGGCTTAAGCTAGTCCCCGACTAAATTGCATGTTTGAGCTGTCTCAGATGAAAATATCTTGCTCTGACATATCTTAAAACATGTCATTGTCATTGTTCTGTACTAAGATGCACACCTGTAATATTTTCTTACAAGGCATTTTTGTAAAAGTTGCTTAAATATCTAAATTTAACGAATGCCTAGTCCTGGCTTAAGCTAAACCCTGTTTGTGAAACCGGGCCATGGAGTATTTAGGAGAAAAATAAACACTCACTGTTGGCGAGTGACTTAAAGTTGCCAATAAACTTGACATATTCATACACAGGCGGTTTCTTGGGATCCACAGAACCTCGGAGGACGTGACAACAAAACTCCATCTGGTTCTTGGCTGAGACAAAAAGAACAACAACTAAAAAACATCAGGCGCATGAATTCAGGTCACTCTTAGACAGTGCAAATACGCTGAGGCTGCAGACATTGACATAGAAGATTTTTTCCAGTCTCAGTGGCAAGCAGGACAAGACCATTAAGTGATAATGCTTTCACTCTTTTACCAGCATTCACTATGTATATCAGTATATCACTAAAAATACATCTTTTCTTAATTTCAACCAAACAGCAATTGTTGCCAAAGTAAAATCCTTAAATATTCAAACAAAAAGAATGTTATTTGTTTATTCTTCCAAAATGAAAAACCTAAATAAAATGGGAAATGTTGCCTTTGAAACTAGTAAAAAAAAGTAGAAGTGTAGGACTGCTATTCAAGCGGTCAAGAAAGGATCTCACACGTACACAATTTAACTAAATAAACAATTAACTAAAGTGTGTAACACAAGATTGCTTAATTTATGTCACAAATAATTGGTATACTGTAAATACCACAGCAAAACAGATATCTGAAAGAATAGTTTGGGATTGGATACTCACATTTGAGGTAATCAGAGTTGAGGTTTTCAATGTCTGGGTGTGAAGACAGCACTTTATAGACATCTCCGTGCTCCCCCACTGGTAGAAAGTTTAAAAGGTTCTGATCTACCATGTCCGACTGAAACCAACACCATTATATATGAACATATGACAGATATAAAATGTAGCAATTGCAAGACCAACTGAAAACTTTAAATAGACTACAAACAATCTGCCAACTTTCACTTACAGGCAAATGCTCAAGTAGCGAAGTTACACTTTCTGAGGTGTAAATGATGTTGCCGTCTGTCAGCATCACTATAAAGAATCCATCCAGCGCCTAAAAAAAAAATGCATTACTGAAACAGCTCCAATCCATAAACTAAAAATGTAGAAGTGATGGGTGAAAAACTAAAAACATTACACATGAATGAAACAACTTTCACAACAGGAAGAAACAGAGAGAGAAAAACAAATACAAACACACACATTGCCCAAAGCAGGGTCATACCTCTAGCATCAGCTGTGTAAACTCCTCATTGCTAAGAAATGGGGGTTTCCAATCTTGCTTGATCTCACTTGACTCAGACTGTGCAGCAATTTCTGCATGTGAACACAAACAATTCCTTAAAAACGGTTTCCTAGGATCTGAATGTTTCAGTTGCTCAAAGACTACACTCCCTATGTTTTTGGTTTGTAATTAAGTTACCTTTAAGAAGGTTCTTAAGCTTACCAAGGCTGCACTTGTTAACAATAATTTTGTGAAATATTACAAAATTATAAAAGAATGATTGTTTTCACATAAACTACTACTTTGTCGTCACTTTACCCCATTATACAGCATATGTGAAGAATGCGTTCATGTCCAGAATGGAAAATTCCTGATAATTTACTCACCCCCCATGTCATCCAAGATGTACATGTCTTTCTATCGTAACTCAAAAACAATGTTTTTAGAAGAGGATTTTTTTCTGTGTAGTGGACTTCAATGGAGATCGACAGGTTGAAGCAATGCAACTTCAAAGGGCTCTACACGATCCCAGCCGTGGAATAAGGGTCTGATCTAGCCAAACCTTCTATCATTTTTTTAATAAAACTATACTTTTTAACCACAAATGCTCATCTTGTATTAATCTTCATGCATCATGTGGCAAGGTCATGCATGGTTAGTTCTTCACCTATGCACTTTGGTAAAAAAAAAAAAAAACTAGGTTAGTGTGAAAAACACCATCTCATTTTCTCCTCCAATCCTACGTCACGCTTGACCTTTCTAACGCAAATATGTAACGCATGATGTCAAGATAGTGCAAGTCAAGCATTTGTGGTTAATAAGCACGTACATTTTTATTTTAATATTTTAGAAAAATTGACCAATCATTTCACTAGATAAGACTCTTATTTTATCCTTCTTTTTTTCAATCCATTGAAGTCCACTACATGAAGAAAAAGTTTCCTCAAAAACCTATCGAAAATGAGTCCTTTAATTCAAGAGTGAAGCCCAGTTCTAAAAAAAAATCTGGAAGATATTAAAATTTTGTGGTGATATGACTGTATATGGAGTTTGCATATTGCATTGTGGGATTCTGTGCAGTATGATGTGACTTCTACTGCACCCTTTCGTCATTTTTGTAGGTCATTCAGGAGCACAATGCACACATAGAAAATTAGCATATGGCTCACAACACAACTACTGCAGAAACTGCATGAGTAGCATGCTAGCAGAGCGGCATAATAAATCAAGATGATAACTTTTCCCTTTTTTTTGCAACGGCAGCAGAGCATTAGAACCCATCACATATAAATATGTTGACCTAGGGACACACAGTACAAAAATCAGGACGTGCGCTGTGTGTATGGGTGCTATAGCAAAATAATAATAAAGACCTGTAATTATTCCAGTAATTATTTGCCTCACCTCTGTGCTTACACAGGTAGTCTATGCTCTTCTGCAATATTGTAGACTTGTCCATCTTGCGCGTATTTCCGGGCAACATGGTGCCAAGCTCTTTAATGAGGACATTGAACTGGTCTCGCCTTTTCTTCTCTGACTTATTTCTCGAAACTCTGTAATTAAAGATGATAAAAATGAGAAAGCAAAGCATAAGAGAAGGCTGAAAATGCTTATTCTTGATAAAAACATCACTTTAGACTTGCTGGAATAAAACTACTACGGTAAACATTAACCTTTAGACAAACAGCAGAAGCATGCAAGCAGAACCTGGAAAAACAACGCTTTTAAACAAGTTAGCGTGTTTTATGATGCGTTTATGATATTGACATTTTCCATTACTCTTTTTATGGCTCATGAGAAAAACTAACAACATAAGACATATTAATAAGCCTAGTTCAGATGTTGAAGAACGGCAAACTGAGAAAAACGCTTGTGTTTTAGTAGCAACGCAATCCAAGAATGCGATGCAAGAATACATCTTGTGGTTTTCACATACAAATACTCATTTCTACAACAGAAGTAAAAAAACAAACAAACCTGTTCTATTCTACAAGTTGGGACCAATTCATTATCACATATATGTGATCTCTAGGTTTATACCCATTTCTATTACAATAACATTTCATAAGTTAATATTTAATTGTTCATTTGAGAACAACTAAAATCAGCAATTTAACTCACCGTTTTGCCTTATCTTTCTCATCTTCCTCCATCAGCCCATCAAAAACACTACCATCATCCCTAAAATAGGACACGCATTTATTCTTATTTATTTATTTATTTTTTTTAAGTTACATGTCTATGTAATATAATTTTTTTTTTCTAAAAATTCTAAAAAATATATATATATTTTTTTAAAATTAAGATTAAGGCAGCTGACAAACTCCAGCTGTACTTTCTTTAATATGTAAATGCACAAATATACAATTCTAATTACATTTTAATAAGAAGGTTGTTGATATATGCATTCATGACTTCATACATAAATTATATCTAACTACTACATCGTTTAATTTAAGTGCAGTTCTTGATTCATTGAAGAATCATGAAAAACGTATCAGTTTCCAGAAAATTCATCCTTTTAAATATTGATTAGAAATGTTTCCTGTACACCCAATCAGCATATTAGTATGATATCTACAGGATCATGTGACACTGAAGGCTGGAGAGATGGCTGCTGATGCTTTAGCTTGGCTATCACAGGAATAAATTACATTTGGAGAAAAAAGTTATTTTAAAATGCAATAATATTACTGTTCTCAGAATCACAAAATTCAGCCTGGCTAATAATCGTTTCCTTCTCTTTTTTACAAAACAACAACAACAAAAAAAACACGATCTTTTGAACAAAAGCGTGCAAGTTTGTTTGAGCTCTACCTGTCTCTGGAGCTCATGATAATGTTGTCTCATGAATCAGTCTGGGGTTAAAAAACCTGATGCATAGGGAAGACATTGGTGAAGAGGACCTGCCAACGGGAAAGCCTGGAAGGACACGAAACATTATATAAATTAAATGATAAATTAACAGTGTAGTTTACTATTGTTTCTATGGCTCTGTTCTTGCTACAGTCAAGTGGTGAAAGGTTAATTGATGGACACGCACAGGCAGAGCTGGGGGTCACATGACCACTTACTCAACATAAATAGTCATCTTTGCAAACCATACAGACCAAATCATTACAGAAATTAAAAGTGCAAGTTAGACATAAACATTGTGCTCATCATTCCACTTCAGCCCATTAATTACAAGGAAATTGCAACCACAACAGCTGTAATAAACATACCGATCATTCATTTACATTAGTGAAATCCTCCAAACAAGGACACTGACGTTGTAAGAAAACATCCTAACTGAACCAAACTTGTATGTCATAAAGAGAAATGACATGTCACGTCAGTGCACAAACAGTTACATTTAAACTTAAAGAGATAATACTACTTTTCAATACTTGTTAACAAAATCACACTGCTCCTGCGCAGCATATGTATCGCGGAAATACCGCCTTTTTAACATAAATACATTTGGTACCTACCGAAAAACCCACTCACACATCGAAACAGATGCCTGTCAGATATAAGCTCCTTGGCCCCGAGATCACAATGCAGCGCTGCGTTGCATAATCGGTGCAATAAGTAAAATTGCAATGCCGAATTTCATTCGCGCACTTCCTCGACCGAGCTGTCTCGCGAATGTGGGTCAGCGGGCCTAGTGACACGCGAAGCGTAGCGGAAGCTCCTCCTGATCGCCGCGAAATCTGCACACCTCTTAAATGTGCGTTTGTCGTTACTCTGTGGTCGTAACAACACTTAAATTATCAGTTTAGACTTCTCGTCTTGTTTTACCTTTCTTCGGGGGCCGTTCGAAGTCAATTTCGGTTTCGAACAGGATAAAAACATTTAGGCCAAGCCTACTTCACACGAGCAGTTAAAGTCATGCGCAGTAGCCTCGATAAATGTCTGGCCACTTTATTTCACTTACAAAAAGAGTATGCAGAAGATTGTGCACTCCTTGAAAAAGTAAAATACCCGTGCTCTATGCCTATTTTTCGTGCACTATATTGAATAATTTTGGACATGGTTTTATTTCCGTTTGGCAGCAAGCATTATATTTTAATTGCACAGTATTAAAAAGGTACGATGAAATTGAGTAAATTCACATAGTTTTTAATTGCTAATTAACATTTAATTGCAAATTTAAAATGACCTAACATTGAAAGCCAACAAACCAGCACTCATGTTGTTTGCAGATACTGAGCTGCAGTCAACTCATATGTTTTTATTTAAAATGTAAACACGATATTATTTTTTTTGATACTTCATTTGAATGTCCTGTTTGATTATTGAAGATTAAAATATGTAAAAGTTAGCCCTAAGCATGCTGGTTTTAAAGTGTTTATGATGTGAACTAATGCAACATGCATGTTGTTGTTGATATTGTTAATTTCATGTTAACAGAAATAAGTTTTGTTGAATTTAATGAATTGTAAAATTATCTTGTCCTTACAGAGATGTTTTATTTATAAATACAGAGGGCAAAGCAATGTATCAAGTATGACTTTGATTATTTATGACTTTTATTATTTATGACTTTTATTTTGAAATAAAATGTCGCCTATTGCTAACGTCAGTAGCTGCGCCTGTGTGCGATTTTCAACCTTTCATGTCACGTGTCGCTTTCTAGGATTTGTCTTCTTAATCACGATTGAGTCAGTTTTATACATTTAGAGACAATGTTGATACCATTCAGAAGAGTGGTGCTTACTGTAATCCGAAAACAAAACTGTAGATTTTTTTCGAAGTCTAATACCGCTTCCAGCGCAAGAAAAGTAAGTTTCATAATTCGTTAAATGTGTCTCTGTAACGTTAGTCTGCACATACAGGCCACTGACAAGCCATTCGTGTTGCTTTTATTGCTATGTTTGAATGGGTTTATTTAGGGTTTAGTTCTTGGCGTGTATGAGAAACGGTCAGACGATGACAGGATACATTTCACGGAGGCTGCAGAGGCATTTGACAGGTCGATCTCAGGAAAACTGTCAGAAATGCTGTCGATGTAAGTCACTCATTTAACCTTTGCATCCGTCTCTTCGATTTTGCACCATCTTGCGTCTTTTCTTTAGCACCAGCCGTTCTTTCATTCATCCTCTCTGCTCTGTAGATCTGGACCTGCCCTGAAAAAAGGCAAGAGCAGGATCTTTTATGGTTTACATCAGGTGTGAACTCACTCCTACGTGATCTTGACTGTCCTTGAGATGCTTGATGATCAGTAAATTCTTACAAATGTCCTTTTCTTGTGAAGGGTTTCCCTAGTGTAGTCGTGGTTGGTCTTGGTAAGGACGGCACAGGTGTGTGTGGAAAAGAAAACTGGGACAACTGTAAGGAAAGCATCCGTGCAGCTGTATCAGGTAAATGAGATAATTGTGTGAGAACATGGCAAAGTACTTCCAGTCAGATTGTCAGTGTTTTGTTTTTAAAGAATTCTTAAAAGATTTTTTTAATTAAAAATAAAAGTAATATTTTCACTATTAAAAATAATAAAATAATGCTTTCTATTTGAATATATTTTAAAACGTAGTTTATTGCTGTAATCAAAGCAAAATTTCAGTTACATTACTCCATTCTTCAGTTTCACATGATGCTTCAGAAATCATTCTAATATGCTGATTTGCTGTTCAAGAAACCATAGTAATATTACTATTATCAATATCAATATTTAAAACCGTTCACTACATTTTTTTCATTATTCTTTGTTGAAGAGAAAGACTGAAAGCTCAGTGTTTACTATTTACTTTTTTCCCCCCTTTTGTAACATTATACACATATACATGGGTCGGTTTCCCGGATAGGAATTAGATTAAGCGAGAACTAGACCTTTGCTAATTTTGGACATTTAAGAATTTTTAGAAACATGTCTTACAAAAATGCATTATCTGTGAGCATTTTAAGACCAAGCAATGATGTATTTTAAGATATCTCAGTGCAAGCGTTTTCCAGTTTAGACAGCTCTTGACATTTATTTTAATCTAGGACTAGTCTTAAACCCTGTTTGGGAAACTGCCCCTATACCATTTAAAAGCTTGGCATCAGTACAAATAAATGATTATATATTTATAATTAAATTGTAAGTTACAGAAATTAATACTTTTATTTAGCCAGGATGCATAAAATTAACCAAAAGAGATGATAAAAACATTTGACCATGTTTTGGTGGACTGTCTCAATTTTAATGTATGTAGAAATTAACAATGTTTATGTAGTGAACTAAGAGTAATTAAGTATAATTTTGCCAAAAAAAAGTTTTGGATTTTTTTTTTCTTTGTTTGTTTGCTGTTTTTTATTGTATTTGTTATACTTGCCGTGAAAGTAGCCAACGCAGTTAAATTAAACTAGACATTTATAATAATCCAAAAGATTTATATTTCAGATCATCCTGTTCTTAACTTTTTATTTATCAAAGAAACCTAAAAAAAGCTCTGCTGTTTGCAACTACAACAACAATAATAATAACAAATGTTTTTTGAGCAGTAAATCAGAATATTAGAATGATTTCTGCAAAAAAAGAAATTAGACTTCACTTAAATAAAATGAAGAAAGAATGAGTATTGAAGGTGGTTCATTCTGCTTTCTATTTTAAAAATAAAATCTTAATGTAACGCATAATGGAATTGTAACCTTGTGGAACTATACATAAAATAGAAAAATACATATATGTTTAAGTTTCATTTAAGTAGTTCCATGTTTTTCCGAATACATGTATTGAAAATTGACAACAGTTTTTAATGCACTATTTAAAATCGCTCTACAATGTTTTCCTGCATTTGTACAGCGGGCTGTAGACAGCTTCAGGATCTGGAAGTAGCTCATGTGGAGGTGGACCCTTGTGGAGATGGCCAGTCAGCAGCAGAGGGCGCTGTGCTCGGGCTTTTCGAATATGATGAGCTCAAAACCAAGAAGAAGGTCCGTGTCACAACTCAGCCATACGGGAGGTATATAAAAACACAGATATGTAAATATTAGGAAATTTATTGAATGATTTGTAATAAAGCCACATGCATGGGGCCCCTTGCACTCATCCTAAGAATTCTGGCTGCTCTTTCCTGTTTCCAGTGTAGATTCAGCAGCATGGCAGAAAGGTCTGCTGTATGGAGACGGGCAGAACCTGGCTAGACAACTAATGGAAGCTCCAGCTAATCACATCACTCCCACAGTATTCGCAAACACTATAGAGCAGAAACTCTCACCCTTTGCTGACAAAGTGGCTGTCCACAAGAGGTAGTGTCAAAGTTCATTGAAGTCTGTCATCCTCTTCACTAATGATAAAGCATAGCACTCTTCTGTGTTTGTTTCTCTCTTTTATTTTGAAGGTCTCAGTCTTGGATTGAGAGTGAGCAAATGGGGGCTTTTCTAAGCGTGTCTAAAGGCTCAGAGGAGCCCCCTATCTTTCTGGAGCTGCATTACAAAGGTAGTTTAGACTCTGCACAGCCTCCTCTTGTGCTGGTGGGAAAAGGAATCACCTTTGACAGGTATCTACATCTGTACCTAAAAACGTCAGTAGTTGTGAATTTGAAGCAAGTAATTAATTTGTCTGTCTCATTCCAGTGGCGGGATCTCTCTGAAGCCTTCTTCAGGCATGGATGCCATGAGAGCAGATATGGGTGGAGCAGCCACTGTGTGTTCTGCTGTTGTGACGGCAGTAGCTTTGAAACTCCCCATCAATATTATCGGTCTGTCCACTGTCACAGACACTGTCAGCTGCAACCAATGGCACACAAATTAACCACGTGTTTCTTATTTCAGGTTTGGCACCACTCTGTGAAAACATGCCTAGTGGAAAAGCAAACAAACCGGGCGATGTTGTCCGTGCCAAAAATGGCAAAACCATTCAGGTATTCTCTTCTTGCACATATATCATTATATATTTTTAAAAAAAAGTTATCCTGAGTTTCTATGGGGTTATTTTTGTGTCTTTATCATTCAAACAAAAATACTGTGTTTGAGTGTAAAACTAATTATTTTGTAATTAAAAAAAAAAAGTCTTCTTAAATCTCAAAAATAAAGAAATTGATAACAAAAGTATTTGCAGTGCATGTACTTTTCTTT